>CM046874.1:340879503-341267464 GCA_025667525.1 Glebionis coronaria
CGTGAGCGCGAAAGCAAGTCGTGGAATTAGAATGAAGACGTGAAGTAAGTTAGGAGTACAATTACGAATCTTTGTCTGACCCGATAGCTGAGGGGTTGCCAAGTGATCGGATGAGCCTTGGCTGGAACATGTTCGTTCAATCTGTTGGTTCTGAAATCCGTACGGATGTAAGGATTCTGCAGACTTGATTAAACTGTTGGCAATGACCCAGATAGCATCATGCCTCTTCTGAGTTTGCTGAAATCTGGTACTAAAATCCATGGAGATCTTGTCCCTTTTCGATTCACAATTTCATATGATGAAAACATCCCAGTTTGTTGGTGTCCTATCTTAACCTGTTGGTATGTCAGGTACCTAGATATGAACGTAACTGTATCTTGCTTTGTAGAACTTGATACCTAGGAGTTTGCGAGACTCTGATTCTCTGAATCTAGACTTCTCCTAGCGTATAATTTTCTAGAACACCTAATGTAGTGTAGGGTTCTCTCCTTTACGCATAAGCAGAGTCATGGTAAGATTAACCGTAGGAACCCATGTGATTCAGCGTGTCACTGTAATGAAACAGAATTGATAATGGAAAATTTTCTAGGGTAAAATTTCTCTTGTCAAGAATTTGCAACATAGTGCAGATATGGTCTTCCTGTTCTTCTCTAGGCTTAAATGAAATCAGGTTATCCTCAATGAAAATGCTGATGAATTTGTTTAGGAGTTCATGGAAACTCAATTTATTAAGTCCATAATGCGGTTGGAGCATTGATGAGACTAATTAAAAATCATAAATCTAGCATGACCGGGTCGTGTACGAATAGCAGTCATGGACATGTCCTGCTTTTTCGCTCGTCACTGTTGGCAGCATGATCGTGAGTTCGATCTTGGAAAAGTGATTAACACCATACGGTTGATTGGACATGTTGTCAATATGTGGAGGAGAATAACGGTCATGAATGGTGATTTGTTTAAGTCGACGGTAGTCGACACATAATCTCATGGTACCATCCTTCTCCTTGAAGGTTCTTCTGGAGTGTAAGGAACAATTTTGGAATAATCCGTTGGTTATGCATAAAAGGACCTTAGTAGTCGTGTGTTACTGACAGCTAGAAAATTTTAGCAATATGGCTAACAAAGCACGTGCTTGAAAAGCATAGATAATTTGTACAGATTTTCCCGATGGAAAATCAAGCTGACTGTATTCAGGAGCCTGAACATTACTGTACATAATTATGAATCATAGCATGGTGTGGTGTTCATAGTACATAATTAGGATAAAATTCATCTCGTGTCTGTCCGAGGAAATGCGTTAGCAACTTGGATCTTATCGTTAAGCTGAAGGAAAACCTTCGTATGCGTGGGAATACGAAAGGCGTCCTTCATGGTTATGAATATATGAACTATGGTGAAAGAAATGAAAGTGACATCGGCAACGTGACAGTTCTCACTGATGCGCCGATAATGGTATTGAAATTCTCGTGGCCTGATTAATACATGGCACAACAACATAGATATACCCTTGAAGGGTACCCTGAATTTCTTAGAAATGTTCCATAATCAGACGTGAGTCATGTGTCTTGACTCGTGTCTTGAGAAATGTAAGCGTGACATATGTCTTGACTGGTATCTTGACATGTGTCCTCAGAAAGTATACGTGAGACATGTGTCTTGACTGAGGTCTTGACATGTGTCTCGAGATGTGAAACAATTAGAATTACAAATATTAGGTTAATATGCCAGAATTGGCGGAACGGTTGGACTACTGATCATTTGTATGTTTGATCACGTCCGTGGCTGGAGCCTCGGTTGCGATTTCTAGGATAGTTGCTGTCATAATAGTGGTTACTATCATCTTGTCTGTCGGTTCCATGACGGTCATTCTCATGACCGTGACTCATGTAACTATTTAGCTGAGTGGCCGGCTGGTACTGGTTTGCACTCATATGGCTGAAATGACAGTCGAACGACGTGTGACATGTAACTATGAATTTGGGACAATGATTGATGGGAATTGTCTGACGGTGAAGCATCTTCTCGTCCAATTGCTTTGCTCCGACGCCTTTGTCTTCGTCTTTTAGGATCTCCAGGTTGTGAACAGCATCAGCATCAGCATCTCGTAGCGTCTCCCAACATCAGCAGCATCAACCTTCAGTAACATCTCCAAGCTATGAGCGGCATCGACAATCTTGTAGAATATCAGCAAGTGAACATACGCCTGAGATGATTTAGACTCGACTAGCGAATACTCGTGAAGTATTGCAAGTGGAATACACATGGATTAAGGTACATGTAATACACATGAAATACGGTACGTGGATTACACATGGAATGCACATGAAATGATCGGTATGGGCTCGAACATTTGTCATGATTTAAAGAAAGTAAACTGGTTAAACGGTTAGGAAAACCATCATGATAACCTGGCAGTATTAGCATAGACATCATTCTGGTCACATAGAGAAACACTAAAGTGTGGTTACACAGAATTCAACGATGATTTGCCTGACAGCATGATCAATGGAAACCAACCATGACTATCGTGGAAGCATGATTCAAGAAATCTAACAATGTCTTGCAGGACAACGTAAATAACAAAAGAGGCGTGAAACATAATCAACATGAAGACGGAATTATCATGAGGAAACATGAAACCATCTATTACGAAGAAG
Source organism: Glebionis coronaria (assembly GCA_025667525.1). NCBI lineage: Eukaryota > Viridiplantae > Streptophyta > Magnoliopsida > Asterales > Asteraceae > Glebionis > Glebionis coronaria. Next base: position 340,882,161 of record CM046874.1, read on the forward strand.
TGTATAACATAATCAGCATGAAACTGAAGTTAACCATGACAGTATGAAGGCATACTTGACATAAAAACATAATAACTTATGATGGGACATGAAAAATTTTTTTTTATGCCAATTTAAATCATGAGAAAAATTTTATGCAAGAAAAACAGTGCATGAATGCGTAATGTAGTTTATAAAACCTTTATATGTGCGAGGGAACGCCTATGGGTCGGTTCCAAAACAAAAGACATGGCGAGGGGATGCCTATGGGTCGGTCCCAAAGTTAAAAGTTTCGATAAAAACACATGCGACTAAATAGGGCCAGTCCTGTACCAACCATTACTTAGTCAAAATTCCTGCAACAGATGAAATATGATATAAATGCATGAATGCATGAAACATAAATAATTAAAATCATTGTCAGAACTTAACAGAAAAATTTATATGAAAAATGTGAACTACTAGGGTTCAGTCCACATAATCACAGTTCACGAGGAACGTCATGCATAGACAATGACACATAACTAAGTATGGATGACGGTTGTCCATCCATATTTGTAAAACAATACCGATGAAAACATTAAGGTTACAACCTCAAGGTGCTGAAAACATCATGGTTAAAACAACAACGCGCTGAAAACATCAATACGTGGAATAACAAATGTTGGCTTAGGAAGCTCCTGGTGACTACCCACTAGTCACAGGTCAAGTTTTAGAGCCTACAGGTCGAAGCCTTGGCTCTGATACCATAATTGTAACACCCCATTTTGATAAATGGAATGTCACGCGTAATTATGGCGTGTCATCAAAGCATGCAAGGTAATATGTAGTAAAACATACATGACCATAGGGAAAACCGGAATCAAACATCGGTTCCCAAACATAAGCCCAAAACATAACAAAGTAAATGAACTGAATGAAAGACTAAACAAGCATAAATATATGAAGGCAAAAGGAGAAGAAGTCTATGGCAGCTTCCATCCTATGCACGTCCTCCAAATGCTCGAGTCTTGGGTGCCTGCCGTTTTGGGACATGGAAAGGAAAGTAACGGCTGAGCAAAACGCTCAGTGCACGGATATACAATATAGCATGAAATAGGATAAGCATGTAACATATAACAGCGGAAGACTAAGTTCTGAGTAGACTGGTTAAGTATTAAGAAAACTGGTTTTATAGTTTGAACAGCCTTATGTTTATCTTATGAAAACTGTTTTAACATAAATATACCATAGCCCATATAGGTCATGAAAAGGTCACGTGCATGAATACTTGGAGGGGTGACCTCATCATGCTGATTAGAGGGGATGCCTCTAATTAATATACTGGTTTGGGTAGGAGGGATCAACTCCTTGTGAAGGATGCAAGGCACACACCACATTCACCATGATAAACTGAATAAAACATGTAACTAGGATGCACCCATACGCCCCACCTGATATAATAATATGGCCAAAACTGAAAAGGGACGCCACGAGCAATCACTCCGCCGTGGGGAAGTCATAACATTGGTGCCTCCAATGTTATGGTTATGGTACCTCCATAACTAGGTGAAACTGGTCATGCTTGTATATGGCTATAGATTATGCTAATTAAACATAAGCAGTTCAAAACAATAAAACAAATACTGGGGAAAACAGTTGGCTGCATACGGGGAAATCCTAATAAGGAAAGAACGTCCATACCGAAAGGACGGGAATCCGTACCTCAAGTCCAGTGAATGAACGGAAGGAAGACTCCTACTTCTGGATCACTAACGCTACATGAATACACACGTGTATAAGTATCGATTAACTGATTACGTACTGGGTTTTTATGTCTCGTCTTAGCTTACTTTGCATGTTTTAGGTCATGGTTTACTGTTTAAAGCCTTAAACTGTGTTTATCTTGTATTCTGATTAATCTGATTAAGTATTACTGGTATTTCATGTATTATTATACTTACTGTGTAATAATAAGTAACTTTCCAAAAATAGCAGGTTTCCAAAAATAGAAAGTTTCCAAAAATAGAAAGTTTCCAAAAATAGAAAGTTACCAAAAATAGAAAGTTTCCAAAAATAGATAGTTTCCAAAAATAGAAAGTTTCCAAAAATAGAAAGTTTCCAAAAATAGAAAGTTTCCTAAAATAGAATTTACTGCTTAAAATAGATTAGTTTCTAAAAATAGAAAGTTTCCAAAAATAGATCAGCTGCCTTAATTAAATAAGTTTCCATATATAGAAGGTTTCCATGATTAGATTAGCTGCCTGAATTAAATAGATTTCCATATATAGAAGGTTTCCATTAATAGATTAGTTGCCTTATTTAATTAAGTTTCTATAAATAGAAGTTTCCATATTTAGAATTAAGCTGGTTACATAAGCTAACATATAAGTCTACGTGTTTATAAGCTGATTTCTTAAGTCATATGATATAGTATATAGTTTAATTATTATTCCATGTGTTTTAATTAAACTATAGGTTAAGCATTTTAATTAAAGTATAACATGTTTTAATTAAAATGAAATGAAAATACTTAGGTTAAGATGTGTATTATTATTATTAATAATATAACCTAAGTCATGTCTAAATTAATTAATTATAGGCATGTTTTAAATAATTAATTAATTATAACTTATAACATAAAATACTTAGGTTAAATTAATATCATGCTAAATTAATAATTAGAATAACCTAAGTCATGATTTAATTAATATCTCATGTTATTAATTAATTTATATCCTAAGTTCATGATTCATAAAAATTAACATGTAACATAGATCGTGTTTTAACCAACGAACCGTGAACCGGGCATGATATCGACACCGTACCCCGAACCAAATCGGGGTTCCCCTTGGTTCCTTGCTGCCGTGGGACCCACACCACCAAACCGGGACCATACGGTCTCGGTGGTGGTTTCTAGGCCAAGCCGTGACCCCCTTGGGGCACGGTCTAGGCGTCGGCTAAACCAAACACCCGTAAAACACCCTTTTGATTTTACTTCTTAACCAAATACATGTTTATTTTATGTTTTTAAAATAGGTTTTAAAAACATCATGTTCTTAATCAATTTTACCAAATCAAATCAAAAGAAGGAATTAAAAAGAAAGGTTAAAAAGATATACCGAATGTGTAGATGAATTAAGGATGAACAAACACTAATACTTGTACAATATCCAAGATCAAAATCAACAAGAACACCCCTCTTAGGTGTGTTATAGGTGGCGGCTACAAAAGGGAAAAGGAAGGAGAGGAGAAAACTTTTTAGGGTTTTATGTTTAATTTCTTGAAAAGTGAAAATGAATGCATTTTTCCCTTAACCCCTTGTTTAGTAAAAATGATGGGCTAGGCCCATTTCTCTTCCTTAATTTCGTTGTTCATGGGGCCCACATGGGGTAACCCAAATGTTTTTCGTGTCCCGATGTTTCGTGTTCGTTCGTGGTTAAACGTGTTCGTGTTTAAAGTGTTTCTGTTTATTTTATCATGTAGTTTATCGTAATCTTAACGCTCGTAATTATATTATATGTATTTACGTAATTATTTTAGTTCGTATTTTAAATGGTGATCATGATTTAATTACGTTCACGTGACATATTTATTAACTGTTTATCATGGGTTCGTACGTAATCGATACTTATCATGTCATACACGTATGCACTTGCTAGATTAATAGCACATGAATGTGATCGATACTGAATAAGGTAAGTTTTAATCTAGGACGTACGATCTTAAGGGCACTATTCATGGTAAAAGCATGCGGGTTTTACACCACGAGTCTCATTACTTGAGATTTTAAATTGTGGAGGACGAGAAATGATAGAGTCAATTATAAGTCGGTATTCTTGCACAAGCTCACTTGGTGTAATTATTTGCCTATTCTCCCATCACTTGCTAATAAATTATCTGCAATAAGTAAGGTCGTACGATTTGAAAAGTTACTTAGCTTCTAGCCCAAGATCGTTTAAAAGTTGCTCGGTAATGATAAGAGTTCATAGCCAAGGCATAACTTATGAAGCGGGGCGCGAAGATTGGCGAGTCCGAAAAGGCCCTAACAAGGCATGAGGATTCTATTTTATTGCTAAAGATCCAAGGTGATGTGAAAAGCATTATTCCCAAAGTCAATATGAAGGATCAAGACTCACGACGAAAAGCAATCAACTCCCATAAAGATGATGGAGAAGTCTATCCGAAAAGACCCTAACAAGGTATGAGGATAAATAGATCCAAGTCCGAAAAGGAGGCGGATCGTTGTATCTCAAAATCCCAAATAGAGACTGAAGAAATAATCATGAAGTCGTGGTCAACAAAGTTGGAGTACCACTCAAAAGTCTCCAAGTGAAGAGACTCTATGAACGATGAGAAGACCATTATCTCAAGCACGTCTCTCAAGATATGAAGTATGAAGTACATGCCAAATATCGGCCCGAGAAAGGTCTCAAATCGTAAACCAAGTTATGCCAAGATATGAACTTTTTGATATCACGAGAAGCAGTTTTAAGAGATTTTGTCCTTTAGCTAACTATTGATCAAATCGTCCTACTTTACTTTCAACCTAAATAAACTATCGAAATAAGTCCAAAAATGCATCTTCATGATCATTCTAAGACAAAAATAAAATATAATAGATACACCTAGGAATAAGGGAGTTTAAGCATTTAATTAAGCCATGTGTGTAAGTGTTTGAATTGCTAACTTATAATAACAATGATCTCGTTTTTAAGCTTAGTTTGGGGAACGTGAAACTGGAGGGTGATAAATCTTCGCAGCACCAAAGCCCTAATGTAAGTCATTGATCTCTTTGCAAGTTATTTCCATGTAGCTATTTTGAAGTGAAAATGGTTTTCTATCCTTCGGTTTCCTTTAAAGTTTTAATTTCTTTTAGTATTTTAATTTTTGTTTAGTAGTATTTGAATAAGGCCAAGGTTGATTGATTATGAGAAAAATGTAAAATTGCTTTATCACTAAGCATTGCATGAGGGCATGGCAATGGTTAAGTGTAGGGGATTTGATAGGTGTGTAAACACCCATCCTTTTACCACTTAATTCTGGCTAAAACGAGACCAAAACACGTATTTAATATCATTTGTTTGGAATTATGCGTGGTTTTTGTGTTTATTGTGTTTTCAGAGCCAACCGGATGAATATTAAAGAAAACATGGGATTGCACGGGTTTTACCAAAGAAAAAGACTCAAGATAAAGTCTATTGTCCAAGAAATGCAAAAGATTTGAAGTCACTGGGCCTATTCGAAGATTTATCGAAGAAAAGGACCAAAGATGGAAGATTTACATAAGTCGAAGAAACTCAAGTCTATTAAACGAAGAAATTAAAAGACGAGTTGAATTTAATCGACAACAAATCCCGAATCAGAATCGAAAACGTCAACTTTTCTGAAAAGACGAGAAGACAAGAAGAACGGGAGAAAGCCCACTCACCAACCAAAAGACAAGCCTATAAAAGGAATCCCCTCACACACATAGTGCTAGTTAGTTTTTCAGTTTTTCTTTCTCCCCACTTTTTCTCCCTTCTATTTCGTAGGTATCACCAACACCACTAGGGTGTTTGGTGATTTTGATCTTTGTTTCTCAAATCTTGTAATCTTAATCTTTGTTTGATCTTGTTAAAACATTAATCATCAATACTAGTTCTTGTTTAGTCTTTCCATTTCATCTTGTTCATCATCATCTTTCTCTTCAAGTTCTTAAGTTTTTATTTTATTTGATTTGATCTTCAAAAGTTGTTGGGTTTTGTGTTTTTGTTGATGGGATTTGTAGTTTATGGTTAGTAGATGCTTAGTGATTAGTTTATTTAAGTTTTTGGTGAAAAACTTGGTGATTTTTGGATTAAAACTGATTTTCCTTGTTCTTCGCGTTAGTTACTGTATCTGAGTTCCCAGACTTCCGGATGAACGGCAAAAGTTCCGGATGAAGGTTATTTTCAAAAGTTCCGAATAAGTTAGAAGTTCCGAATGAATGTGTCTTTAAAAAGTTGCGAATAACCTTCCTTTAAAATCTTCCGAATGAGTTTCTTTGTGAAAAGTTCCGAATGAGTTTTTTCTTAAAAAGTTCCGAATGAGTCTAAATGTTCCGGATGAGTAAATCTTCCGAATGAACCTAAATCTTCCGAATGAACTAAAAAGTTCCGGATGAATGTTTATTTTCCAAAGTTCCGAATGAAGGTTTCCTTTCCAAAAAGTTCCGAATCAGTCCAAAGTTCCGGATGAACCTAAGTTCCGAATGAAGCAAAACTTCCGGATGAACCAAAGTTCCGAATGAAGCAAAACTTCCGGATGAACCAAAGTTCCGAGCCAAGTTCCGGGTGAAAGTTCCGCATAAAGATCCGAGCCAAACTTCCGAACGAAGTTCCGAATCAAGGGGTTCCGAGTGAAAAGTTCCGGATGAGCAAAGTTCCGAATCAAGGTTAAAACTTCCGAATCAATTTTCTTTTAGTGTTACTGTTTTACTGTTTTACTGTTTCTTTACTTTTATTTCACAATTTATATTTTAACTGTAATTTTAATTTTAATTTTAATCTTAATTTTAATTTTAAATTTCAAGTTTTTATTAATTGTCATTACAGTAATTGTCTTTGATTTAAGCTTTCATTTTAATACATATAAACTCTTAGTAGATTAGAAAACCAATCCCCTTTTTAGTAACCAAGAACAATCATTCCACTTAAGGCCGAGATCAATTCGAGAAGATTCCGAGAGAATAGAGAACCCATAGCAAAAAAAACATTGTATCAACCATGTAGACCTTAATTGGTTTATTAGGCTAAGCATCCACGAGTCTCATTACTTGAGATTTTAAATTGTGGAGAACGAGAAATGATAGAGTCAATTATAAGTCGGTATTCTTGCACAAGCTCACTTGGTGTAATTATTTGCCTATTCTCCCATCACTTGCTAATAAATTATCTGCAATAAGTAAGGTCGTACGATTTGAAAAGTTACTTAGCTTCTAGCCTAAGATCGTTTAAAAGTTGCTCGGTAATGATAAGAGTTCATAGCCAAGGCATAACTTATGAAGCGGGGCGCGAAGATTGGCGAGTCCGAAAAGGCCCTAACAAGGCATGAGGATTCAATCTTATTGCTAAAGATCCAAGGTGATGTGAAAAGCATTATTCCCAAAATCAATATGAAGGATCAAGACTCACGACGAAAAGCAATCAACTCCCATAAAGATCATGGAGAAGTCTATCCGAAAAGACCCTAACAAGGTATGAGGATAAATAGATCCAAGTCCGAAAAGGAGGCGAATCGTTGTATCTCAAAATCCTAATTAGAGATTGAAGAAATAATCATGAAGTCGTGGTCAAAAAAATGTGAGTACCCCTCAAAAGTCTCCAAGTGAAGAAACACTATTACGAAGAGAAGACCAGTATCTCAAGAACGTCTCTCGAAGATATGAAGTATGAAGTACATGCCAAATATCGGCCCGAGAAAGGTCTCAAATCGTGAACCGAGTTATGCCAAGATATGAACTTTTTGATATCCCGAGAAGCAGTTTTAAGAGATTTTGTCCTTTAGCTAACTATTGATCAAATCGTCCTACTTTGCTTTCAGCCTAAATAAACTATCGAAATAAGTCCAAAAATGCATCTTCATGATCATTCTAAGACAAAAATAAAATATAAGAGATACCTCTAGGAATAAGGGAGTTTAAGCATTTAATTAAGCCATGTGTGTAAGTGTTTGATTTGCTAAATTATAATAACAATGATCTCGTTTTTAAGCTTAGTTTAGGGAAGTGAAACTTGAGGATGATATATCTTCGCAGCACCAAAGCCCTAATGTAAGTCCTTGATTTCTTTACAAGTTATTTCCATATAGCTATTTTCAAGTGAAAATGGTTTTCTATCCTTTTGTTTGCTTTAAAGTTTTAATTTCTCTTAGTACTTTAATTTTTGTTTAGTAGTATTTTAATAAGGCCAAGGTTTATTGATTATGAGAAAAATGTAAATTTGCTTTATCACTAAGCATTGCATGAGGGCATGGCAATGGTTAAGTGTAGGAGATTTGATAGGTGTGAAAACACCCATCCTTTTACCACTTATTTCTTACTAAAACAAGACCAAAACGCGTGTTTAATATCATTTGTTTGGAATTATGCGTGGTTTTTGTGTTTATTGTGTTTTCAGAGCCAACCGGACGAATATTGAAGAAAACATGGGATTGCACGGGTTTTATCAAGGAAAAAGACTCAAGACGAAGTCTATTGTCCAAGAGATGCAAAAGATTTGAAGTCATTGTGCCTATTTGAAGATTTATCGAAGAAAAGGACCAAAGATGGAAGATTTATATATGTCGAAGAAACTCAAGTCTATTAAAGGAAGAAATTAAAAGACGAGTTGAATTTAATCGTCGACAGATCCCGAATCAGAATCGAAAACGTCAACTTTTCTGAAAAGACGAGAAGACAAGAAGATAGGGACAAAGCCCACTCACCAACCAAAATGGAGACCTATATAAAGATTTACCTTCACACTTTTCATTCAGTTTTTTTTCATTCCTTTTTTCTCTCTTTCTGTTCGTAGGCATCACCAACACCATTAGGGTGTTTGGTGATTTTGATTCTTGTTTTTGTTCTTAAATCTTGTAAGTTTAATCCTTCATTTTGTTTACTGAATCTTAATCATCAATACAAGTTTTTGTTTAATCTTTTCATTCCTCTTGTTCATCATCATATTTTTATTCAAAGTGCTTAAGTTCTTATTAATTTGATTTTGATCTTTCAAAAGTTGTTGATTTTGTGTTTTTATGATTGGGATTTGATCCTTGTGGTTAATAGATGATTTGTGGTTAATTTGGTAAAACCTTTTTGTTTATTTGGCTTGTTTTGATTTAAATTCGTATTCCCCTGTTAAGTTTCTGCCAATTGTTCTTCATCCCCAGATTATTCCGTATAAGCTGTTCACTTCTTCCCTTATTCGGAATATTCAGTTATTCCGAATAGCACTGATTACTTTCCTCTATTCGGAATATTTTATATATTCCGAATAGGCCCTTTATTCCGCATTGTAACCTTATTCCGAATAGAGTTTGGTATTCCGCATAGAGCATTTATCCGCATGGTCTCATTTTTCCGCATAGACTTAATTATTCCGAATAGCCGTTTATTCCGCATGATAAATTTATTCCGCATGGTTTCATTTTTCCGTATAGCCCTTTATTCCGAATAGCCTCATATTTCGGATAGGATCAAATATTCCGAGTAAGATCATTATTCCGCATAGTTCATTGGTCCGAATGGTCTGATTATTCCGAATAGGACTTTACTCCAAATAGCTTCTATATTCCGAATAACACCTTTCTTCAGTAAGGTTATTTTTCTGTTTTATCATTTAATCATTTAATTTAACTGCTAGTTTTATTTCATTACTTCATTCATTTATCTTTTCATTAGAATAGAAAACCAAATCCACTTTTTGTCACCAAAAACAAATCATTCCACTTTTAGCTGTGATCAATTCGAGGAGATACCGAGACAAAATCTTGAACCATAGCAAAACCTCTTGTATCACACAATAAACCATACAACACATTTAGTGTAAAACACAAAATGAATTATTTAACTAACACTATCATCAAGGTAATAATCATATCACTAACCTTTCTTAATCATACTTAGTGATCATCAAAATGATTATCCTTAAAACTCACTTTTCTTAATATGACAAAAGACTTTTTAATAAACTTTCTTTTTTAGAAAATGTTTTATTAAAATGGAAAATGAAAATTTGAAAATGGCATATTCCAAATGCTGTTAGAATATCCTTTGAAGGTTTCAAATACCTCAGATATTCCCACCCCACTAAAAGACAAAAAACGGAGCGGAGTCTAGTGGCGGTACCTTAAGTAGCTACGCGGTTCCTTATCGATATGGAACCGCGGGGTGAGATAAGGTACCGCGCACAGCTAGCCGTTATAGATCCGTTATACTTTGTCTCCTTTAAATAGTGGGTCAAATCTCATTTTCCAGCAAGCCTCTTGGACGTTTTTCTCAGCCCTCTTTCTATTTTCTATAGCATAATCATTAGTAAATGATCACTTAAATTTTTAAGGATGTTTACATATGATTATACTTTTATTCTAATAAGGAAAGAAAATAACTATACAAAGGGAAAAACTAATAGGCCAAAATAGATCAAAAATTTTGAAAAATGTCGAAAAATTGATTTTCTGGTTAAAATGAGGACAAATACAAGGAAAAGAGCCACTTAACTTCGATAGAAGTCCCCCTACACTTAATATAAACATTGTCCTCAATGTTTAAGCATGTGGGAGTAAACTCCCCTACACTTAAGAAATTGTGCACGTTGTTTAAATCTTGCTAAGGAAGAGACAACTAAAGAGATTCCTATTTTAATATTGAGAAAATATAAAATAGTGAATCGAAAAGAGTTTAGGATAGAACCGGGAAGAAGTGAACACGGAATCACGGGTCGTCAAGAATCATCAAGAGTGGATCATTGAGCGCTCGAATCCCTGATTGGTAGAAGAGAGGAGAGAGCAAACGCCGACGGGTCTCCCTTACACTTAGGATAAAGAAAGCTAAAAGATAGATGCATGGGTTGCCTCCCAAGAAGCGCTTGATTTTTGTTAACCGAGTCGTGAGCCTGACTCGACCTTGATCATCATAGGAAGAAGCATGAAACATATCCACCAGGATCAAAGACATAGTTTTCGTCCATCAAATAGCACAAGCTTAAGGCGAACAAGGCAAGCCAAAGAAGAGTAGGCAAGGTTCCCTTAAGCAGCGATGGAGCACGGTGGGAGCAAAGGTGAAGAGGTGTAAGCATGTCTTCAATAGTTCCAAAGATTTTTCCTTTTATTTCATCAGATGGATACTGAGATGGCTGCAGAATATCGATACCGGGGTCGAACACCTTTTCCTTTAAGGGAAAATAGCACTCAGGCTCAGCAGAATGGGAAGAAGATCCGCGAAGAATCACAACCTCGTCCTCAGAAGGGGGACAAAGAGGTGTTAAATCATATGTGCTGCGGATATTGGTGTCGACCGATTTCTTCTCCTTTGAAAGAATGTTCTTTAAATCCAAAGTAGGATCAAGACGATAATCTTCAAAGTCTAAAGGAGGAGCATCACTCTCATGAGGGAAGTATGTATTGAGAAACGTAGAGAAGTCTTCCTCAAATGAGTAATCGTCCAAAGTAGGATCGAGTGATGGCGGAGGATCTTCATCATGTGAAGAATCACTCGAAAGAGTATCGGCCTCATCAAAATCATCATACGTGGGCAGGTTGGGATACTCGGAGGTACAATCATCAAAATCATCCGAATCTGAGCTAGAATCATCATCATAAGCATCGAAGATCGGTGGAGAATCATAAATGGGAGAAGGTTCCATATTGGAGAGAGAATCATCCACATCATCTTGAAAAAGTGGGTTATCATTGCAAGACTCGAATAGAGGATTGTTGTAGATGACAAAATCATCGAGCACATTAATCATATTCACGAATTCTCTTCCAAAGGATTTCCTTGTAAGCTTCCCCATTTTGAAAACTTGTGCATCATTCCCGACTCTTAAGATTAACTCACCTTCGACAACATCAACTAAAGCTCGTTCGGTTCTCAAGAATGGCCGACCAAGTATTAAAGGAATACGAGGGTCCCTTTCATAATCAACAACGACAAAGTCGACCGGGAAAGTAAATGTGCCAACTTTAATGAACACGTCTTGGGCTATACCAACGGGGTAAGCGAGAGTGCGATTAGCAAGTTCAAGAGTCATCTTTGTTGGTGTGAGGTCGGGTAATGATAGTGTTTTCCAAACACTCAAAGGCATAAGATTAATACTGGCCCCGAGATCAGCTAGGGCAGTAAATTCTTCAGTTTTGTTGAAAATGCAAGGCAACACAAAACGACCGGGATCTCCAAGTTTTTCCGGAAGTTCTTTAAGAATAAATGCAGAACAGTTTTCATTTAAACGTGTGTTGGCGAGCTCAATCAACTTCTCCTTCTTGCTAAGCAATTCCTTGAATGCTTTCACAAATTTCGGCATGTGGACAAGTGCTTCAACAAGGCTAATGTTGATGTTCATTTGAGAGAGCATCTTCACATAGCTTGTCACTTGAGATTCATCCTTGGTGAGCATTTTGGTCTTGCCTAAACGTAAAGGATAAGGGATATTGGGTTTGGGTGGTGAAGGTGTAGGTGTAGGTAAAGGTTGAGATGTTGAAGGGTCCTTCCTAGGTACATCATCATGACGAGGCGGAGACGGTGATGGTGCACTAATACTAGGTGTAGGAGGAGTAGGGATAAATGGTGGTGGAGGAGGTGTAGATGATGGGGGCGGGATAGGTGGTCCTACGATGGTAACTCCACTACGAGTAGTAATAGCGCCCACATTTTCTCGCGGATTGGTGACAGTGTTTGAAGGTAGAGAACTCGAAGAAGAAGGTTGAGATGCGGGCAAGAAACTAGCAAACATATTCTTCAAGTCATTCGTTTGATTGCTGAAGGAGGATTGTATATTATCTCGAAGCTCGGATCTTATCTCATTCCCTTGCTTGGTGATATCTCCTTTCAAATTGATAATTTGGCTCTGCAGATTCTTGATTTGCTCACCTTGGGTTCTCATGATAGCTTCAACATTGGGGTTAATGGGTGGGGTTTGTTGAGCGGGTGGGTGATAAGGATTAGAAGCTCTTGGTGGGATTTGGTTGCTTCTATTGTAGTTGTTGGCAGGGTTTTGGTTTTGAGGAGAAAAACCGGGTGAAAGGTAGTTGTTTGATCGGTAACTCAGCAAGTTTCTATCCCCTTGAGGTCGAGCTTGGTAATTTTCCGGTGAATAATTACCATAAGCTGCATACACATTTTCCGGATTTACTTGAGTAGAAGGACAATCAGTGTATGAGTGAGGACCGCCGCATGTTTCACAAGGATTAGCAACCGCTTTAACTTGTTGTTGTTGTTGGTTTGAAGCGAGAAGCAAGATACTTTTGTTCATTTCAGTCATCATGCGTGTGAATTCGGTCATATCAGGGCTTGCTGAGGTAGAAGAAACATTGACTCTCGGGTTATTCCTTGAAGAAGCGGAGGAATCCCAGTTTTTGTGGTGAGTAGTCATGTTCTCAATAAGCTCTCTACACTCCTCGGGTCTCCTTTTCATAAATGTGCCACCGGCGGCTGCATTAATCGTATGACGATCACGAAAAGTCAAACCGTTGTAGAAAGTATCAATTAAGGTCACAGGGAGCATGTTGTGGTTTGGACAACGATCAATCAAGACATTATATCTTTCCCAAGCATCAAAAAGAGATTCATCGGGTTCTTGCATGAAACCGCTGATTTGATTGCGAAGGCTCGTGACCGTGGATGGTGGAAAGTAGCGCGATAAAAAGCGTTGAGTCATGTCATCCCAAGTATGAATGGAATTCTTCGGGAGACGATCAAACCATTTCTCGGCGTGATGCGATAAAGTGTGTGGGATGAGTTGTAGGCGAAGAACATCCATTGTGGCACTAGGCAACTTCATGCTTTGAGTGATTGTAATGAACTTGTCGATGTGTTTGTTGGCATCATCATCAGGCAATCCACGAAAAGGATTAGTTTGCACTTGCTGAATCATGTGGTGCTTCAACGAAAACTCCGGAGCCGTGATTTGGATCGGCGCAATCGGTCCTCCTCGTCCAAACATGGTAGGTTGACAAAGCTCCTCCATTGTCCGAAGATCAGGCTGTGGAAGAACATTGTTGTTATTGTTGAGGTGCGGTGGATTATTGTTGTTGTTAACACCTGCCATACTTAAATCTTCTCGAGTCTCGGGCTCTTGATAATTAGAAGATCTAGTACGCATACACCTGAAAATGCAAAAGAAAAAGAAACCAAACACAAAGACAATATATATACACAATAAAAATAAAATCTTTTTGGATTTTTGAAAATTTTAATTTTTATGGATTTTTATCAATATTTAATTTTTATGGTTTTTTGAATTTTTTTGTGCAAGAAAATAACGCTCACAAGTGAACGGATCCCAAAAAGCAACGCGTCTCTCACAGAAAACCGTTAATCTTTAGGAAAAGAGCCGGCAGCGGCGCCATTTGATAACTAGGTTTTTTGCCTAGTAAGAAAGATTATCGTTCTAGTGGTCTAATCGAATTGATCTAGATTAACTATGTGTGACTCAGTCGTTCTTTGGTGAAACAAAAGTTGTGTCGTTGTAGTATATTAAAAATTGCAAAACAATTAAAGTAAAAGGCAAGTAATGTAAATCTAAGTCTAATTTAAAGTAAATGGTGCAAGTATTTAAAAGCGTGACGAGAAATTAAAGGGCACTAAAAGTAAATAACGCAAACTTAAATCTAACTAAGGCAAACTTAAAACGCAACTAAAACTTAAAACAAAGGCAAGGCTAAAATAAATCTAAGGCAATTAAACTTAAAGTGCGAGTAAGGAAAAAGGCGGGAAAAATAAAGCTCGATATTAAAAAGCAGAAAATTAAAAACTGAAATTAAAGAACCTGAAAATCAGCTTATCCTGAATAATACCCTTATTCGAAATAAATGGTTTACTCGGAATATGTCACCTATCCAGAATAATCCTCTCTATTCGGAATATTGGTCTTGATTCAGAATGTTTCTTGATCCGGAATATTATTCCGAATAGGACTTCTTACTCGGAATATGTCACTTATTCCGGATGGAAGCTCCTTATTCGGAATATCTCCCTATTCGGAATGTTTGGCCTATCCGGAATATTCTGCCTATCCGGAATACCTTCTCTATCCGGAATATTCGATATTCCGGATGGACCACCTTGGCTAAGACCTAGATCCGGAATGTTTAAAGATTCCGAATAGAGCACTTTGATCTGGAATAAATAACTATTCCAGATGGATGACTTTGATACGGAATAATCAACACACTTAACTCGGAATAACTTTTGGCTGGCTTGATTCGGAACTTTCCTGGAAAAGATCAGTAACAGCAAGATTCGAAGAAGAGGGAACAAGAAATATACACGGCTCTAATTAAAACTAAGCAAAATCAACCACAAGATTAAATCAAACTAATGAATAAACATCTATTAAGCATAAACAATCAATCCAAAACAACAAAACTAACAATAAAGATCAAGATAATCAAAACCCACTTAATAAATTTAACAAAAACTCAAGAACATAAACATGAACATTAACAATAAAGACAAAGATTAAAGATTAAAGAAAGGTAGAATGAGAGATCAAACAATAAAGATAAATAATAACAAGAATTAAAAGAACAATTACTTGAAATTAAATGGTAATTAAGGTGCAAGACAAGTATTTAAATTTGACAAATAAATAAATGACAAGGTAATTAAAAGTGGAAGAACTAATTGTCACTATTAGCCAACAAAAATGAAAAGATTAATCCTAATGACTATTTGTAGGGGAGGATTAAGGGGTGCTTAGGAAGCTTCCTCCCCTCTTTCCTTTCTCCTTAATTGCATGCTTAGTCCTTCTCTTCTTAATCTTTTGTTAATTGCACCATTAGTCCTTAAGCCTTTTAATCTTCTTAATCTTGGACTTTAAATGGCTTTGTCTCGGGATTTCTTCAAACTCGTCTTGTAATTCTTCAATAAATTAGACTTGAGTTTTTCGGCTTTTGATAAACTTCCGTCTTTTGACTTTTTCTTCGATAAATCTTCAGAATTGGTCTTGGACTTCCGTTCTTTTTGCACTCTTGACTTCTTGACTTCGTCTTTCATCTTTATCTTCAATAAAAGCTCGTGAATGCCCATGTTTTCTCCACTTTTCACCTTTTCGTCCTAAATCACAACAAAAACACAAACCACGCATAATTCCGACATAAAAGACATAAAATACACGTTTTGGCTCGGTTATTATTGTAATTAAGTGGTAAAAAGGATGGGTGTTTACACACCTATCAGCTAGTCATATTCATCATGATACCCTTTTTGTTTTAGGTCAATCCAATGTATTTATGAATACTTGGACTAGTTGTGTTCATCCAAGTTATTTGTGGATACTTGGATTTGTTGTGTACATCCATTGCATATGTGTTTGCTTGGATTTGTGTTGTGTAAATCCAAGATACATGTGTGTACTTGGATAAGTCTAGTTGAGTTGTAATAGATTTGATTAGGAGTTCTCACTAAACTATAAAGTGACGTGGTTGTGTCTTGTGAGTTCTCACTAAACTATAAAGTGACTAGTAGTTGTGTTGTGTGAAGTTCTCACTTAGCTTCAAAGTGAAGAGTCGTGAAGATTGGTTCTAGCTTTCGATTAGAACTCGACATCTAGCCTTGTGTCGTAAAATGTTGAAGTAGGCAACGTCGTGAAGATTGGTTCTACCTTAAGATTAGAACCCGACATCTAGCCTTGTGTCGTTAAATTGTGAAGTAGGCAACGTTGTGTAGATTGGTCCTAGCTAAAGATTAGGTCTCGACATTTAGCTTAGTGTCAGAAAATAATGTAAGCAACGATGTAAGGTTTTCTCCGCCGAGAAGGGAGCTTGTGGATATAGTGGAAATCTCGAGTAGGTGTACTCGAGGAGTGGAGTAGAAACGAGGATAAAGCCTCGTTGTCGAACCACTATAAATCTTCGTGTCTTCCCACAAGGTTGTCTCCTTCCTTACTCTTTACTTATTTCATTATCATTACACTTACTTATTATCTTTGCTCGTGCATTTGAATTGAACCTAATCATTATGTAACTTAGCGTCAAGTAAAAGATAGTTTTGATACAAACCAAATTGAAAGTAATTTTAATTTGGTCACCAATCGAAGAGAAACTATTCAACCCCCCCCCCCCCCCCCTTCTAGTTTCTACACACCGGCATAAGCCGGTGGTTCCCACTGCTCGGCACAAACACACACCGAGCCCCTATGAGGGTCTCGACTGTGTTCAAACGGGACACTGAGAGTCATATGACTCTCGGTTGGGGCTGCCGAATCAACAAACAAACCGAATGAACCCTTATTCATGTTTTATTAAATCCATAACATGTTTTTTTTGGTAACCGTGATTTCCGACTCATTGGCCGACTAATCCACGGGGTTTGAGTCCATCGCCACACAGACTCAAACCAGGTAAAGCCCTCCCTTTTCAGGAGGTTGGCGTGGTCACTTCAAGGTTGACTAATCCATAACATGTTTAATCACTTGTTTTTAAAGATCAACCCATAAGAACATAAATTAAATAAAAATAATTAACAAAGATGAAGGTTTTGGAATATACCAAACGTGTAATCAAACAAGGGTTAGGATCACGATCACGAACACGTAGTTATTCACAATCAAGATTCAAAAACGAATCCCTCTTGTCTCTTGGGAATGTCGCGGCTAGGAAGAACCAAAGGGGGCTAGGGTTTTAATTTTTATAAAATAAATGTGTTATGAAAAACTCTGCGTTTTAGTTTTCATTAATTAAATCAAAACGGGCTTGGGCCCCTCCTTCTTTGGTTGTCGCGGACATAAAGCCCAACAAGGGTCAAACCGGCCTTTTTCCAAAGTTAAAATATTACTCGTGTACGCTCGTGTTTATTATTCGTTCTGGTTCGTGTCTTAATATTCTGGTTAGTTATCCTTCGTGTAAGTCGTGTTCTAATATTCGTGTTATAATTATTATACGTAATCATTATCGTGTTTAAAATGTTCGTGATTATAATTATTATACTTAATAATTATCGTGTGTTATTATTATACGTAGTTTTCTGAATTTAATGTTCGTGACATGTGTACATAACATAAATGGAAATTTTTAATTGGTTCGTAGGTTTACATGATGTAACACCCCATTTTGTTAAATGGAACGTCACACGTTATTATGGCGTGTCATCAAAGCATACAAGGATACATGTATTAAACATTACATGATCATAAAGGAAATACCAGAAACAAGCATCAGTACCCCAAAGTAAAGCTCATCACACACAAACATAAGTACTGTAAATGAAATGGACTAAACAATGTCCATAGAAATGAGTATCAAAAGTATGAAGAAATGCATAAAGTAATGAAGGATAGGAAGCTTCTAATCCATATGCACGTACGCTTAAAGTCTACGAGCGTCCCTGATTACCTGCCGTTCTGGGAACATGAAAGGAAAACGGCTGAGCATAACACTCAGTGCACGAATATACAAGCATAGAATGAATAACATAAGCATATAAACATAGAGCAGCGGAAAAGACTAAGTCCTGGGTAACCTGACATAACTTAGTAAAAACTGGTTTTATAGTTTGAAAAGCCTTATGTTTATCTTATAAATCTGTTTAGCATGTTTACCATTAGCCAGTATAGGTCATGAAATATCAACGTGCATGAATACTTGGAGGGGTGGCCTCGTTATGCAATTAGAGGGGCTGCCTCTAATTAATATAAGTTTTTGGGTAGGAGGGATAATCTCCTTGTGAAGGATGCAAGGCACACACCACATTCACCTGAATAATCTATAAAACATGTAACCTAGGATGCACCCATACGCCCAACATGATAATAACAATATGGCCAAAGCTGAAAGGGACGCCACGAGCTACCACTCCGCCGTGGTGAAGTCATAACACTGGTGCCTCCAGTGTTATGGTTATGGTACCTCCATAACTAGGTGAAACTGGTCATGCATGTATATGGCTTAGGCATTTATTAAACATAAGCAATTCAAAGACACATATAAAACATATACTGGGAAAACAGTTGGCTGCATACGGGAAATCCTAATAAGGAAAAGAATGTCCATACTGAAAGGACGGAGAATCCGTACCTTGTGTCCAGTGACCGAAGAATACGAACGGAAGAGAGTCCTACTTCGATATCACTAACGCTACATAAATAATATACGTGTATAAGTATTCTGATTACTTAGTACGTAATTGGTTTTATCTCATGTCTTAGCTTGTTTAATATGTTCATGTCTTGTTCTACTGTTTTTAACGTTATGCTGTGTTTATCATGTATGTCTATTCTGATTAAGTATTACTTGTATCTCTTGTATTATTATACTTGTTGTGTAATAATAAGTAACTTTCTAAAAATAGCAGGTTTCCAAAAATAGAAAGTTTCTAAAAATAGAAAGTTTCCAAAAATAGAAAGTTTCTAAAAATAGATTAGCTGCTTAAAATAAATAAGTTTCTAAAAATAGAAAGTTTCCATAATTAGAAATAAGCTGGATTATTAAGCTAATAATATAAGCTTAAGTTTTACTGATTAATATTCTAAGTCATGTGATTAAATAGTATAGTTTATTAATTATTACATATAAATTAAATAAACTATAGGTTATAAGATTTAATTAAATATAACATGATTTAATTAAATAAAAGGGTAAATAGTACTTAGGTTAAAACATGTATTAACATTTATTATTAATATAACCTAAGTCATGGAAATTAATTAATTATATGTCATGTTTTAATAATTAATTAATTACTTTATTTTAAAATTAAATCATAAAATACTTAGGTTAAAATCATGTATTATTTCTAATAATAATTAACCTAAGTCACGTCAAATTAAATTAATTAATAAGCATGTTAAATTAATTTAATTAAACCTTGTAATTATTTATCTTGTAAATATAAATAATTAACTTGTAAAATAAATCATGAACCGAACCCGTGTTTTAAATCTAAACATGTCATGAACCGGTCCGTGAAACCCCTTGAACCGGATCAATAAACCCTTAATTGTGGCGAACCGGGTTGACCGGTTGCCACGGTTTAGTCAAATCGCCACCGGCTTAAGCCGGTGGTGCGTGTGGTGTTTCAGCCGAGACCCCCCATGACCACAAGGACAACCCCAACATGCGTCGGGGTCCCTTGGTTTGCTTGCTGCCGAGCCACAACGCCCACACCGAGACCACTTGGTCTCGGTTGTGGCTACACGAGCCACACCGAGAGCATTGACTCTCGATTTGTGTGCGCCGGCCGAACCAAACACCCCTTTAAACCACATGTTTTTAATACCCCATGATTAGATCTAATTAATTAACATGTTTAATTAATAGTTTTAATAAACCCATGATTCACGTGTTCTTAGATCTAATAAATAATTAAAAAGAAAAGGTTTAAGGAATTACTGATTCGTGGATAACAAGGAAATTAATAACACGAACGATCTAACAAGAATTGGATCAACCAAAATCAACCAAACACACTTCTTGGTGTTGTATATGCGGCGGCCAAAGGAGAAAGGAGGAGCAGGGTTTTTGTGATTTTCTAATATTCTGTATTATGAAAATCTACTTCCTTCTTTTCCTTTTAGTTAAATTTTAAGGTGGGCTTGGCCCATTCCTTGTTCTATGCCGCGGCTATATGGGGCCCACAAGGGGAAACCCGTTGTTTTTCCGTGTTCTATTTATTTTAGTGTTCTCGTGTCGTGTTTACGTGATTTAATTATTAATCGTTCGTGTCGTAAAATATATTTATACGTAATCGTAATAAATATACGTAAATACATAATAATAGGTTCGTGATTATTTACTGTTGGGTCTACTAGATGTAGATCTTACAGCCTGTCGGGAACGGTGAACGACTTCTGTAATCACAAGTCTATTCACAGAGAGACTCTATACACAATATAAATGCAGAATACAAATATAATAAAGAAGAACATAATAACTATAAAGACTTGATCCTTTCTAAGGATTTCTAACATTGATAATGACTAGAACTACATTTGATGAAGGTGTGTATAACCCTTCTGCCTAAGGTTCCTTTTATACTACAAGGAAACCCTAATACAACATTAAACAAAACGTGTAAAACTGATATGCATATCCTTTCCTAACATATCTCATGCATATCCTAACAGAATAATAAATAAATAATAAAGTTTGACTTTGACTAGGACCAGGAGCACGACTTGCTCCTACTACTACTAGGGCCAGGAGGAACTACATACCTCCTAGTCTACCTATTACATTTAACCATTCCAATGGTCCTAACAATCCTCCCCTAAACTTGAATTTGACCTGTTGAGTTCAAGTTTTCTGGTAAAACGTGTAATAAAGCTTGAGGAATGAATCATCAAAAGAAACAGCAGCATCAGCAAGATAAGTAACAGAAGAAACGCCGAAACAAGGAACACTAGAAGCTTCTCCAAAGCTTGAAACAAATCAGCATTGTGTTGAATCTTTACAGCAACATGAGCAGATTTGATGAGCCTTTACCAAGTAGCTTCTCGCTCTTGGGCTAGCCAGTCTTTCTGGTGGAATAAGCATCACCCTGGGAGACCAGAACCCAGCCCAACTCTTAGAACGTAAATCAATGGTGAGTGGGGGTACCCTGATGATTTTAGGCAAACCATCACAGCCGTCAACGGATTTGATATGTCTTTACCAGAAGCCGTACCCCTCTGGACTCGCCAACTCTTAGCAATGAAGCATCGGTGAGTTGAAAACCCTATAGCTTTAAGCAAGCTATTACAGCTATCAACGGATTTGATAAAATCTTTACCAAGAGCCGTACCCCCTTGGATTAGCCACATTTCAGTCTAGGACCATGGCAAGTGAAAACCATCCAGTTTTGGGTAACCTAGCAACCATCAACTGATTTGAAAATCGCACCAGGAGCCGTACCCTCAAGGTGAATCAACCCTTTCTTGTCGGTTAGACATGGTGAGTTGAGGACCATTTATTGTGAGGACCAAGTCCAACACCAGATGAAACCAGTAACCAGCACAAGTACAACTCAGCAACCAGAACCCAAAGTGTGAATCAGCAGATGGTATTATATTTACAAGTGTAAAATCCATGATGTGTTTAAAGTATAAGAAGATATTATATAAAAAGTATATTTTTTTTTGTTTATCTATAATGAATGAAAGTCACCAATCACTTTACATATTGGTGAAAAGAATTTCAGTATTAACAAATGAACAAAAACACAAAACATAAAACTTACAAACCAACCATTTCAGAGACCAGAAGCAACCATCTTATCCGCTTTCAAACGAGCTTGGATCCCTTCCACCAATGCAGTTGCCATAGAAGACTCATTCCCGGAGGGGGCATTAGAAATCTGCAAGTGACAAGCCAACATAGCCTCCATCGAAGCAATCGTCAACGGATAATCCAAGTTTGTGAGCATGAAGACCATATGACCAGATTCCAACTCCAACATATGCACACCACAGCCCGCATATAACTTCCATCACTGAATTACCCATTGTAGCTGATCCTTCCAGACACCAGAAATAGGAGCATGGGGAGGGACATCAAGCATCATCTTTAAATCAGCCCATACTCGCAGACCAGGCCAGGAAGACACAGCATTAGGATCAACAGGCATGCCGGTATCCACAAACCCATATAAAGCCATAAGATTCTTACGATCCGCCCAAGACAAAATACCTTGCAGACCCGAAGCAAACCTAACAGACCCATCACTAAGAGTAATCCTATGAGATACCGTACCAGAAAGAGTCGTGGAACGCGTAACCGTCCAACCAGTAATATATCCATTACCCAAAGGCAAATCAGAGTCACTATCAGAAGCTGCATCAATAAGATTTTCGGGAGCACGCTTCTCATAGGGAACCGTCTTGCCATGTCGAACACGTCGAGCCAATTTCTTGCGCAAGGAATGGCGAGGAGTGGGATCACTAGGTGAGGGTTCAACCTTAGCTTTTACCTGAGCAGCAGGAGTGGGAGCAGGAGAAGTAGACTCAATAGTTTTCCCACCCAAGGGTTCAACAGGAGCTGCACTAGAAGAAGGAATAGGTTGAGAACCAGGCACTGGTGGTGATGGTGATGCCATAGCAGGTGTAGTAGTAGTGGTGGTTGTGGTAGCAAAGGTGGTGGTGGTAGCATGTGTGGTGGTGGTAGCATGACCTGAAGAAGAAACCGGAGGAGCAACCAAAGGAGTAGGGGTGGTACCAACTGTAGAGGCAACAAAAACCGATGGAATAGCAGCAGAACCAGGAGTAGTATCAGATGTAGGACCAGTAGTAACAACAGGTGAAGAAGTGGTCACCACACGTGGAGAAGGACGATAAATAAATCGCTCCGGAATGGGGGTGCTCTGATGCTTGACCATACGTTCATAGAGTGCCTTAAGCTCATCAAAAGACAAAGCCTTAACCCTGTCCCACTTCCAACGAGTAGTGAAATAGGCAGCCGACTGATACTTCACATATCGCTGCATCTGCTTTAGCTCCTCAGCTCTCGACAAAGGTCTATTCTTACGCTTCTCACGAAGCTGTGCAGCAAGCGCCAATTGATGCTTGCGCATTAACACCATGGCTCGAGGAATACAGTTATGCTCATCCACATCCGAGCCCAAAAGATCAGTGAATTGGGAATAATCCTTGGTAAGAATAGTCAACACCTGCATCCAATCGCTATCATTCCAATGCATAGCATCATGCTGCACTTGTTCACGTCTCTGCTGTTGAAGAGCTTCCTCCTCAGCTCGAGCAGCTTGATCAATTTCGGCTTGCATCCTTAGAGCAGCCTCCTCACCCAACCTATCCTCCTTAAGCTGTCTGCGTGTACGCTTGCGAGGTGGTGAGGGAGCATCAGTCATTGGGGCCTTCCCCTTCGGATCATGAGATGGACCAGCATTGAAACCAGCAGTAGGACCAGAAGCACCTTCCATTGGTGTGGGAACAGCAGCAGGATAAGGAACACTGGAGGAAGTCGGAGGAATCGGCAAATCATCATACAATTTATCAGCAAAGGCAGCCTTTGCCAACAAAGTCAAACCATCCTCAACACGATCCTTAACCTCCTCATCAGAATCAGAGTGAACCACATGCTTCTTTCTTTGCCTTTGCTGAGTCTCCAAGGCTTTGATTCGGTCAGCCATGGGAAGAATAAATTCCCTAGTAAGCTTCCGGTGTTGATTCAAATCTGCTTCCAAGGAAAGAATCCGTGTATGATACCTGTGCATAAGATCAAGTAAAGAAGTAAGTGTAATAGGCTCTTCCGCTTTCACACCAAGAGGACTTGGGTCAGGGAAGGCGTCATTGGAACCTGAAGCAACAAATGGGTCAACAGTAGGAGCACTAGCACCAGAAGGCTTATCAGAAGAGTGTGGAGCAGGACTAGGAGGAGGAGTCTCCACAAAGGGAGACGAATGTGGCAATGAAGAAGGAGCAGCCTTGGAAGTGGATGGCCTTTCAACCACCACCTCCTCAACCGGCTCTTCCTCAACCACATGAGGTGCACCACCAGCATGATCCTCCTCCTCCATTGGGTCATCATCTAGTTGAGGTTCCTCCTCGGCTTGTTCAACCGGAGGAACAACAACATCAGGAGGACCCTGAGCCAGCCCTAACATGGCCTCAGTAAGGGGCCTCCACTCCCCGCTAAACCCATGGACCATATTATAATACACTTTGGCAGTAAGCTTAGAAGGCACATGTTCAGCCCTATCACGAGGTATACAAACAAGTATCTGTTGTAAAAACCTAGGATACATCAGAAACTTCTTCCTAGAACCAGCACTAGACAGATTGCTAACCATCCCCTCAAACAAATAACGAGAGAAATTAAAAACCCTACCCTGTGCTAAGCAAATGAGACCAGTAGCCAAAGGAGTAGGGAAAGCATCCCAACTCCTAGACTTGGGACTTAAACAATGAATCAGAAAATGCACTAGAAGATTCCATTGGGGGGAGAACCGATTCTTTTGGAAGTTAAACTTCCCCCCATGATTATACCCAAGTGCAGCCATCCCCTCCAACACCTTCGCATTAGGGATGGAAACAACACCACCTTCATCTTGAAGATGAAGGGAACTTCGAATAGAAGCCTCAGAAACCATGTATGAACGTCCATCTATGGTAGCATGGAGTTCACGAGGACGACCAACCACATCCACAAGACGAGCAGAAGCCCAAAACTGACGAATGACACTATCATAAATAGTCGGACATACAGTAAAAGCATACCTGAGGTTTAAAGCCTCAATGAAGTCCAGAATGTCAGTGAAATCATCACGGTGTGGACCATCTCCTAGATAGGCGACCTTTTGTGAGCAGGTTGGTATACCAGGGCAGCCATGGATCTTGATTAAAAGGAATGGAAGATGAATTTTGTTAGGGTTGAGAGAGTAGGATCGGTTGTGTGTGTGTGTTATGAGTGAGATGAATGAGTCAGGGGGGGTTAATTGACCATAAATAATGGTGGGAGTAACTGTTCATTGACCCCTAATAATGGGGGTTGCCCTTTCAAATTAGACAGTTATTGCAAAGTAACCACTTGCCCCTTTTAACATTATTTCCAAATTCCAATTTACCAAAGTTAAAGAAGAGTATAAATACCAGAATTTGAATGCGTTGACTAAAAGTCAAAGCACACAATGGTCAATACTAGAAGCAAAATGTGGTCAACAGAAGTCAATAAGATGAACAGTGTCCCAGACCAGTACCAGAAGCCAACCATCACTTGACAAAGAAGGATTTTTATCCACCAGAAGCCAACCAATAATGACTAGAAGCTAACCAATGAGGACTAGAAGCCAATCATGAAAGAATATAACCACCAGAAGTGAGCAAAATCCTCCACCAAGAGTAACACACACCACCAGAACCAATGCAATATGTTGTTAAAATCTACCAATATGTTAGTCTGTGCAAAGAACTATGTACACGAAGCCTCCCCTTAGGCTTAGCCTCCCCTCAATCCTAGACCTCAAGGATTGACCATCCCAATGTGAACCACCAAGTGGTTGAACCGAGGACCATCAAAGGCCTTTGTCAACAAATCAGCAACATTATCATCCGTATGAACTTTAAGAACCTGTATCAACTTCTTCTCATTGGCATCTCGTATAAAATGGTGCCAAATTTCAATATGCTTTGTACGTTGATGAAAAACAGGATTCTTCACAATGCAGATAGTACTTTGATTGTCAATGAAAATTTTGGTGTTCATAAAATTGAACCCATAATCCAACATCTGGTTTTGGATCCACAATACTTGTCCACAACAGCTAGCGGCAGCAACGTATTCAGCTTCTGTTGAAGAAGTAGCTACTATCGTCTGTTTCTTGCATTTCCATGAAATAAGTCGTCGACCCAAAAATTGACAACCACCAGTAGTAGATTTTCTGTCATTATTAGCACCTGCATAGTCACTATCACTATATGCTTCAAGAACAAAAGGTGATTCTTTAGGATACCACAAG
Source organism: Glebionis coronaria (assembly GCA_025667525.1). NCBI lineage: Eukaryota > Viridiplantae > Streptophyta > Magnoliopsida > Asterales > Asteraceae > Glebionis > Glebionis coronaria. The sequence goes on from CM046874.1 coordinate 340,908,220, forward strand.
CCCAGTTTAGGTTGAGCCTTGATATACTTGAAAATCTTCTTAACTGCATTCAAGTTAGAAACCGTTGTAGCCACCTGATGTCTAGAACAAGCACTTACTGCAAACATGATATCCGGACGTGATGCAGTCAAATACATGAGTGAGCCAATCATAGACCTGTACATGTGAACATTGACCGGGGGATCTGGCTCATTCTTGAGTTTGACTTTAGCAACTTCATAAGGAGTTGCTGCTGGTCTAAGAGGATCCATGTCAAACTTCTGAAGGATCTCATGAACATTTTTATCTTGACTGATGAAGATCCCATCCGACTGTTGCTTGACTTGAAGACCAAGGAAGAAAGAAAGCTCTCCCATAGCACTCATCTGAAATTCGCCTTTCATCAAGTGTTGAAACTCATCACACCATTCCTTCTTAGTAGAACCAAAGATAATGTCGTCCACATAAACCTGAACAAGGATAATGTCCTTGGTATTCCTCTTAAGAAATAGTGTTTTGTCAATAGTACCTCGTCTATAGCTATTCTTTAACAAGAAAGTTGAAAGACGCTCATACAAAGCTCTAGGAGCCTGATGTAATCCATAAAGAGCCTTGACCACCTTGTAAACTTTCTTGGGATGAAGTGGATCTACAAAGCCCTTAGGTTGAGTGACATACACTTCCTCATCAATCTTGCCATAGAGAAATGCACTCTTGACATCCATCTGAAACACCGTAAAGCCCACATAAGAAGCAAAAGCCAAAAACAGATGAATAGCCTCAATCCTTGCAACCGGAGCAAAAACTTCAGTGTAGTCAATGCCCTCAATTTGAGTGTGGCCCTATGCGACAAGCCTAGCTTTATTCCTCACGACAATTCCCCATGCATCCTTCTTGTTCTTGAGAATCCATTTGGTATTGATTGCTGTCTTTCCATCTGGTAAGTCAACTAGAACCCAAACATTCTGAAACAAGAATTGCTGCATTTCCTCCTACATAGCCTCCACCCAACTTTGATCCTCAAGATCATGAGTGACCGATCTAGGTTCCACCTGTGAAAGAAAACAAGCAAACAAACAGTGTTGAAAGTCCGTATGATTATTACGCTTTTGATCTTCAATATAGCTCACAAGAGCATGATGATCAGACGTGGCCTTCTTATGCATTCTGCGTGTCTTGACAGTAGAACCAGGATATCCAATGATTTGAGTGGTAGGGTGATCTTTGTGGGATTGCAACACTGTATTGGAAGCTACCTCCACTTTTGGTGCCAAGTTATTGAGATCCCCAACAAATTCAGCATCATATGAAGCAGTGTTGAAAATGCCATCTATTGGTTGTTTATGAATATCATCCAGCTTGGTAGAAGACTTCCTTTGATGGTTCCCTAAATCAGAAGGACTTGAGAATCGAGTATGTGAAGCAGACTCACTAGCTGGAATACCAATAGGTGATAAGCTAGCACTAGGAATAGAAGCTGGGGCACTAGGAGCAGCTTTGTCAGTAGGCGTATTCAAGGGAAACTCAAAGCCACCTTGAGCAGCTGCTGAAGTAGCTTCTTGTTGTTGTTTGAGGAGGGTTTCAAGAGCTACTTGTGAATCCAAAACATCCAATGGAGTTGCATCACCAGGAGGAGTAGGAGAGACGGTGGTGGAATAGGATGGAACCACAAAAATATCATCCTCGTCATCTGAGTCAGAAAGACTAGAAGAAACACCTGTACTAGAAGTTGCAAATACTTGTGGACCTGCATCATAGTTAGTTTTGAAACGAAAATATCCTAATGAATCACTAAGATAATCAAGATCAAAGTACCATTCAGGACCCTTGCCTTGTATGTTTGACTTCTCTTCAAAATACCTGAGATTTATAGTTTTAATGACCCGCTTGGCTTGGAGATTGTAGACACGATAAGCCCGAGAGTGAGCTGAATATCCCACAATGTATCCTTCATCTGCCTTGCCATCAAACTTCCCCAAATAGTCACTAGTATTCAGAATGGTGACAGGACACCCAAACGGCTTCAAATGAGCAATATTTGGAACTTTGGCCGTTAGGAGCTCATAAGGAGTCTTCTTGTGAGGATTAGTAATAGAAACCCTATTCAAAACATAACTTGCAGTATTAACAGCTTCTGTCCAGAACATGGTTGGAAGCTTGGAATCGGCAAGCATTGTTCTTGCTGCTTCTATTAGAGTCCTGTTCTTTCTTTCTGCCACGCCATTCTGTTGAGGAGTTCTTGCTGCACTATAATCTCTTTTGATGCCCTTAGCATTACAAAGTGCTATGAGGTCTTTATTTTTGAACTCGGTTCCATTATCACAACGAATACCTTTAACCTTCTTGGACAACTGGTTCTCTATAAGGGTAAGAAAATCTCTCAGAATTGAGTAGGTCTCACTCTTGGTAGCCCTGAAGAGCACCCACGTGAACCTGCTATATCCATCAGTTACCACCAGACAGAATTGTTTGTGGTCAATGCTCCTAATGGAGGTAGGACCAAATAAATCCATGTGTAGTAGCTACAATGGTTCAGTAATAAGACTAAGAGCAGTAATGGCCTTGAAGGATGCTTTATGCTGTTTGCCTTTGCTGCAAGCAATACAATTTATATCATTTCTAAATGACTTGGGAGGTAAACCAGAGACCAGATTCAGATTTGCTAGTTTGTGAATGGTCTTGAAGTTCACATGCCCCATCCTTCTGTGCCATTGAGTGGCTTCATCTTCTGAGGCTTTAGCAACCAAACATGCTAGTTGACCAGTAGGGTTGACTTCATTCAGCTTGATGCTATAAAGATTGTGTCTTCTAGGGATTCTGAGCAGAACCTGTGAATCATCCGGAAGTTTAAAGTCTTTGGAGAGCACAAGTGCATCAATATCTGTAAAGAGAACAAACTGCTTCTTGTCACAAATATGAGAGACAGATATCAAGTTGAAGTGCTGAAGTGCTTCTACATAGTAGACCTGCTCAAAATTTAGATTGGGCGTCTGAATTGTTCCTTTGCCAATGATCCTGCCTTCACCTCCACCAAAATAGACCTTGCCGCCTTGAAATGGTATAAAGTTAGAGAGAAGACTTTTATTTCCTGTCATGCTCCTAGAGAAACCACTATCAACAATTCCTAGACTAGGATCTTGGTATGGAGTAACCTACAACAACAAGATAAAAATGCAAAAGTTAGTGTCTTAAGGGGACCCAAACCTTTTCAGGTTTGAGCCTGCCTTGTGGATCTTTTGTAGAGAGCCAAGAAGATTGATGAGATCCACCGTTGTTCCTTGGTTGCCTATGCATCATTTGGGTATTATTGTTTGACCAAGAACAACCTGCTGAGGGCTTAACAGCAGTTTCCAAACTTCCCAAACCAAAATACATGTGGTCAAAATTATGTGGATAAATTGGATTAAAATTTTGAAAATAGTTACTGGTGGTTCTATTTGTTGTTAATCCAATGTTTCTCCAATGATCAGAAGCTAATGGAGAGGTCCTTCTAGAAGAAGAAAACGATTGAGCACTAGGATTGAGTCTTCTAGAAGTATATGGAGCAACTCCTGGTGGACCAGGAGCAGGAAATGCTTGATGAACAGAAGCATGTGTGTCGTAAAAATCACAATCTTTAATCAAATGAAATGCACTTCCACAAACAAAACATGTTTTAATCGACCTTTTATTAGAATGACATTGTTTCATACTGCTAACATTATTACACACAATTCTAGGAGAATCAATCTTCCTAGGACTCAAAAAACAAGGACCAGACACAGTTGACTTAAAAGTAACTTTCTCTTCACACTTCCTAGGACTAGTAGCAGCATGATCATTCTTCTTGGAACTTGTAGGTCTTGACTCTTCACTTGAACCACTTGATGCAGAGTCACTGGCTTTGTCTCTGAAAGTACACGAGACAAAGTCATTAGAATTAGTAGAACTTTTTGGGGACTCATGCATCTGTGATCCATCCAAGTCATTATGCCTAGAGGTGGGCATGAAAGTTCCAGTAAGAGGGGGAGGGACATCATGCATTTCTGCTGCTGGTTTAAACCTATTGTAACTAGGTTCTCCCTCTTCCTCTTTATCGGCATCAAACACACTCGAAAAAGATAAATCAAACACATCTTTTGAATCAATATATTTATCAAATCCTAACCCTCTTTTAGTCCTACCAGACATGCTACTATCGATTAGTTTTGAAAGATTTTTAGGTGCCTTTTGCCATTTTTCAAATCTCAACATTGCAACATCTAATCTTTCTTGCATCTCCTGTTTTTCTTTGATACTGGCATCTTTTACCTTTTCTGTATATTTAAGCATATTAGTTGTGTTTTCTAAATCGATGCTCAGTATCCTAATTTTATCCTCATACTCATGTTGAGTATCTTGTAGCCACCTCTTTTGTTGTTCCAATGTGTTTAAAGAAGCCTTACAGGCTTGAACCTCTAAAAAATACTTATCATTCTGATCATTTACTTCATTAAATTGGGACAACAATTCTGAATATTTATCATGACAACCAAGAGCACAATGTTGTACCTGAGGTGAGATGCCCATAAGAGCAAACTCGTCTGCTTCTTCTACATCAGATAGATTCCCAGCAATCATTGCAAACACGTCAGTCGAGGACTCAACTGATTCCACAGTGGTAGTCTGATGATCATTCCAGTTGAACATAGAGTCAACAGATACCAATGCCTTCTTGTCATCTTTGACCTCCCGAACCTTAAAAGCTGAGTACCTGCTCTTCTCCTTGTCATTCTTGCTAGGGAATTCCCTTGCAAAGTTACCTTGCTGCTGGCAGTTATAGCATCGAACCTTGCTGCTGTCGAATCTTGCTGGCTCCCTTGGGTTGTAATTGAATTTTCGACATGCTTTCTTCTCAAACTTGTGAACCCTAAGAGTGAGCATGGCCATCTGCCATTTAAGATCCATTTCATCCAGGTCAAGTTTATCGACCTGTTTGAAGTCATCAAAAGCAAGTTGTTGTTGAGCATCAACATCAGCCACAAAAGAATGAAGAACGGCTTCTACCATACTACCAGACTCGGCAGTAGGATCAGGAGCAGAAGTATGCTGAAAAGTATGTTGAGAAGACACAGTATTGCTTGGGCTACTAGCATACGACATGGGACTGGATGCCATAGAACTCACAAAGGTAGAATTAGCAGGAGTGGGAAAAGAATCACTTGAATATCCTCTCACATGAGGTTCAAAAGTTTTGAGCTTATGAAATAGATCATCAAAATTGAGATAGTCAAGCCCACCTTTTGCTTTGAGAGAGATTACCACCTGATTCCATGAGTAGGGTAAGGCTCTAAGAAACCTTGCATTAATATCACCATCGTCAGGCTTTGAACGAAGTTGATTCAATTGGCTCAATATCTTTTGGAACCTGTCATACCCTTGATGTAAACCTTCCGTTTCTGAGATTTTGAATTCTGTGAATTCATCTCTCAGCATGGATCTTCGCATTTTCTTTGACTCCTCATTCCCACCAAACCTTGCTTTTATTCCATTCCAGATCTCTCTAGCATCATCCAAATGGTAGAAGTCACCCATGTGATCATCAGGAAGAGATTGAAGCAAAATAGTTTTTGCTTTGACCTCCGTCTGAATGGCTATGATTTCTTCATGAGTTTTAGGGTCAAGAAGAGTAATATTACCCTTCTTGTCTCTTCCAGTTAGCTTCCTTCTGTTCCCATTCAGAATAACCTTCCAAAGGTCTTGATCAGTATTGGTGATCCACCATTCCATCTTCATTGCCCAACTATCATACTCATCCTTTTTCAGAAGAGGGAATTTACCATTTGTGTTGGAAACCGTAGCAACGATCTGCTGAGGTTGCACAGTTTTAAGAGTGCTGTCTTCTCCTGTTTGAGTAGAAGTTGAGGGAGACATGATAAAACAAAAATGTCAGTAATAAGAAAACTTGATTCTTCTTGTACAGAGACCCTCCCAGGCTCTGATACCACTTGTTGGGTCTACTAGATGTAGATCTTGCAGCCTGTCAGGAACGGTGAACGACTTCTGTAATCACAAGTCTATTCACAGAGAGACTCTATACACAATATAAATGCAGAATACAAATATAATAAAGAAGAACAGAATAACTATAAAGACTTGATCCTTTCTAAGGATTTCTAATATTGATAATGACTAGAACTACGTTTGATGAAGGTGTGTATAACACTTCTGCCTAAGGTTCCTTTTATACTACAAGGAAACCCAAATACAGCATTAAACAAAATGTGTAAAACTGATATGCATATCCTTTCCTAAAATATCTCATGCATATCCTAACAGAATAATAAATAAATAATAAAGTTTGACTTTGACTAGGACCAGGAGCACGACTTGCTCCTACTACTACTAGGACCAGGAGGAACTACATACCTCCTAGTCTACCTATTACATTTAACTATTCCAATGGTCCTAACATTTACGTTCATGATTTTCATGTTCATGATTATAATTATTGTTGATAATAATTATCGTGTCTTAATACGTAATAAATACTTATCGTGTAATAACATGTACGTAATACTTGTAATTCCTATTCGTGAAACGTAAACGTGCTAAATAAGGAAAGTTATAATCATGTACGTAGGATTATCTATGTACTGTTCATGGTAAAAACGTGCGGGTTTTACAACTCTCCCCCCTAAAAAGAATAATTCGTCCCCGAATTATAGATAACGTAAACTGGAAAAGAAGAACATACCCGAATTCAAAACTTGAAATGAGGGTAAGAAGCTCAGATAGACTCCTCTATTTCCCAAGTGGCTTCCCGCTCGGTATGATCCCTCCAAAGGATTTTGACGAATGGAATCGTCTTCCTCCTCATGACTCATTCTTGTCTGTCAAGAACTCGTTCGGGTTCTTCTATGAAGGTAAGATCTTCACGAATCTATTCCAGTGGATACTGAACCATGTGAAGGGGATGATACATGGAAAATATCGTGAACGTGAGAAAGCTGCGGAGGTAACGCTAAACGATAAGATACTTCACCGACTCGCTCGATGACTTCAAACGGTCCGATGAAACGGGGACTGAGCTTCCCTTTGATTCCAAAATGTCTAACACCACGTGCGGACGATACCTTCAGGAAAACGTGATCTCCTATGTTAAAGCGTAAGTCCCTACAATGCTTGTCGGCATAACTCTTCTGACGTGACCGTGCTTCTTGCAATTTCTGCTTAGCTACCGCGACCTTCTCGTTAGTCAACTCTATCATTTCTGGTCCTTCAAGTGTTCGCTCACCAACCTGATCCCAGCAGATTAGGGCGCGACACTTTCTGCCATACAACATCTCAAATGGAGCACACTTGATACTTGCGTGCAAACTGTTGTTGTATGCAACTCTACCAAACAGATGTAATCGTCCCAATCTCCCGTCCTTGCTAACGCACATGACCTCAACATGTCTTCTAATGTTTGAATCGTTCACTCCGATTGCCCGTCTGTTTGAGGATGAAAAGTCGTGCTAAGCTTAAGTTTTGTACCCCAAGCTTTCTGCAGACTTCTCCAAAATCGCGAAGTGAAACGAGGATCTCTATCTGAGACGATGCTGGATGGAGCACCATGAAGTCTCATGATCTCCTTCTTGTAAGTATCAGCGAGTTTATTGACCGAATCTTCCTTGCGGATCGGTAAGAAATGAGCTGACTTAGTAAGTCGATCAACGATAACCCAAATCGCATCGTGCTTCCTCTTTGTATGCGGAAGACCGGTAACAAAGTCCATGATGATTTTGTCCCACTTCCACTCTAGAATATCCAACAGTTGTAGAAGACCGCCAGATCGCTGATGCTCGATCTTGACCTGCTGGTAGGTAAGACATTTGGAGACGTAAGTCGCAACATCCTGTTTCATACCACTCCACCAAAAGTATTGCTTGATGTCGTGGTATATCTTGGTCGAACTAGGATTAATAGAGAATGGGGAGCTATGAGCCTCAGCTAACAATGCTTCCCAGAGTTCTTGATCATCAGGAACACAAAGTCTCGTGCCCTGCCATAAGATACCGTCTGCGTCTACTCGAAATTCTGTCTGCTTCTCTAAATTCTGAATTATCGCCCAGATTTCACCATCATATTCTGAACTTCCTTGATCTTAGAGAGTAACTCGGGTTCCACTCTAAGATTAGCCCAGTAACCGTTCTGTCCACATACCATGATCTCAGTGTTTAGTCGCTCCAAGTCTCTTATAATTTCCTCCTCAATTTTAATGCCGTTTATCATTCCAGACTTTCTGCTAAGTGCATCTGCCACTACATTCACCTTGCTGGGATGATATTGCAGATTAATGTCATAATCCTTCAACAGCTCTAACCATATCCTCTGTCTCATGTTCAATTCACGTTGAGTGAGATGTACTTCAAGCTCTTGTGGTCCGTGAAAATGTCACATGATTCTCCATATAAGTAGTGCCTCCATATCTTCAATGCAAACACGACTGCTGCGAGTTCCAAGTCATGCGTAGGGTAATTTCCCTCATAAGGCTTAAGCTGCCGTGAAGCGTACGCGATCACTTTCCCATGTTGCATGAGAACACAGCCAAGTCCCTTCCCCGATGCATCACTGTAGATCTGAAATCCACCTGTACCAGATGAGAGAGTAAGAATCGATGCAGATAGTAACTTTCGCTTCAGGTCTTCAAAGCTCTTCTCTCGTTCTTCAGTCCAAACAAATTTCTCCCCTTTTCGCATCAGTCTGGTCAGTGGTAGTGCTATACGGGAAAAGTTCTCCACGAAATTACGGTAGTAACCAACTAAGCCTAGGAAACTGCGAACTTCCGTCGCTGATGTCGGTCTTGGCCACTTGGTAATAGCCTCAAACTTTGCTGGATCCATAGTGATTCCTTCTGCTGATACAATGTGACCTAAGAATGCCACCTTGTCTAACCAGAACTCACACTTGGAGAATTTAGCATACATCTGCTTCTAGAGAAGAATCTGTAATACTGTACGAAGATGGTCTTCGTGTTCCTCCTTGGACTTAGAGAATATCAGGATGTCATCAATAAAGACAATGACGAACTTGTCCAGAAATTCATGGAAGATTCTGTTCATCAAATCCATGAACACTGCTGGAGCATTGGTAAGGCCAAATTGCATGACTATGAATTCATAGTGGCCATAGCGTGTACGGAAAGCAGTCTTGGCGATGTCCTGCTCTTTAACCCGTAGCTGATGATAGCCCGACCTCAGATCAATCTTGGAGAAATGTTTGGCCCCTTGGAGTTGGTCAAACAGACCGTCTATGCGTGGTAGAGGATATCTATTCATGATAGTGATCTTGTTGAGCTCGTGATAGTCTATGCAAAGACGCATACTGCCATCCTTCTTCTTCACGAATAAGACCAGTGCGCCTCATGGAGATGCGCTAGGTCGAATGAAGCCTCGTTCCAGAATTTCTTGCAATTGATCCTTCATCTCCTTCAACTCTATGGGAGCCATGCGATAAGGAGCCTTGGAAATCGGCTCAGCTCCTGGGATGAGCTCGATATTAAATTCTACTTCACGTGCAGGTGGTATGCCCGGAATTTCTTCTGGAAATACATCTGGAAATTCTGACACTATCGGCTGATTATGAGTTGATGGAGATTCAGCATCCATGTCATGAACAGTAGCTAGATAGCCCTCGCAACCATGTGAAAGTAATGCACGTGCTTGCAGCGTTGATATGATTTATACAGACCTTCCGGGTACGACCCCGTTGTGAATGTACTCTGGTGCATTTACATCACTGAAGATGACTCGATATGAATGGCAGTCTATGGTAGCATGATGCTTGGATAGGCAGTGCATGCCCAATATCATGTCAAAATCATTCATGTCCAGCGGAAGTGCGTCAACAGGACGAATCTTGTCATCAAACTCTAGGGGAAGGCTCTTGTACATATGGGTAATGCGTACAGAGTCTCTTAAAGGCGTGGAAATATTCAGTATATTCTCTAGTGGCATGGGGAGTATCCTAACATTCTTAGCATAAGCAGTAGAAATGACCGAGTGAGTAGCACCCGTGTCAAATAGAACACATACAGCTTGACCATACATATACAAGATTCCAGTGATGGTACCTGTAGACTTGTTGGTCTGATCGCGAGATGTCGTGTAAACGCGTCCACTAGTAGGAGGCAGCTTGGTATCAGCATGCCCTGATGTGCCCTCCATCTCGCCTTTGCGGCAGTCCTTCATGCGATGGCCAGGAAGACCACACCTGAAGCATGCGTCGCTGTCGTGGCGACATGGCCCTGGGTGCCTACGGTTGCAGGTAGTGCAAAGAGGATGAGTATATCCTCCAACAGGTGTCCTTGTTGGCTGAGAGCCTGATAAGAACAGTATTCATGAGACATGATAATAGGTACAAAAGACAATGTAGAAAGTTCGTAAGATGGTATACCAGTGATAGCTAGACGGTTAGGCTATGAACGTCTTTGGTTCTGGTCCCTCCCGTTACCATGATTCCTGGTAGAATATTTTCTAATGTGTCAGAATTAAGAACTATTGCATGAAATCATAAGAAAATGAGTAAGTATAAGGACCTGCTGCTGTTGGAGTTTCCAGCGTTGTTACGGTAACTATCATTACCGCCACGCCTATCACTAGCAGAACGGTCGTGAGTGTGACCGTTTCCCTTGGGCTGAGTAGGCTGTTGCTGAGTAGCCGGCTGAGACCGGTCCCCAGTCTTCTTCCTGGAAGATACAGTTTAAAAGAGATGTAAATATTAACATATGCTGAAAGAATACGGTTTGGTCACCGCTGAATAACGAATGTTTACCTCTTCTTGGGTCTCTTTGCTTCCCCGAACTCTTCTCTTTCTTGCAGCATCTCCAGCTTACGTGCTGCATCGTCCACTTGTGCTACCGTGTTGAACGTAGCACACACCAAGTTGTTTGCGACCGATGTACGAAGAGCCCACCGGAAGTGGTATGCTTGCTCTTCGGGAGTACCTACTGCTGCACCAAGAAAACCAGCCAAACGAAGAAAGCGCTGCATGAACTCGTTGCTATTCTCTCCAGCTCTATGCCTGATTCCATGGTACTCTCTCTTCAGCTTGTCTTGCTCAACCTTGGGAAAGAACTGTCCCATCACCAAATCCCTGAACTGAGCCCAAGTCAAACCAGCCACCCAATTATCACCTCCCTCAGACTACTTCAGTGCCTTCCACCATGATAGCACATCGCCTTCGAACCGATAACAAGCCAACCTCGACTTGAAGACGGGGTCACAGCCCATGGCATCGAAGATATTCTCATTGTGAGCCAACCAGCTTTCAGCTTCACTGGGGCTATCTGTTTTCTTGAAGGATCGAGGGAGTAGCTTATTGAATCTTTCTAGCCATGTGACCAATGTTGCTGGAGGAGGAGGAGGTACTGGGTGCTGCTGCTGATTGTTGGCAGCCTGCACCTTGATGTATTGTTTTTGATATACCCTTTAGGAAAAGAGCAACAAAATAGGGTAAGTAGGCACGATGATTTAGGAAAACCGTGTGTAAATGACCCTAAAGTGAGTTCGTTCTCGAGGAGGCTAGTGTGTTGTGTAATGAATTGATTTTGATTGTGATTTTATTGAGAAGAAAAGAAAAGAGAAATAAGAAAGGAAGGACGGTTACGAAAACGGATTAAACTAAGACGAAAAAGGCGATAACGTAACCGTAAATAGTGCAAAAATTAAAATTTCAACCTAAAAATTCTTAAAAATTACTAAAAATCCACAATAAAATTCTAAGAGTTTACAAAAAATTCAAACTTGCTAAAACCTTTTAATTAATTAGATAATGACTTTTTAATGCTAATTAAAGCCCTAAAAATCACAATTAATTATTAAAAAGCCCTAAACAAGATTTTAAAGTTTGTAAACCTCAAAATAACCTAATTAAGCTAAAAAGTATTTTTAAAAATTTTAAAACCAAATAAAACTATTTTTAAACACTTAAAAACTATAAAAATCAATTAAAACGTAAATTAATTCGAGAAAATAAATGAAAAGCCCTAAAAATAATTGGAAAATTACAAAATTCCTAATTAAGTGACTACAATATAGGAAAAATGTAAAAACTTAAAAAATCAAAACTATTTTTTAATTAAAAGTGAGTTCGTTCTCGAGGAGGCAAGTGTGTTGTGTAAGAAATGATTAATTATGATTTTATATTTGAGAAAAGAGGAAAATAGAAATGAGGTGAGAAGAGATTGACGGTTACGATGACGAATTAAAACTAAGACGAAAAAGGCGTACACGTAAAACCGTAAAAAGCTACAAATTTAAAAATTTTAAAACCTAAAAATTAATTAAAAGCTAAAAGTAGTCTAAAATAATATAAATAAGAATAAAAATCCAATAAAATTATTTTAAAACCTTTTATTAATTAAATATTCAATTTTAAATGCTAATTAAAGCCCTAAAATTAAATATAATTAACAAAATGTTCAAAATATTATTTTATTGAACAAATAACTTACTTATATTATCTAAAGACTAAAAAGTATTTTTACTAAATTTAAAAACTATTAAAACTATTTTTAAAACACTAAAAACTAATTAAAATGATTTAAAAACTAATAATGTTGGAAATACGTTTTACGTATTAGGAAGGATCGGTCACTCGAACATTAGTTCGTGTAATAGCTCGTAGTTTAGTCATTTGCATTTACTTAAACGAAGCCCAAAACCGAGCCCATGAAATGTATGGGCCGGCGGCCTATTGTAAACCCAAGCCCATCACATGGGCTTGGGTATATAAACCCTCTCCTTTGATGGAGAGGGTGTGGTTTTCATTATTTTACACATAGTTGTTCTTAACTTTCTCTCTCTAGAAGTGTGAAATCCACCATCTTTCTATCTCTTTCTCTCTCTAAAAACATAAGCATAGATTTACAAATCTACAAATGGTATCAAGAGCTTGGGATGAAATATAGGTTTGTGTTTGTGTTGCGTATTGTTTTCTAAACAATTCGTATAGTATAAGTGTGTTTTGCCGAAATCTTCAAAATTTTTTGCTTTGATCGTAGTATCAAGTAGTGCTACATAGGATTTTGTGCTTAAAAGTGTTCTTGGTATCTTGGTTTTTCATTAAAACATCAATTTTTTGGATCAAAAGTGCAAAAAGGTTGTGTTCTATCATTCCGAAATTTAAGCAGAAACATCCATCAGAAAGTACAAATTGTACTTGGGCTTCCATCGCAATAACCTTCCATCGGAAAGGGTTTGGTTTCTACATTGCGATCGTGGGATTTTTATCACTTATTCCGATCTGAATCATTCCGATAGCTATTGCGATCTGAGATTCCGACGGGTATAAGGAAGTATTTTAAGTCGTTACTCTGCTCGAATTTTGTCAGCCACTTTGCGATCTGAACATTCCGATAGGGCTTTGCGATCTGAACATTCCGATACCAACAACATTTCGACAGGGCTATATTCCGATCTGGTATTACGATCTGACATTCCGATCTGGTATTACGATCTGACATTCCGATCTGGCATTCCGATAATCACAATTTTATCCATAAAAAATTTCGAATCGTGTGTAATTTTGACTTGGAATTTTTGGTTTATCGAGAACATATTTTAGGGGATTTTAACATTGTTTCTCGGTTTTAACTCACAACAACACAAAAATACTTAACCTTATTTCATTGTTCGATCAACTTTGTAAATCTTAACTTATTGAAATGGAGTATACATCTCTTACGGATAAGTCCATCCTCTCGGGTACGGATAATCGTCCACCAATGTTGGTGAAGACTATGTATGAGGAATGGGCTTCCCGAATGGAACTTTATATGTTGAACAAGGAGAATGGACATCTAATTTGGGCATCGGTGCTCAATGGACCATTAGATTATGGTACTGTGACGGAAGGTACGACCACTCGTCCTCGCACAACGGGTGAGTTGACTGGAGATATGAAGATTCAAGATAAATGTGATAAGTATGCTACAAACATCATTCTCCAAGCCCTTCCTCCAGATGTCTACAAACTCGTCAGCAAACATAAAGTTGCCAAAGAGTTATGGGATAGAATTCGTGTTCTAATGCAGGGCACCTCGTTAACTAAACAAGAACGAGAGTGTAAGCTTTATGATACTTTTGATAAGTTTGCCTATGTGCCAGGGGAGACTCTCAATGATTACTATCTGAGATTTACCCTATTGTTGAATGAGCTTAATATCTATGGCATGACAATTCCTACCTTTCAATTGAACACCAAGTATTTGAACACTCTTCCTCCAGAATGGAAAAAATACGTGACGGATGTTAAATTGGCTAAGGATTTGCATAACACCAATGTGGATCAACTGCAAGCTTTTCTTCAACAACATGAATGCCATGTGATTGAGGCTCGGTTGTCTACACCTCAAGTTCATGATCCACTTGCAATGTATGCTTCTCAACAAAACATGGCTTATACTTATCAACAACCATCATACTTGCAGCAGCCACCACCACACATCTATCAGCAACCACAGCAACCATCTTATCAACCACCAATGATGCCACAGCAAGAATATCAACAAAGTGTTCATCAACAATCTTTTCAACAGCAACCACCATATCAGACATCACCATCACAAGCCAACACTTCTCCATTGGGCTATACTCCTCAGCAAGGATATTTTCCAATAGAAGCACAACCAGCACAGGCTTTTTACTCTAATGAACTTCCACCAATCCAAGCACCGGTCTTTACTCCAAATGATACGCCAGCTGATGTTCTAAACCATCTCACTGCTTACTTGTCAAAACTTGTTGCTACTAGAGGATTTCCACCAACAAACAATCAGCTCCGCACCTCTTCAAATCCTCGACAACAAGCCACTGTTCAAGATGGTCAAGTGACGGTGCAACCTATTCAGGGAAGGCAAAATTCATATGGACCTCCTACAAGGACTGGGAACAATCAAGCTAGTGGAAATGGGAGTCCTATTGGTCCTAAGAAGGTCGTGACTTGCTACAATTGCCGAGGACAAGGTCATATGGCTAGGGAATGCACTCAGCCGAAAAGGAGAAGGGATGATGCATGGTTTCGTGAGAAGATGTATTTGGTTGATGCTCAGTCTAAGGGGAAGATTTTGGATTCAGAGGAGTTGGCATTTCTGGCAGACCCAGGGGCAGCAGATACTGAAGGCATTGCGATCGTTTCTACTTCTAATGCAGCTTATCAAGCGGATGATCTTGATGCATATGATTCGGATTGTGATGACATTCACTCTGCCCAAGCTGCTCTCGTTGCTAATCTCTCTCACTACGGTTCTGATGTCATCAGTGAGGTACCAACCACATCTAATAATATTGATGATAACCAACATCAAGTTGGGCATGACAATGACAACCTTGAACAGCATTCGGGAACTAGTAACTCAAATGATGTGGTACCCAATCCTACACATTTGAGTGAACCTCAACCAAATGCTATGACGGGTATGGATTCTTATGCTCAACATGATTTGGTCATGGTGCCTAAACATATTATTGATCAAATGCATATGGCCCTCAGACAATCCGTAGATACGAATTCCACCCTAACTGCTGAGCTTGCGTTGCATAAAGAAAAGGTCAAAACTTTTGAAATGGTCCCTCAAGAAGAGAAAATAACATGTTCTGAATTTGACCAATTTCGTTTTGAAAAGATTGAACACTTGAAAGAAATAGAATCATTAAAAGCTAATCTTTCCAATGAATTAAAAGAAAAAGAGTCGGTTGTCAATGATTTTCAGAAACTTAAAATGGATTTCGAAACTCTCGAGTCTAAAAAGGTTGAATCGGAAATTAATGCTACCAAACTTCTCAAAATTCAAAGAACAACAGCTTTTAAAACAATACGCTTCCACAGAAAAGGTTCATCTTTTAACTAAATCATTTAAAGAATTCGAACTTAAGCGTCTTCAAGATTTACCACCTAATCCCGGTTATGCAAAACAAGCTCAGGAATATATTCCCGGTCTTTATGACATGACCATAATTGGAAAATCGAAAGAAGCACCTTTTGTTCGTAGTACTGCGGAGACACAATCACTTGCGGATGAAACTCATTCTAAAATGCTTTCAAAATTCCATACAATTGATTATGATCAACATAACAAAGATCAATTTTCGAAAAAGACACGCATTCGCTTACAAAAGGAATTAGCAGAATTAACAGTTCTTGTGCCCCAAAGTTTGTCAAATGAAAACCTTCCTAGTACGTCTCCTACACTCGTCAAAAAGGATTTAACAAAGTTAATTCCACCGGTAAGTAAGGCGTCCGTTAACTTAAATACGGTTCACCAACACTTAGCCGATTTTGACAAGGTCATTTTGGAATACAACGGCCACGGCCATAACGGAAGGTGAATGGAACTTTGAGCACACTAGAGCTGCGTTTCGAGATGAAATTGTTCCGTTTGTAAACAATGTTAAAGCTTGTCTTCGTAATATTGATCAAGATTTGTTTTTGGAAATAGAAGAAGTTAGACGTGTTTTCAATGAAATGGAAGATGCTTATGAAAACAGTTTACTTGAAATAGAACGGGTTTCACGCCATAATGATCTGCTTCTGAATCAAGTGATGTCTCATGATATAGTTTCTGTCTGTGTGAATAAAAGTGTTGATAATGATTCTATTGTGCATAATGTTGAATCTGTGGATACTGTGGTAGATAGTACTTGTCACGAATCTGACGCTGAATTTTTAAAGCTTCAAGATTCATATTCATCGCTTTCAAAACGTTTTGATGAGATTCAAACACATTGTATTTCGCTTGAATGCAAGCAACAATTTATTCAAGAAATCTTTGAAACGTCATTCGAAGGTGTTAATATCGATGACGCAAATTTTGAAAAGAATTTTCGATTGAATTTACAATCAAAACAGCGTCAGCCAAGTGACAAAGTTGCTAACTCTTCGCCGATGGAAATAGAGAAATCTAAGGAGCTTAACTATGTGAACGTACTTGAGGCCGCTGAGAATCTTAAACTTGATCTAGATAATCGAGTTTCCAAGATTTTGTCCAAAGTTGATAACTTAAAACAGAAAAATACACAACTCTTCGATTCAATACAGCCCGCATGTGTTGATACCACTGCACAGAATCAATCATTGATTGAACAATTGAATCGAAAGTCGATGGAAATATCTGATTTGAGGGAACAAATTTGTGATAAGAATCTGGTCTTGGCTGAGTTAAAGGAAACACTTCGAACTCTAAAAGGTAAGAATGTTGTGGATAACGCAGCCACTATCTCAGCATCGTCCTCTAGTGCAATCAAAAGAATCCTTATAGCCGTCACACCACTTAACAAGGGCCCTAGGACTAAGTCATCTCAAACTTTGGTCACTAAAGATAAGGCGGAATCAAAACCAGCTTCTAATATTCCCGTGTTGCCTTCTACAGGAGTAAGCACCACTACTAAGGCTCAAAGATCTAAGCTTAAAAGAAACAAGAAGAATGATAGGATCTTGCCCCCATCTAGTAGTCAAGTGAAGAAGAAAGTAGAAGCCCATCCTAGGAATGTTATTTCTGTTTTGAATAAAAAGAATCATGTAGCTAAACCTAAAGGCTCTGCGGTTGTGCAGCGTTCTAAGCCTACTGTGAATTCTAATTTAAAATGTTGGAATTGCAATGAATGTATGTTTTCTAGTCGTCATGATTCTTGCCTTATTGACCATGTGAACGAGATGTATGCCCGGAAAAATGGATTAGAATGGAAACCGACTGGGAAGGTGTTAACCCAAGTTGGTTGGATGTGGCGCCCCACTGGTAGAACTTTCACTATAGTAGGAAATACGTGCCCTTTGACTAGGATCACTCCCACTAAAGCGAAGAAAGCGTGCCCTTTAACTAGGAGTACCAAGGCTACCAAAACACAAGCGTGTCCTTTAACTAGGAACACCAACACTACTGTAGGAACAAAGTGCCCTTTAAATAGGTCTACTCCCACTGTAGTGCCCGCTAATACTCCAAAACCTCAGAAAATTGGAACAGTAAAACCTGTAAATGCTAAAACTCACATTAGAAAATGCAGGAAATCTAAGGATAACAAAAATGTTAGCAATTCTGATAATAACATATCTGTATCTGCTAACACTCCGGAACCAATAGTTTCCAATGCATTGTCTACTGTTGTGATTGAAAACAGGTGGTCCAAATTGTTCTCTGGTATTTGGACTCTGGTTGCTCCAAGCATATGACCGGAGATCGCTCTCAGCTCAGAAATTTCGTCAGCAAGTTTCTTGGTACGGTTAGATTTGGAAATGATCATATTGCTAAGATAATGGGTTACGGTGAATATCATATTGGGAATGTTATAATTTCAAGAGTGTATTACGTGGAAGGTCTCGGTCACAACTTATTTTCTGTGGGACAATTTTATGATGCAAACCTAGAAGTTGCTTTTCGAGAGCATACCTGCTTCATTCGTAATTTGGAAGGGGTTGATTTATTGAAAGGTACTCGAGGGAATAATTTGTATACTTTGTCTCTACAAGACATGATGGCCGCTTCTCCCGTATGTCTTCTCTCCAAAGCATCGAAGACTAAGTCATGGTTATGGCATCGACGGTTATCTCATCTTAACTTTGACGCTATTAATCACTTGGCGAAAAACGAACTTGTTCGTGGTCTTCCTAAACTATCATTTCACAAGGATCATTTGTGTTCCACGTGTACAATGGGGAAAAGCACTAAGAAGTCTTACAAACCCAAGACTGAAGACACCAACCAAGAGAAACTTTATCTTTTGCATATGGATCTTTGTGGGCCAATGCGTGTTGAAAGTCTTAGTGGCAAAAAGTACATCCTCGTTATTGTGGATGATTACTCTCGGTTTACATGGGTGAAATTTCTTAAAGCAAAAAATGAGGCACCTAAATTCATCATCAGATTTCTCAAGATGATTCAAGTGCGACTCAACACTACTGTCCGACACATTCGTACAGATAATGGAACCGAATTTGTGAATCAAATTTTGCGTGATTATTATGAAGAAGTTGGCATATCTCATGAAACATCCGTTGCTCGCACTCCACAGCAAAACGGTGTCGTTGAAAGGCGAAATCGCACACTTATGGAAGCTGCTAGAACGATGTTAATTTACGCAAAGGCTCCATTGTTTTTATGGGCAGAAGCAATATCTACAGCAGTGTACACCCAAAACCGGTCACTAATTCGTAAACGCCATGGTAAAACACCTTATGAGCTTCTCCATGGAAAAGTACCAGATTTATCATATCTTCATGTATTTGGTTCTCTTTGCTATCCAAATAATGATGGTGACAATTTGGGAAAACTTCAACCAAAGGCTGATATTGGTATTTTCATTGGTTACGCACCCTCAAAGAAGGCATACCGAATCTACAACCGTAACTCTCGCAAGATCCTCGAAACTATGAATGTTGATTTTGATGAGCTGACAGCAATGGCTTCTGAGCAAAGCAGCTCTGAACCCGCACTTCATGAAATGGGACCCAGTAACATTAGCTCTGGTCTTGTCCCAAACAACCCTACTTCATCATCATTTATACCACCTACTAGGAATGAATGGGATACGTTGTTTCAACCGTTCTTTGATGAATTCTTTACTCCTCCAAGTATTGTTGCTCCAGAACCTGAGGTAATAGCTCCGGTAACCGAAGTTGTCGCTCCAGCAACCGAAGCACAATCAGACACATCTGCACCAACAATTGGTCAAGATATACCAACAACGAGTAATTCTCAACCAACACAAGTAACAACTACCCATGTCATGCCTATTGATGATGAAGAGGATGACGATGATCACGATTTGGAATTCGCTCAAATGCGTGAACTTCCATTCTTTGGTGTATCTATTCCCGACCCTAATCAAGCCGGGTCGTCCACCTCAGAGGAAGCTCCTTCTACAATTTACTCCAATCCACGGATTCGTGAACATGACAGCAAGTGGACAAAGGATCATCCTATAGATGCTATTATTGGTGACCCTAATCGTCCAGTATCCACACGAAGTCAGTTACAAGAAAGTGCCCTGTTTTGTCACTTTGATGCTTTTCTCACTGAAGTTGAACCTAAGACATGGCAACAAGCTTTTACTCAATCCTGTTGGATAGAAGCTATGCAAGAAGAACTTAACGAATTCATACGTCTTGATGTTTGGGAACTTGTCCCATGCCCGGATCAAGTGCAGTTACTCACTTTGAAATGGGTTTACAAGGTGAAACTCGATGAGTTAGGCGGAATATTGAAAAACAAAGCTCGACTAGTAGCTCGTGGATACAAGCAATTATTGGGCGTCGACTTTATGGAATCCTTTGCACCTGTTGCCCGTTTGGAAGCTATTAGACTATTCCTCGCTTATGCAGCCCATATGAATATGATCGTCTATTAGATGGATGTAAAGACGGCATTTCTTAATGGAGAAATCAAGGAAGAGGTCTATGTTCAACAGCCGGATGGTTTTGTGAATCCTAATTATCCTAATCATGTGTACAAGCTTAAGAAGGCTCTCTATGGGTTGAAGCAAGCTCCACGCGCATGGTACGATCTATTGTCACAATTCCTCATTACTCAAGGCTTCGCAAAAGGCAAGGTGGATCCCACGCTGTTCATTAAGAAACGAGGTAAAGATATGATTATGGTACAAATATATGTTGATGATATTATATTTGCAGCCTCGACCCAAACCTTATCGGATGAGTTTGGGACACTCATGTCTTCCAAGTTTAAGATGTCAATGATGGGCAAGGTATCATTCTTCTTAGGTCTTCAGATATCTCAGAGTCCTAGAGGCATCTTTATCAATCAATCCAAGTATGCCCTTGAATCGCTTAAGAAATATAAGATGGAATCTTGCGACCCCGTGGACACTCCAATGGTGGAGAAAACTAAGCTTGATGCAGATCCACATGGAGTTGCCGTTGATCCGACACTTTATCGTGGAATGATCGGTACTCTTCTGTATATCACAGCCAGTCGCCCTGATCTTCAGTTTGCTATATGTATGTGTGCCAGGTATCAAACTAGGCCTACTGAGTTACACTTAGCTACTGTTAAAAGGATCTTTCGATATCTTAAAGGAACCATTAATCGGGGACTTTGGTATTCGAAGGACTCTTCTATTGCACTAATGGCATATGCAGATGCGGATCATGCGGGTTGTCAAGATACAAGGCGTAGCACGAGTGGAACTTTGCAACTACTAGGAGATCGACTAATCAGTTGGGCATCGAAAAGGCAGAAAAGCGCTGCAATTTCAAGTACGGAAGCAGAATACATAGCTATGTCCGGTTGCTGTGCTCAAATTCTTTGGATGAGATCGCAATTAACCGACTATGGTCTAGGTTTCAACAAGATTCCGATGTACTGTGACAACAAGAGTGCAATTGCCTTATGCTGCAACAACGTTCAATTCTCCCGGTCGAAGCATATTGACATTCGCTACCACTTCATCAAGGAGCAAGTGGAAAATGGAGTAATCGAGCTTTACTTTGTCCGATCTGAGTATCAATTGGCGGATATTTTCACGAAGGCTTTAGATCGCGCTCGAATTGAATTTTTGGCCGACAAGCTAGGAATGAGAACCTTCTCGCCTGAGACTCTAAAGGAACTAGCAGATGAAGCGAAAGAATAGTCTTGGTAAAACTATTCTCCGTATCCTTGGTGATCATTTGTATATATTGTTTATATTTTTATATACACAAAAGCAAAATACAAAAATATAAAACCATATAAAAACCATAAAAATTGAAAAATCTAGAAAAATCCAAAAATATTTTTTACTTTATTTTTCAAAGGCATGTCTTTTGGTACGATAATATTTACGGCCTTAGAAATGTTGATTAATATCGACACGGCGCCATAAATAGAGTTCGTACAAAAGTTGTAAATATTTCATAAAACATGCCTAAATGGCTTGTAGTTATTTCAGACTACAACCCGGTTTTCACATTAAAGTCAAGTATTTCTCATGAAAGCTTTGGCTAACAACGGGAATTAATTTTCTCGGGCAAGGTTTACTTTAAAACCTTGTAAGGGATCAAGTTTACTTTATAACTTGGTCTAACACAAATCTATGTACGTTTCAGTGCATTTATTTGTTAAAACAAGAGAAGTCTTGTTTTTATGAAGCTATCATCTCCACAACCATGCTATCTACAATTGGTATCTACATACTCGACGATGCGACTACTCAACCGACGACTACAGCTCTTTCGATAGAACACGGGTCAACAATTGAGGGGGAGCAATTGTCAAGAATTCAGATTCTTCGATGCCGAACGTGCCAAGTTCACAAGTTGGTGTCAAGACAACAATACCAATCGTACATGTGGTGTCAAGAGATGACTTCAAACGTGACGAGGCGACCAACATATACTGACAAGAACCATTTGATCTTATCATATGATGTTCTCATCAATCAGGTCCAACCTTGTCAATTCTTTTCTAATATGGTGAATATGTGATCATGTTACAAATCAGTATCATATCTCATGCGTTTGATATCATGAAGATAAAACGGACTTGCATTTTTCTTCCCAAAACCTTTGTTAAAACTTCATTAAATCAATTGATATTAAAAACATCGATTGGGTTAATTTTTTTAATATGGGGGAGAAAATGTGATTTAATATGGGATATTATCACAAATGGTTTGACTTAATGTGTTGGCTCATCCCGACATGTGCGAAATG
This sequence comes from Glebionis coronaria, assembly GCA_025667525.1. Lineage (NCBI taxonomy): Eukaryota > Viridiplantae > Streptophyta > Magnoliopsida > Asterales > Asteraceae > Glebionis > Glebionis coronaria. Next base: position 340,930,843 of record CM046874.1, read on the forward strand.
TTTTCGAATATCGTAGCATATGTTAAGGGGGAGCAAAATGGATTTGCTATATCAAAATGGATTTTCATGGTGACATATACTTACCCTCAACCCATCTATTTCACGACGATGAAGATTGTGGTGACATAAGGATGGTAGGATAGGTTAAGTCCTATGATTCTTCCAGAACCGGAGGAATCTTCCCAAGGACATTCCATAGCTAGAAATAGTAGTCCTTAGGAAAGTTGGAGAAAGATTGTGAACGTAGCTGAATGCCGACCAAGTACTTAAGTTAGCACTGGAACAATCACAACAAGGTGCTAGTTATGACGTATTGGTAAGCATTGAAGGGGTTGAAGAATGAAAAAGAATTGTAAAGATAAAGGGTGTAAAGAAAGAAGCCCTCCTTACAACTTTAGGCAGAAACCGGGTCAATACATATGCTATTAAGATCATTGTTTAATGATTCTTGATATTGAAGACAGACATCATGGACCCAGTGATGCAATGCACAACCCATCCCAGCTAACTCAGATATCTCTTAAAAGGTATTTGTTTTAATCACACGGAGACAACACGTTATCTATTGATTTATTCACTCCGAATAAATTGGTATTGAAATGGTGGCACTCCTCTCCAGCCTCCGATCACTAAAATTCAAAGTGCACGATCGAGTCTAGAGCCATTTGAGATCATCAAATATCTCATTAGGACACACTTTCATATTTCCTTGCTTCTTCACACACTGTGAAAAGTAAGAAAGGTTTTAAGAGTCCTACGCAAAATCTTCATGATCTTGCCTGAACATCCGAGTAATACGAAAGTATTTACAATGAAGATGGAAATCCTTCTTGAGCGAACATCAAAAAGCTCATGGTAGGTGACTTGTGCGATTCTTTATGAATCAAACTTGTGATAACTGGAAAGCAACAGCTGTTTAATTCTTAACTGAACTTAAACACGTTCCAGGCCTCTACGCAATATCTTAGTGATCTTGCCAGAACACTCAGAGTGATACCTTTGTGTTCACGGTGATGAGTGGAAATCCTTCTGGTGTTAACCTCAAACAGCACTTGGTAGGTAACTTGCAAGATTCTATACGAATCAAGCTCGTGACAACTGGAAAGCAACGATGGTGCGGTTCTTAATTGAATTTCACTTGTTCCAGGAACATGAATTGACGGCTTCAAATCATGCGGATATTATTATCCAAATGATTCACTCTTTATGTTCGCAGTCAGCTTTGGACGGTCGAGTAAAGAGAACGGGTTTACCCGCGAAATCCTGTCAGGAAGTTACTTAATTGAAACTATCCGTCACGGGTACGATATCTAATATCGTCCAACGGTCTTCACCGACCGGAGGTAAAATGCTACCGATTTAGAATGAAATGTTCAAAGCCATTTCGTTCGTGTCTACTTATGTTGCGGCATTTGAAGACGGTGGCGTTGCGGAATCCGAGAAGAAGTCGTCCCTGCATGATTATACTTTATGCACTTAATACCTCATCTAATTCAAGAAAGCCTAAAAGTTAAGTCTTCCGCTGTATCGAACTCTGAAGCTTTCAAGAATTACTAAGGCATAAGTATGTGGGACGTGAGGTCACGAAGAGGCGAAGATCACAAGTGATGGATGCACGAGATCAAGGCAAGAGATTGATGCTCAAAGATTGATATCAAAGATCACATCAGCATGTTCACCAGAAAAGAAAAAGAAGAAAAAGAAAGACGAAGATTACGAGCTCAAGACAAGCATAGTATGCTAGGTTTATTTTACTATTGTAACTTGGGTAACGCCCTTGTTTGGAGTGACCTCCCTTAGGGGGAGATTGTTGGAAATACGTTTTACGTATTAGGAAGGATCGGTCACTCCAACATTAGTTCGTGTAATAGCTCGTAGTTTAGTCATTTGCATTTACTTAAACGAAGCCCAAAACCGAGCCCATGAAATGTATGGGCCGGCGGCCTATTGTAAACCCAAGCCCATCACATGGGCTTGGGTATATAAACCCTCTCCTTTGATGGAGGGGGTGTGGTTTTCATTATTTTACACATAGTTGTTCTTAACTTTCTCTCTCTAGAAGTGTGAAATCCACCATCTTTCTATCTCTTTCTCTCTCTAAAAACATAAGCATAGATTTACAAATCTACAAATAAAACTAATAAATCTTAAAATAATTATAAAAATAAAACTAAGGACTATGAAAATATTCTAAAAGTTGTAAAACTCCTAATTATTGCTAATTGAACTAAGAAAAATGAAAAAAAGTAGAAAAAACAAACTTTATATTTTTAATAATAAAATAATAATAAAATAATAAAAAAAAATTAAAAGTTTATAAAATAAATCTAAAAAATTACCAAAAATCTAGAATAATTTAACTAAGACAAAAATGCAATTAAAAGTTCCTAAAACCTTTTTAATAATTTTATATTAAATTTTAAATTTGTTAAAAAACCCTAAAATCAAATAAAATTAAAAATTAGACTTTTTGAAAACTTTTTGGGATGTAAACCTCAAAATACTTTAATAAAACCTAAAAACATTTTTTATAAAATTTAAAAAATATTTTAGCTATTTTTTATCTAATTATCTAAATACGGCCAAAGAAAAATGCATAAAAAATAAATAAAGAAAGAGAAAATTCAAATCTTAGCCCAGAAAAATCCTAAACTATAATATAATCCTAGGAAAAATAAGACTTAGCTAATTAACTTAACCAATAAGCTCAAATAAGCTAAAAAGGCCACGGCTTATTTAAGATAAGCCCAATCAAAAACCCTTCAAGTATATTGTTTGTGCACCCTTGGTCAGTAAAAGACCCAAGGGCGCAGTGGTAAGTTGTGTGTGTGGTGAGAAGGATGGCGCAGGTTCGAGTCCTGGCCAGTCCTTTTTGATCTTTTTTATTTTTTTTCTTTTTCTTTTAAAAACTTCAATAACAGTGACCCTTATAAACTCAAAAACACAAATATTACTCCAATTTAAACAAGATTAAGACAATTTGGAACCAAAAACGTGCTCAGTTATGTTTTTTTGAAAACTCAAGAACAACTGTTTCTTCACTTGTGAAGATGAGATCAAGAGGGCTTGAATCTTGGTATTGGTGGTGTTTTTTATGGACAGGATGGCACCCCTATACTCAGTTGAGTATAGGGAGTCACTTTAAACACTAAAACAAGCAAATCAGTTAACAAGATCAACCACAATATACCAATGCAAGTTGCTGATATGATTTGCACTTTCTGATGAACAGTTGGTCTAGCTATAAGCACAAAAATGAGATTCAAGTGCTGAAATCTTGCACACAGGTGTAACAACCAGCATATAATCAATTTAAAATCCTCAAACAACCTAGGATCTAACAACTATGAAGATTTGATGGCTCAATCTCACATAAAACAAGCAGAAAAATGGCATAACAGATTTATGCTATCTTTTTCACTTTTTAGCATGCAATTGGTTCTAAACTCACCCCAAACTGAAAAATAAACTACCAAGCAACCTATTGATACCCTATTTAGTGAGTCTAAACAAGTTTTAAACCAAATTCTTGTCACAAAATCTGCCTAAAACACAAATCCAAACACCCCTTAAGATTTCAATAACTGAAATTTAACAAAGCAAATCTTTTTAAAACCTACCCAAACTGATTTAAAAACTTTAAATCATGCATACAACTTCTGAATAGTAGAATCAAACCAAAAACAAACACACTTAAACACTTGCATACAAATCACATGAATTCAACTTTCACAACTTTGGAACAGTGAACAAGAACAAGATTCTTACCGAGAGGGACCTACATCCAGGTCCCTCAGTGGTTGCTTAACCACCTCCAAATAGGCCCGGGCCTATGCTGGACCTTGGATAACAACCTCTTAACAACCTGCTAAGAGAAAATAAAGAATACACAATATGCACTATTCTGTTTTTGTTAAAACATTTTAAACCCCTTTTCAAAACTTTCTCAAAAACATTCTTTCAAAAACTCTTACACCAAACCTCTTACAAACCTGAAATAAAACAAATTTGGAACAAGATTTCACCACAAGAAATCAATATCTCAGAATCTTTTTTTTTCTGAAAACTTCAAACTCAAAAAGTTTGAATAAACAAATATGGAACACAGATTTCTTTCACAAGTCACTACCAACTTTTAAAGCAAGAAAAAAGGAGTTATAATTTCAACACAAGAAAAATACCAACTTTTAATTAATTTAAAAAGGCATTACAATAACTTTGAAAAAAAATTTGGAACAAAAATAAGGGGACATATGCGTCTCCTTTATATACTAAATGATAGAAGGTCCTAGTAACTAAAAACCCTAATTCATGAATTGCCAAGTATGCCCTCTTGGTTGTTGACTTAAAATTGGGTCAAATCGGCTCCATGTGATCTTTCTGCCATATCCATGTGCTTCCAACTGTTGTGAGGTGATCACAGACGTCCAATTAGCCTTGGGGACCAAGTAGTAAAGTTGGTTCGTTGGATGTTTCGGGTTTATGGTTTTGAGGGAAAGGGACGGGGCAGGGGAGGGTCCCACAAGACACATGGGTGTGTCTTGTGGTGATTTGGGATGTGGGATTAAGTGACAAAGTGACCAATTAATAATCTGGAAAGATTCAACAAGAAACCCTTTGATTTTAAATTAATTGGACCTGGGATTAAATAGGGTTTATGGGTAATTAGGGGGTGTGTTTAATCCATTTTGGGTAAAAAAGATTTAAAAAGGGTGTTAGGGAGGGAAAGTGGGAAAGGGGGTTTGACTGGTTCGTTTGACCAGGCTTAATTAAATAAACCCGGTTATATTAAGGGTTGGGGTATTGGGCCAATGGGGTGAATTGGGCTAGTGGTGGCAAATTTCATTACCCATCCAAAAGTTAACAGCCGTCTCAAATATTTTGCAAAACCAGTCCTTTTTGCTTTTCACCATCCATCCTTTTGTCATTACACATTAAGTCCTTTAGTTACTTTTGCAAACTTGATCAATTCCCAAGGGCTAAACTTGGATAGTCTTCAAACTTTAGGGACCTTTCTTGTACAAATGACTATTGGAGGGTCATTTGTGACAAGTCTTCAAAGATGAGGGACCAAAGTTGCCAATTCTTCAAACTTCAAGGGTCTTTTTGCAAAATTCTTGATTTGGGCTTGGTTCATTGTGCTTCGTTTCCCGTGTTCGTTTTTGATTGATTCTTGTGATCTTTTGCCATTTCCTCAATATCCGTACCTAAAAATACACAAGTAACGAACACGAGCATATATTTGGCAGTTTTAATGATATTTAATGCATTTAAAGCCCTAATTGGACGATGAGACCATGTATAAAAGCCGTCTCATCACTCCCACATACTAAACCATTGTCGTGCCCCCACGCAATGCTAGAATAAAGTATCTAAGAAACTCCAAAATTCATTTTATGCACTTTTATTGAAAGATAAAATAGCTACATTACTATTACTACTACTTGCGTTTTGGACATAATGTATGATTTTCATCGCAAAATGGGACGTTTAGGTTCATAGAATAAGAACACGTGAATGCTTCGTTAGAAATAATTTCGTCGTCCTCGATTTTCACCCTAATTCTATGCCAAGCGTGCAACGAGATCATTGTCATTATAAGTTAGTAATGCTAACACTACTCATATGCCCTAATCACGTACTTATTCTCCCATTATTCCTAAGTTGTATCTCTTATATTTTATTTTGTCTTGAATGTTTCACGAGGATACATCATTGACTTATGCGATAATAGAGATTTAGGTCTAAAAATAGAGTCCTAACGGTGTAACTAAGACCATCAAATTAATAACCCCTCCCAATAGACAACGATGTTAAAAAATTAAGTTGACAAGAAGAATCGATAAACACGGTTTTATAACGGTTTTGAACATGAGACTTATTACCAAGACTTTTATACGCCCCCTAACGGAAGGGCCTTATTATCTTTGGTTTACCTCCATCTTTTATTCAACTTCGCCATGAAGCTTTTAATATGACATCGGTCTTGCCTTGCCTTTTATTATCCGCCTCATCGGTGGTTTTATTAGCCAAAGACGTATATCCTCACGCTAAAGCGAATTTTGGATCTTTAAAGCTTCGAAGATTAAGGCTTGATTCACTTTCAATTTTTGCATAGATTTTAGGCCTTGTGGGGCTTCAAATTGTTTGCTAGATTTAGGTGAGCACTTGAAATCTTATTATTAGGTGAAGCTTTCGATTATTCGGGTGCCAATACTTCAAAACCGTGACGCTGGCGATACCTTAATGTCTTCCCAATTTAATTACACGGAAGATACTAGAAAAGACTAGAAACCCAACAATCCTAACTAAATCGCTAAGTCAATATTTATTAAGCAAAAAATATTTACATGCGAAGGGAGAATAAGCAAATAACGAGAACACATGAGTTTTTGAAAGAATACGAGTACTCTACGTTTAGCATAGTAACTTATAATTAACTCTATCATTTATCGTCCTCATTTAAGAGACTTAGCCTAATGTGTAGTTAAGGAATCAAAGCTAAGTGCTCAACACGCACGGTCGAGTCAAAAATTACTCTTATTCTCGCCATCGGAAAATCTACATCCGTGTCTTCAAACACTTATAAAATATGAGAAAATTTTTAAAATTTGGCCATTTTTAGCCTTATTTTGCAACAAAACGATAAACAAAAAGATAAACTTTGGAAAGCGTGAAGGTTTGGCAAGGCAAGTATCTATTCACCCCCCATACTAAAGTTAAACATTGTCCTCAATGTTTCGAGTCTAGGGGTGCAAACACCCCCATACTAGAGACGTAGTCGAATGCCTAATCTAGCATGGAAAGGGTGTAACCAATAAATTAATAGCCGTTTATGAAGTGTGCTATAAACTTAAGGTTAGAACATCAAAAGGATATATCATTTGGATATTGAGAAAGTCTTCAAAGCAAACGATCGAGTGCTCCCATAAAACAAACACGAGAGGCTCCAATCGTGAAGATCATGATCTAAAAACCACAATTCACAAACAACCACGGAACAAAGGTTGGAAGGGCATAAATCCCCTCACATTAACTAATTAAAAAGCAATAATATGTACATGGATAAGCATGGGTCTCCCCCACGAGGCACCTTGTTTTTGATAACCGAGTCAAAAGCTCGACTCGAATCCCCATAAATGTGATCATTTAGGGATAATCATGGTATGGTCAATTTTTGGTGGGGCTTACATGATAAACAAGGCCCAAAACAACCGGTATTAAGGACTAAGTCCTTTGATGGTGCAAAATACCGGGATCGAAGATGGCGTTCTCGTTTTCATTGGAAAAACAAATCAACGCCACTTCATCAATAGTCAACAAAAACTCAAAGAGTTTCAAGAAAATAGGAGAGAAGAAATAGAAGGGTGGGACAATGGGTAAGTCATGAAAACATTGAGCTACTCGAGGTAGACTCGCACCAATCAAATGAAAAGATTTTCCATTTATTGCATCGGTGGAAGACCGAGATTTCCCTTTATAAGCAATTCCAGGATCAAATATCTCGTCCTCGGTGGAGAAAGGGGAGGGAACATAAGGGGCTTCCCCCACACTAAGTCCACACAAAGCATCGTCAAAAGGAGAAGACGAGCTTGTAGTACTCAATACACGCGGTGATGACGGAGTTAGAATTGTAGAAAAATCTTTTAAATTCAATTCAAAATCTTTCCCTTTTTCATCTTTTAAACTCTCCTTGTGAAAACCCGATTTGATTATGTCAAAAATATTTGGTGTATCTAAAGCAATGTTAGTCACACTAAAAATTCTCACATTTGAAAAGCGTTTTGGTATAGGTGGTGGTAAGTTTTCAAAACGTTTGTCGACAAAGAAAACTTCCCCATCGGGATCAACGTATTCATCATCCGAAGAATCATTCACAATTGGAACCGTAGGCTTAACACTCTTAACCTCCACCGGCGGAGGGGACGGAACTTCATTTTTCTCAACAACTCCTAAAACTCTATTTGAAATCTTTTTGCAAATGTTTTTGATGAGATTGACATTGTATAAAGATGTGATAGAATACACATGAGAAAGTGTGGAGTTTTGGGTTGCATTAATGACGAGTTCTTCCTCATTGAAACGAAGAGTGATTTTCCTTGCATGCACATCGATAAGTGCTCTCGAGGTATCCAAAAATGATCGACCTAAAATTAACGGAACTTTAGGATCGATGGGAATATCAACAACAATAAAGTCTACGGGATAGTAGAACTTTCCAACTTTTACGAAGACGTCCTCGGCTACTCCACAAGCTAGAATCGTAGAATGATCGGCCATCTCGATTGACATTCTTGAAGGAGTGAGATTGGGAAGATTGAGCGATTTAAAAATCTCAAGAGGCATCAAATTAATACTAGCACCAAGATCGGCCAAGGCGTAGCATTCTTCCATGTCTTGTATAGCACATGGGATTAAAAACTTTCCAGGATCACCGACTTTTTAAGGTATGCGGCTTAGAAAAACCGATGAACAATTAGACGATTTTTGCAATTTTTCCTTGTTATTCAACATACTTTTGAAGTTCGCGGCAAATCGAGGCATCATGACTAAGGCGTCGGCAAAACTTATATTAAAATGCAAGTCACGAAACATTTTCATAAAGAGTTCAAATTGATAGTTATTTCGTTCTTGTGCCTTTTCCTTGTCTCGTCTTGAAGGATAGGGTAAAGGTGGTGTGGGTTGGGGCATAGGCATATGTATCGGCCTTGGAATCTCGGGTTCCATGATTGGTGTCGGTTCAACCGTAGGTGTGGTTTGAGCGGTACTTCGTGGGCTTTGAATGTGCTCCTTTTCGACCAACACCTCGGGTTCTTTCTCTTTTTCCTTTTCCATAGAAGTACTTGGACGAGAAATGGGTTCTTTGAAAGTTTTACCACTACGAGTAGTAATAACCTTCAATTCTCCTTTCGGGTTCACGATGGTATCACTAAGAAGACCACCCGAAGAAGAGGGCTTACACATGATAGCTACAAACATTTTTCCCATTCGGTCTTCAAACTTAGATTGCCTAGCATCCGCTTTTAACAACTCTTGCTTATTCTCATGTTGACCTTGCTCTATTTTTTGTTGATTTTGTTGGAGTCTTTGAACATTTCCTTCCATTTTATTAGCATGAGTTTTAAGTTCATTAGCAAGTTCGTTTTTAAGCTCGTTTTTCAACTCGGACCTTAAGCTAACCATTTCACGTTGCATATTATCGAACTTAGCATCATTAGCCTTTGCATAATTCAAAAATTCTCCTTGAAGATTTTTGGTGTGATCATTTTGAAAACCTTGAGTCGAAGTTTGAAAATCACGGTTTTGGTTTTGATTCGAAATTTGCCCATTTCCACTTTGATAATTACCCTTGTTGTAATTCCTTTGATTTCCTTGATAATTACCACCTTGATTGTTGTTTCGATAATTATTAGTATTTTGATTTGGTGGAGCTTGATTTTGGCGGGAACCTTGACCGATTTGGTTATAAGTTCCCGTGGCTACATAAGCACTCGAAGTGTTACCATCCGCGGTAATGCAATCGGAAAGATCATGAGCTCCACCACACGAAAAACAACTCTTAGAAACCGCTTTAACCGAAGCGGAATTTGAAGCTTCTTGAGCTTTCCAATGGGACATAAGGCTAGCAAATCTATCAAAAAACCGATTTTCTTCATTTGCTTCATCATGTAAAGCATTAATGCTACGAGACGACGACGAGCCCAATTTGGCAACACTCGGTGTGTTACGAGGGCTATAAACCTTAGACCTATTCTCAATTATGACCAAAGCTTCTTCAACCGTTTTACACAAAAAATTACCACCCGCGGCGGCATTTAAATAATCTCTTTCATGATCATTAAGTCCATTGTAAAACGTGTCTATTTGGTGCAAGTCGGAAAAACCGTGATGAGGACATTCATGTAACATCTCCTTAAACCTATTCCAAGCCGTTGAAAAACTTTCATTTGATTCTTGTGAAAATTTAGAAATATCATTTTTCAAATGCGTAGTCTTAGAGGGCGGAAAAAATTGGTTCACAAATTTCGAAACGAGATCCTTCCACGTCAATATAGAATTGGGTGGCTCTTTCTCTAACCAAATTTTAGCGGGCCTCGCTAAGGAATACGGAAAAAGCATCATCTTAATCGAGTCATTCGAGACATCCTTGAATTTGCAAGTGGCGGTAAGACGATTGAATTGGCGGATATGGTTGTGGGGATTGTCTTTCTCATCACCACGGAATTTGTTGTTTTGGATCATCGACAACAAACCCGTTTTCACCTCAAAATTCTCCGCAAGGATAGCGGGAATCACAATAGCTTCTCCATAACCCTCGGTGGGTGCTTGAAGTAACTCCATCATAGTTCGATTCGCCATGGTTGGTGCTTCTCGTACAATGGGTTCGTCAATATGAGACTCCTCACTAGAATGAGTTGGAGTGGGAGTTTTGTTCTTTCGTCTACGTGCACGTTTTGCTTGATTACGAGTTAGCATAAACGTCACGTACAACGAGGAGACGAGCAAAGAAGATTCTTTTTGGTGTTTTTAATTTTTCAATATTTTTTTTGGTTTTTGATGGTATTAACTTTTTTGGAAATTGGTGAAATGTATTAAGTAGACAAAAATCTACAAATCTCCTCCTTAATCAAATCTCTTGATTAAAGAAGCCTCAAGGAATGAAAACGATCACGTGAAGTGAACGCCTTCGATGACTTTAGAACGATGGTGGAACACCAAATCGTTCAAGAGGGTTTAATCAAATGAAACCAAAAAAATATATATGATACTTAGTAATACTTTGGGCGGCAAAACCCTCGATTAGCTCTCAAAATCAAATACGCACAAGCAAGCGGAGGAAACGAGGCGGCGCGAAGCACTTAAGAGCCTTTTTCCTTTAGGTCGTGAAATACAACCGCCTTATACCCACCTTATAGTTTGTATTTTTAAAATCGAGCTTCTCGAAAGTATTTATCTATTTTTGCCTTTTTCTTTGGTTTGAGATTCGAATACAATGATTGGGTAATGACCTCCCAAGTCAAGGTTGTGATTTCTCACGTATTTGGAGTACTTGTGAATTTATTGTTCTACGTATACAATATAGTAATAGTATTCACACAAAAACCGAAAAACGATAATACGTATTAGTAGAGTGCTACTAATATAAATACTAATTATGGCTAGTATAAAAACAACAATTTTTCAATCAAAACACAACACGCCTCCCCGGCAGCGGCGCCAAAAAATGATGTAATGTTTTTACTACCCTTTAGGAAAAGAGCAATAAATAGGGTAAGTAGGCACGACGATTTAGGAAAACCGTGTGTAAATGACCCTACGTGAGTTCGTTCTCGAGGAGGCTAGTGTGTTGTGTGATGAAATGATTTGATTGTTTGTGATTTTAATAAGAAGAAAAGAAAATAGGAAAGAAATGACGGTTACGAAGACGGATTAAACTAAGACGAAAAAGGCGATCACGTAAAACCGTAAATAGTACAAAAATTAAAATTTTAACCTAAAAATTACTAAAAATTACTAAAAATCCACAATAAAATTTTAAGAGTTTACAAAAAATCCAAACTTGCTAAAACCTTTTAATTAATTAGATAATGACTTTTTAATGCTAATTAAAGCCCTAAAAATCACAATTAATTATTAAAAAGCCCTAAACAATATTTTAAAGTTTGTAAACCTCAAAAATAACCTAATTAAGCTAAAAAGTATTTTTAAAAATTTTAAAACCAAATAAAACTATTTTTAAACACTTAAAAACTATAAAAATCAATTAAAACTTAAATTAATTCTAGAAAATAAATGAAAAGCCCTAAAAATAATTGGAAAGTTACAAAATTCCTAATTAAGTGACTACAATATAGGAAAAATGTAAAAACTTAAAAAGTCAAAACTATTTTTTAATTAAAAGTGAGTTCGTTCTCGAGGAGGCAAGTGTGTTGTGTAAGAAATGATTAATTATGATTTTATATTTGAGAAAAGAGGAAAACAGAAATGAGGTGAGAAGAGATTGACGGTTACGATGACGAATTAAAACTAAGACGAAAAAGGCGTACACGTAAAACCGTAAAAAGCTACAAATTTAAAAATTTTAAACCTAAAAATTAATTAAAAGCTAAAAGTAGTCTAAAGTAATATAAATAAGAATAAAAATCCAATAAAAATATTTTAAAACCTTTTATTAATTAAATATTCAATTTTAAATGCTAATTAAAGCCCTAAAATTAAATATAATTAACAAAATGTTCAAAATATTATTTTATTGAACAAATTACTTACTTATATTATCTAAAGACTAAAAAGTATTTTTCCTAAATTTAAAAACTATTAAAACTATTTTTAAAACACTAAAAACTAATTAAAATGATTTAAAAACTAATAAAACTAATAAATCTTAAAATAATTATAAAAATAAAACTAAGGACTATGAAAATATTCTAAAAGTTGTAAAACTCCTAATTATTGCTAATTGAACTAAGAAAAATGAAAAAAAGTAGAAAAACAAACTTTATATTTTTAATAATAAAATAATAATAAAATAATCAAAAAAATTAAAAGTTTATAAAATAAATCTAAAAAATTACCAAAAATCTAGAATAATGTAACTAAGACAAAAATGCAATTAAAAGTTCCTAAAACCTTTTTAATAATTTTATATTAAATTTTAAATTTGTTAAAAAACCCTAAAATCAAATAAAATTAAAAATTAGACTTTTTGAAAACTTTTTAGGATGTAAACCTCAAAATACTTTAATAAAACCTAAAAACATTTTTTATAAAATTTAAAAACTATTTTATCTATTTTTTTTATCTAATTATCTAAATATGGCCAAAGAAAAATGCATAAAAAATAAATAAAGAAAGAGAAAATTCAAATCTTAGCCCAGAAAAATCCTAAACTATAATATAATCCTAGGAAAAATAAGACTTAGCTAATTAACTTAACCAATAAGCTCAAATAAGCTAAAAAGGCCACGGCTTATTTAAGATAAGCCCAATCAAAAACCCTTCAAGTATATTGTTTGTGCACCCTTGGTCAGTAAAAGACCCAAGGGCGCAGTGGTAAGTTGTGTGTGTGGTGAGAAGGATGGCGCAGGTTCGAGTCATGGCCAGTCCTTTTTGATCTTTTTTTTTCTTTTTCTTTTAAAAACTTCAATAACAGTGACCCTTATAAACTCAAAAACACAAATATTACTCCAATTTAAACAAGATTAAGACAATTTGGAACCAAAAACGTGCTCAGTTATTTTAAAAACTATAAAAATCAATTAAAACTTAAATTAATTCTAGAAAATAAATGAAAAGCCCTAAAAATAATTGGAAAGTTACAAAATTCCTAATTAAGTGACTACAATATAGGAAAAATGTAAAAACTTAAAAAATCAAAACTATTTTTAATTAAAAGTGAGTTCGTTCTCGAGGAGGAAAGTGTGTTGTGTAAGAAATGATTAATTATGATTTTATATTTGAGAAAAGAGGAAAATAGAAATGAGGTGAGAAGAGATTGACGGTTACGATGACGAATTAAAACTAAGACGAAAAAGGCGTACACGTAAAACCGTAAAAAGCTACAAATTTAAAAATTTTAAAACCTAAAAATTAATTAAAAGCTAAAAGTAGTCTAAAATAATATAAATAAGAATAAAAATCCAATAAAAATATTTTAAAACCTTTTATTAATTAAATATTCAATTTTAAATGCTAATTAAAGCCCTAAAATTAAATATAATTAACAAAATGTTCAAAATATTATTTTATTGAACAAATAACTTACTTATATTATCTAAAGACTAAAAAGTATTTTTCCTAAATTTAAAAACTATTAAAACTATTTTTAAAACACTAAAAACTAATTAAAATGATTTAAAAACTAATAAAACTAATAAATCTTAAAATAATTATAAAAATAAAACTAAGGACTATGAAAATATTCTAAAAGTTGTAAAACTCCTAATTATTGCTAATTGAACTAAGAAAAATGAAAAAAAAGTAGAAAAAACAAACTTTATATTTTTAATAATAAAATAATAATAAAATAATCAAAAAAATTAAAAGTTTATAAAATAAATCTAAAAAATTACCAAAAATCTAGAATAATGTAACTAAGACAAAAAGGCAATTAAAAGTTCCTAAAACCTTTTTAATAATTTTATATTAAATTTTAAAGTTGTTAAAAAACCCTAAAATCAAATAAAATTAAAAATTAGACTTTTTGAAAACTTTTTGGGATGTAAACCTCAAAATACTTTAATAAAACCTAAAAACATTTTTTATAAAATTTAAAAACTATTTTAGCTATTTTTTTATCTAATTATCTAAATACGGCCAAAGAAAAATGCATAAAAAATAAATAAAGAACGAGAAAATTCAAATCTTAGCCCAGAAAAATCCTAAACTATAATATAATCCTAGTAAAAATAAGACTTAGCTAATTAACTTAACCAATAAGCTCAAATAAGCTAAAAAGGCCACGGCTTATTTAAGATAAGCCCAATCAAAAACCCTTCAAGTATATTGTTTGTGCACCCTTGGTCAGTAAAAGACCCAAGGGCGCAGTGGTAAGTTGTGTGTGTGGTGAGAAGGATGGCGCAGGTTTGAATCATGGCCAGTCCTTTTTGATCTTTTTTTTCTTTTTCTTTTAAAAACTTCAATAACAGTGACCCTTATAAACTCAAAAACACAAATATTACTCCAATTTAAACAAGATTAAGACAATTTGGAACCAAAAACGTGCTCAGTTATTTTAAAAACTATAAAAATCAATTAAAACTTAAATTAATTCTAGAAAATAAATGAAAAGCCCTAAAAATAATTGGAAAGTTACAAAATTCCTAATTAAGTGACTACAATATAGGAAAAATGTAAAAACTTAAAAAATCAAAACTATTTTTAATTAAAAGTGAGTTCGTTCTCGAGGAGGAAAGTGTGTTGTGTAAGAAATGATTAATTATGATTTTATATTTGAGAAAAGAGGAAAATAGAAATGAGGTGAGAAGAGATTGACGGTTACGATGACGAATTAAAACTAAGACGAAAAAGGCGTACACGTAAAATCGTAAAAAGCTACAAATTTAAAAATTTTAAAACCTAAAAATTAATTAAAAGCTAAAAGTAGTCTAAAATAATATAAATAAGAATAAAAATCCAATAAAAATATTTTAAAACCTTTTATTAATTAAATATTCAATTTTAAATGCTAATTAAAGCCCTAAAATTAAATATAATTAACAAAATGTTCAAAATATTATTTTATTGAACAAATAACTTACTTATATTATCTAAAGACTAAAAAGTATTTTTCCTAAATTTAAAAACTATTAAAACTATTTTTAAAACACTAAAAACTAATTAAAATGATTTAAAAACTAATAAAACTAATAAATCTTAAAATAATTATAAAAATAAAACTAAGGACTATGAAAATATTCTAAAAGTTGTAAAACTCCTAATTATTGCTAATTGAACTAAGAAAAATGAAAAAAAAGTAGAAAAAACAAACTTTATATTTTTAATAATAAAATAATAATAAAATAATCAAAAAAATTAAAAGTTTATAAAATAAATCTAAAAAATTACCAAAAATCTAGAATAATGTAACTAAGACAAAAATGCAATTAAAAGTTCCTAAAACCTTTTTAATAATTTTATATTAAATTTTAAAGTTGTTAAAAAACCCTAAAATCAAATAAAATTAAAAATTAGACTTTTTGAAAACTTTTTGGGATGTAAACCTCAAAATACTTTAATAAAACCTAAAAACATTTTTTATAAAATTTAAAAATTATTTTAGCTATTTTTTTATCTAATTATCTAAATACGGCCAAAGAAAAATGCATAAAAAATAAATAAAGAACGAGAAAATTCAAATCTTAGCCCAGAAAAATCCTAAACTATAATATAATTCTAGGAAAAATAAGACTTAGCTAATTAACTTAACCAATAAGCTCAAATAAGCTAAAAAGGCCACGGCTTATTTAAGATAAGCCCAATCAAAAACCCTTCAAGTATATTGTTTGTGCACCCTTGGTCAATAAAAGACCCAAGGGCGCAGTGGTAAGTTGTGTGTGTGGTGAGAAGGATGGCGCAGGTTCGAGTCCTGGCCAGTCCTTTTTGATCTTTTTTATTTTTTTTCTTTTTCTTTTAAAAACTTCAATAACAGTGACCCTTATAAACTCAAAAACACAAATATTACTCCAATTTAAACAAGATTAAGACAATTTGGAACCAAAAACGTGCTCAGTTATGTTTTTTTGAAAACTCAAGAACAACTGTTTCTTCACTTGTGAAGATGAGATCAAGAGGGCTTGAATCTTGGTATTGGTGGTGTTTTTTTATGGACAGGATGGCACCCCTATACTCAGTTGAGTATAGGGAGTCACTTTAAACACTAAAACAAGCAAATCAGTTAACAAGATCAACCACAATATACCAATGCAAGTTGCTGATATGATTTGCACTTTCTGATGAACAGTTGGTCTAGCTATAAGCACAAAAATGAGATTCAAGTGCTGAAATCTTGCACACAGGTGTAACAACCAGCATATAAGCAATTTACAATCCTCAAACAACCTAGGATCTAACAACTATGAAGATTTGATGGCTCAATTTCACATAAAACAAGCAGAAAAATGGCATAACAGATTTATGCTATCTTTTTCACTTTTTAGCATGCAATTGGTTCTAAACTCACCCCAAACTGAAAAATAAACTACCAAGCAACCTATTGATACCCTATTTAGTGAGTCTAAACAAGTTTTAAACCAAATTCTCGTCACAAAATCTGCCTAAAACACAAATCCAAACACCCCTTAAGATTTCAATAACTGAAATTTAACAAAGCAAATCTTTTTAAAACCTACCCAAACTGATTTAAAAACTTTAAATCATGCATACAACTTCTAAAAAGTAGAATCAAACCAAAAACAAACACACTTAAACACTTGCATACAAATCACATGAATTCAACTTTCACAACTTTGGAACAGTGAACAAGAACAAGATTCTTACCAAGAGGGACCTACATCCAGGTCCCTCAGTGGTTGCTTAACCACCTCCAAATAGGCCCGGGCCTATGCTGGACCTTGGATAACAACCTCTTAACAACCTACTAAGAGAAAATAAAGAATACACAATATGTAGTATTCTGTTTTTGTTAAAACCTTTTAAACCCCTTTTCAAAACTTTCTCAAAAACTTTCTTTCAAAAACTCTTACACCAAACCTCTTACAAACCTGAAATAAAACAAATTTGGAACAAGATTTCACCACAAGAAATCAATATCTCAGAATCTTTTTTTTCTGAAAACTTCAAACTCAAAAAGTTTGAATAAACAAATATGGAACACAGATTTCTTTCACAAGTCACTACCAACTTTTAAAACAAGAAAAAAGGAATTATAATTTCAACACAAGAAAAATACCAACTTTTAATTAATTTAAAAAGGCATTACAATAACTTTGAAAAAAAAATCTGGAACAAAAATAAAGGGACACATGCGTCTCCTTTATATACTAAATGATAGAAGGTCCTAGAAACTAAAAACCCTAATTCATGAATTGCCAAGTATGCCCTCTTGGTTGTTGACTGAAAATTGGGTCAAATCGGCTCCATGTGATCTTTCTGCCATATCCATGTGCTTCCAGCTGTTATGAGGTGATCACAGACGTCCAATTAGCCTTGGGGACCAAGTAGTGAAGTTGGTTCGTTGGATGTGTCGGGTTTAGGGTTTTGAGGGAAAGGGACGGGGCAGGGGAGGGTCCCACAAGACACATGGGTGTGTCTTGTGGTGATTTAGGATGTGGGATTAAGTGACAAAGTGACCAATTAATAATCTGGAAAGATTCAACAAGAAACCCTTTGATTTTAAATTAATTGGACCTGGGATTAAATAGGGTTTATGGGTAATTAGGGGGTGTGTTTAATCCATTTTGGGTAAAAAAGATTTAAAAAGGGTGTTAGGGAGGGAAAGTGGGAAAGGGGGTTTGACTGGTTCGTTTGACCAGGCTTAATTAAATAAACCCGGTTATATTAAGGGTTGGGGTATTGGGCCAATGGGGTGAATTGGGCTAGTGGTGGCAAATTTCATTACCCATCCAAAAGTTAACAGCCGTCTCAAATATTTTGCAAAACCAGTCCTTTTTGCTTTTCACCATCCATCCTTTTGTCATTACACATTAAGTCCTTTAGTTACTTTTGCAAACTTGATCAATTCCCAAGGGCTAAACTTGGATAGTCTTCAAACTTTAGGGACCTTTCTTGTACAAATGACTATTGGAGGGTCATTTGTGACAAGTCTTCAAAGATGAGGGACCAAAGTTGCCAATTCTTCAAACTTCAAGGGTCTTTTTGCAAAATTATTGATTTGGGCTTGGTTCATTGTGCGGCTTCGTTTCCCGTGTTCGTTTTTGATTGATTCTTGTGATCTTTTGCCATTTCCTCAATATCCGTACCTAAAAATACACAAGTAACAAACACGAGCATATATTTGGCAGTTTTAATGATATTTAATGCATTTAAAGCCCTAATTGGACGATGAGACCATGTATAAAAGTCGTCTCATCACACCTCAACCCTGATTTCGTTCCTCAGCTGAGGAAGCATAGCTTGCATTGCAGCTTGGACTGATGCATTGAATTGTTCCTGCTCGCGTGTGAGAACCATCTGACAGTATAACATAAACATACATGATTAACTGATCAAATCATAAACTATATACATGAAAAAAAATTTATACCAATAAATCATGAGAAAAATTTTATGCAAGAAAACTAGTACATGAATGCGTGATGCAGTTTTATGAAAACTTTTATATGCGCGAGAGTGAACGCCTATGGTCAGTTCACTCAAAACAAAAGACATGGCGAGGGGACGCCAATGGGTCGGTCCCAAAGTTAAAAGTTTCGATAAAAGCACATGCGACTAAATAGGGCCAGTCCTGTACCAACCATTACTTAGTCATAAACCTACGACAATGACGTATATATGTATGCATGAAAACAATGAATGCATGAAAAACGACTGTCAGTTCAAGGAAGAACTTAGTGACTACCCACTAATCATAGGTCGTGTTTTGAGAGCCTACAGGTTGAAGCCTTGGCTCTAATACCATAATTGTAACACCCCATTTTGGTAAATGGAATGTCACGCGTGATTATGGCGTGTCATCAAAGCATACAAGGATAAATGTATTAAACATTACATGACCATAAAGGAAATACCAGAAACAAACATCGGTACCCCAAAGTAAAGCTCATCACACACAAACATAAGTACTGTAAATGAAATGGACTAAACAATGTACATAGAAATGAGTATCAAAAGTATGAAGAAATGCATAAAATAATGAAGGCTATGAAGCTTACAATCCATATGCACGTACGCTTAAAGTCTACGAGCGTCCCTGAGTACCTGCCGTTTTGGGAACATGAAAGGAAAACGGCTGAGCATAACGCTCAGTGCACGGATATACAAGCATATAATGAATAACATAAGCATATAAACATATAGCAGCGGAAAAGACTAAGTCCTGGGTAACCTGACATAACTTAGTAAAAACCGGTTTATAGTTTGAAAAGCCTTATGTTTATCTTATAAAATCTGTTAAACATGTTTACCATTAGCCAGTATAGGTCATGAAATATCAACGTGCATGAATACTTGGAGAGGTGACCTCGTCATGCAATTAGAGGGGCTGCCTCTAATTAATATAAGTTTTTGGGTAGGAGGGATCAGCTCCTTGTGAAGGATGCAAGGCACACACCACATTCACCTGAATAATTTGTAAAACATGTAACCTAGGATGCACCCATACGCCCCATATGATAATAAAAATATGGCCAAAGATGAAAGGGACGCCACGAGCTATCACTTCGCCGTGGTGAAGTCATAACACTGGTGCCTCCAGTGTTATGGTTATGGTACCTCCATAACTAGGTGAAACTGGTCATGCATGTATATGGCTTAGGCATTTATTAAACATAAGCAATTCAAAAAAACATATAAAACATATATTGGGAAAACAGTTGGCTGCATACGGGGAATCCTAATAAGGAAAAGAATGTCCATACTGAAAGGACGGAGAATCCGTACCTTGTGTCCAGTGAACGAAGAAGACGAACGGAAGAGAGTCCTACTTCGATATCACTAACGCTACATAAATAATATACGTGTATAAGTATTCTGATTACTTAGTACGTAACTGGTTTTATCTCATATCTTAGCTTGTTTAATATGTTCATGTCTTGTTCTACTGTTTTTAACGTTATGCTATGTTTCTCATGTATTCTGTCTATTCTGATTAAGTATTACTTGTATCTCTTATATTATTATACTTTTTGTGTAATAATAAATAACTTTCTAAAAATAACAGGTTTCCAAAAATAGAAAGTTTCCAAAAATAGAAAGTTTCCAAAAATAGAAAGTTTCCAAAAATAGAAAGTTTCCAAAAATAGATTAGCTTCTTAAAATAAATAAGTTTCTAAAAATAGAAAGTTTCCATAATTAGAAATAAGATGGATTATTAAGCTAATAATATAAGCTTAAGTTTTACTGATTAATATTCTAAGTTATGTGATTAAATAGTATAGTTTATTAATTATTACATGTAAATTAAATAAACTATAGGTTATAAGATTTAATTAAATATAACATGATTTAATTAAATAAAAGGGTAAATAATACTTAGGTTAAAACATGTATTAATATTTATTATTAATATAACCTAAGTCATAGAAATTAATTAATTATATGCCATGTTTTAATAATTAATTAATTACTTTAGTCTAAAATTAAATCATAAAATACTTAGGTTAAAATCATGTATTATTTGTAATAATAATTAACCTAAGTCATGTCTAAATTAAATTAATTAATAAGCATGTTAAATTAATTTAATTAAACCTTGTAATTATTTAACTTGTAAAAATAAATAATTAACTTGTAAAATATATCATGAACCGAACCCGTGTTTTAAATCTAAACATGTCATCAACCGGTCCGTGAAACCCCTTAAACCGGATCAATAAACCCTTAATTGTGGCAAACCGCGTTGATCGGTTGCCACGGTTTAGTCAAACCGCCACCAACTTAAGCCGGTGGTGCGTGTGGTGTTTCAGCCAAGACCCCCCCATGACCACAAGGACAACCCGACATGCGTCGGGGTCCTTTGGTTTGCTTGCTATCGAGCCACAACGCCCACACCGAGACCACTTGGTCTCGGTGTGGTTACACGATCCACACCGAGAGCATAGGCTCTCGATTTGTGTGCGCCGGCCGAACCAAACACCCCTTAAACCACATATTTTAATACCCCATGATTAGATCTAATAAATTAACATGTTTAATTAATAGTTTTAATAAACCCATGATTCGCGTGTTCTTAGATCTAATAAATAACTAAAAAGAAAAGGTTTAAGGAATTACGGATTCGTGGATAACAAGGAAATTAATAACACGAACGATCTAACAAGAATTGGATCAACCAAAATCAACCAAACACCCCTTCTTGGTGTTGTATATGCGGCGCCCAAAGGAGAAAGGAGGAGCAGGGGGTTTGTGATTTTCTAATATTCTGTATTATGAAAATCTACTCCCTTCTTTTCCTTTTAGTTAAATTTTAATGTGGGCTTGGCCCATTCCTTGTTGTATGCCGCGGCTATGTGGGGCCCACAAGGGGAAACCCGTTGTTTTCCGTGTTCTATTTATTTCCGTGTTCTCGTGTCGTGTTTACGTGATTTAATTATTAATCGTTCGTGTTGTAAAATATATTTATACATAATCGTAATAAATATACGTAAATACATAATAATAGGTTCGTGATTATTTACGTTCATGATTTTGATGTTCATGATTATAATTATTGTTGATAATAATTATCGTGTCTTAATACGTAATAAATACTTATCGTGTAATAACACGTACGTAATACTTGTAATTCCTATTCGTGAAACGTAAACATGCTAAATAAGGAAAGTTCTAATCATGTACGTACGATTATATATGTACTGTTCATGGTAAAAACGTGCGGGTTTTACACGTGATGTACTATTTATGGTATTTATATGCGGGTTTTACAACTCTTCCCCCTTAAAAAGAAAAATTCGCCCCCTAATTATAGATAATGTAAGCTGAAGGAGAAACATACCCGAATCAAAACTGGAAATGAGGGTAAGAAGTCCGGATAGACTCCTCCGTCTCCCAAGTGGCTTCCCGCTCGAAATGGTCCCTCCAAAGGATTTTGACGAATGGAATCGTCTTCTTCCTCATGACTCGCTCTTGACGATCGAGAACTCGTTCGGGCTCCTCAATGAAAGTAAGATCCTCCCGAATCTGTTCGAGTGGATACTGAACCATGTGAAGGGAATGATAATTGTACCCTCTGAGTAAGGACACATGAAAGACGTTATGAACATGAGAAAGCTGCGGAGGTAACGCTAAACAATACGATACTTCACCAACTCGTTCGATGGTATAATACGGTCTGATAAATCGAGGACTGAGTTTTCCTTTGATTCCAAAACTCCTAACTCCACGCGCCGGTGATACCTTAAGAAAGACACGATCTCCTACTTTGAAATCAAATCCCTACGATGCTTGTCGGCATAGCTCTTTTGACGTGCACGAGCTTCTTGTAGTTTCGCCTTAGCTATAGCGACTCTCTCGTTGGTCATCTCTATCATCTCCGGACCCTCAAGAATTCGCTCACCAACCTGATCCCAATAGATTGGGGCGCGAAATTTCCTGCCATACAACATCTCAAACGGTGCACACTTGATACTGGCGTGCCAACTGTTGTTGTATGCAAATTCTACCAAACAGATATAGTCGTCCCAACTTCCTGTCCATTCTAGAGCACACGCTCGAAGCATGACTCTAATGTCTGAATGGTTCGCGCTGACTGCCCGTCTATCTAAGAATGAAAAGCCGTGCTAAGCTTAAGTCTGGTGCCTCAAGCTTTCTGCAGACTCCTCCAAAATCACGAAGTAAACCGAGGATCTCTGTCCGAGATGATACTGGATGGAGTACCATGAAGTCTTATGATCTCCTTCTGATATAGGTCAGCTAATTTGCTAACCGCGTCGTCCTTGCGGATTGGTAAGACATGAGCTGATTTGGTAAGTCGGTCGACGATAACCCAAATGACATCATGCTTCCTCTTGGTCTGCGGAAGTCCGGTGACAAAATCCATGGAGATCTTGTCCCACTTCCACTCTGGAATGTCTAATGGTTGTAGTAGACCACTAGATCATTGATGCTTAATCTTAACCTGCTGGCAGCTAAGACATTTGGAGACATAGGTAGCAACATCCTTCTTCATACCACTCCACCAGAAATGTTGTTTGATGTCGTAGTACATCTTGGTGGAACTAGGATGAATAGAGAATGGGGAGCTATGAGCTTCAGCCAATAACGCCTCTCTAAGTGTAAGATCATCAGGAACACAAAGTCTAGTGCCCTCCCATAAGATACCGTCGTCATCTATTCGAAACTCCGTCTGCTGATCTAGGTTCTGAATAATTGCCCAGATTTCACCATCATCCTTATGAGCTTCTTTGATCCTAGAGAGTAAGTCAGGCTCCGCTCTAAGATTAGCCCAGTAGCCATGCTATCCACGTACCATAAACTCAATATCCAGTCGCTCCAAGTCTCGTATAATTTCTTCCTCTATCTTCATTCTGTTGATCATACCCGACTTTCTACTTAGCATATGCCACTACATTCGCCTTACCGGGCTGATACTGCAGATTAATGTCATAATCCTTCAACAACTCTAACCTCCTTCTTTGCCTCATGTTCAGTTCACACTAAGTGAAGATGTACTTCAGGCTCTTGTGATCCGTGAAGATATCACATGATTCGCCATACAAGTAATGCCTCCAAATCTTCAGTGCAAACACAACTGCTGCAAGTTCCAAGTCATGTGTAGGATAGTTCTCCTCATAAGGCTTAAGCTGTCGTGATGCGTAAGCAATCAACTTCCCATGTTGCATGAGAACATAATACATGACTTTTGCTTAGCATGTGTGTACTCGATATTGTTCTCGGTATCTAATCGAATTGATCACGGTTAATGGTGGAATAGTCAGTAATAGTCACTAAAAGGGGGAGTTGATTTTCTATTCTATTAGAAGGGTAAGTGCAAAACGTAATTAAAATAAGCTAAAAGCAAATCTAGAAAAACTAAATTAAAGCTTTGAAAATTAAACCAAAAATTACTAGAAAAACACTTGGTAAAAATAGAGATTTCGGGAAGCGTGCAAATTTGGAAATTAAAACGTAAGGAATTTAAAACTTGAAAACTAGGTAAAAATAAACTAGGACAAAACTCGTTTAAAAATAACACTAAGTAAAAATGCGGGAAAAATTAAAATTTAAAAACTAAGAGAACAAAACATTAAACATGAGTCAGATCACAATTCGATCGTACTCAGATCGTAACCTACGATCGTAGCATAGGGATCACACTCAATGCGATGGAAAAAAAGTGATCGCACTCCAAAAGTGAGGGATCGTACTCACCATCGCAACCACCGATCGCACTCACGATCGAAACAAGTGGATCGTAGTTTGATCGTGGTCTTGATCGTAACAACAAAGATCGCAATCAGTGCGATCGTACCAAGGAATCGTGACACGATCTCACCCACAGATCGCAGCAAGTGATCGTGGTGTGGATCGTAGCCAGGGAAAGAATTATGGATCGCAGTCAATGCGATCGTATCCAGGTGATCGTAACAAGTAAAACCCTCATAAGATCGTAATGGAAAACAAAGAGTAACTAAGCTTAAACGAATAAGCTGTTAATCCAATAAGCTCTTACCAACTTTTAGACAAGAATAAATGAGCATAAATTCGAAAACTTTTGGAATCTAAACACTGGAACTATATAAACCGAACCTTAACAAGATAAAACATTTAGGAGAGCTTAAAAGTACATAAGCTAAACATACGAATAAGCTAATAAGCACAAACAGCTTAAAGCTCAAACGTATAAGAACTTATATAGGACTAAAAAGATGAACTTTTTAATCACTAAAACATCAAAATCAAACGTGAAACAAGGATATCTCGGATCAAAGATAAACTAAAATCAAGAAAGGTAGAAGAAGATTAAAGATTAAAAGCTTAAACTTGAACTTTTGATTAATGAATTCCAAATACAAGGATGATTAAGAGCTTAAACTTGAAAGATAAAAATGAAGAAAAGATGAAACTTAGTGAGAGAAAGTTAAACACTTTCTCTCTCTAAAAACTAAAGAAAGGAAAAATAAACTAGCTAACTACTAACACCCTCCTAATGTGTCATTAGGAGGGTATATATAGGAGATCGGGAGGTGCATGTGCTTCCTTCTTTCTTTCTTTCTTCTCGACTTGATTTAAATTCTTTGTCATTCTCGACGTCGTCTCGGGATTTGTCGATGTAAATTAAACTCGTCTTCTAATTTTCTTTTATAATTATACTTGAGTTCTTCGACTTCATTAAAATTCCGTCTTTAGACTTTTTCTTCGATAAATCTTCAGAATAGGCCTTGGACTTCCGTTCTTTTTGCACTCTTGATCTTTTGACTTCGTCTTTTCTCGTTTTTCTTCGATAAAAGCCCATGAAAGCCCATGTTTCCTTCTTTTTTCATCTTTTGGTCCTAAAACATAATAAAAACACAAACCACGCATAATTCCGACTTTTACGACATAAAATACACGTTTTGGTCTTGTTATTATTTGAAATAAGTGGTAAAAGGATAAGTGTTTTCACACTTATTAAATCTCCTACACTTGACCATTGCAATGCCCTCATGCAATGCATTAATTTCAAAGCACAGATTACATTTCTCATCATAAATAACCCACCTTGGCCTTTATTAAATACTAAAGTTTAAGGAAACTAAAAAGATAGAAATATGTACAAAACAAGTAAAGAAATCAAAGACTTATGTTGGGGTTTTGGCTGTCATGAATGTTCATCATCCTCAAGTTTCACGTTCCCCATACCAAGCTTAAAAACGAGATCATTGTTATTATAAGTTAGTGTTAGGAACAAAGTATTTAGAAGTTACTCCTGGTCATATAGCAGTTGCTACTGGAGTACTTTATTCCTCCTGGTCGTATTATAAAGTTGAAAGATGATTATAGAAGATATGATCAAGGAAGATTGTAGAAGATAAGATCAAATATTTAGTCTTCCTATTCATATGGAAAGTATTAAATATATTGATTATGATGAGAAGGTTACAAGTTTGTTTAGGAAACTATTAAAGGATATTAATGTATAATACTTAGGCAAGTATTAATTATATTGTAACCACCTAGGACCCCTTGCACTATAAAAGGCGGGCCTAGGGTGTAGAGATGAACACACTTCGATACACACATATTTTCTACACATTTCTCTCATTGTTTATTATAGCTTCAAGGTTGTAAAACCCTATCACTATTAAGAGTGATCGTATTAATATATTGAGGCTTGGATGTTTGGTTATTTCTATTGTTCTTCTTATATATAAAGATTGGTTTCCGCACACTCTTTGTATTGTGATCAAGGCTTCAAAGATCCTTCAAGAAGAAAACCCAACAAGTGGTATCAGAGTCTCGTTGAGAAGCTTTGATTGAGAAGAACAAGATTTCTAGTTAAGGTGTTTCTAAAGAAGACATGGCGTGCAGAACTTCAATTCCAGAAAATGAGGTAATTCGTATGACTGAATCTGAAGTTAGAGAATATAATGCTAGACTAAAGAATAAAATGCATGTTTATAATAACTATGACTTGGAAATTAGTTGTGTAGAAACAGATGAACATAAATATTTAGAACTTCAAAAACAATGTGCTGATCTGAATGCTGAAAATGATAAATATTATCTAGAAGTTCAGTCATACAAAAGTGCTCTTAAAACATTAGAACAACAGAAAAAGTGGTTTCAAAATACTCAATTAGAGTATGAAGATAAGATTAGGGTATTAAGTATTGACTTAGAAAATACAACTAATCTATTGACATATTCTGAAAAGATTAATACTGAGGTAAATAAAGAGAAGCAGGAGCTACAGACTAAACTAGATAATGCTTTGGCTAGGTTTGATAAATGGAAAATTCATCTAAAAACTTAGTCAAATTAGTAGATAGCTCTATGTCTGGTAGAACCAAAATGGGCTTAGGATTTGAAAACTATCTAGGGCCAAATGATGTTTTTGACTCCTCTTTGTCTAGTGTGTTCGACACTACCCCTGAAGATGTGGAAGGTATGCCTATTTTCAATAGGTATAAACCAACTGTAGAGATGCATGCTGTTCCTCCACCTATCACCGGGGAATTCATGCCTACCTCAAACCACTCTGACTTTGATGAATCACAAATGACATATGGTACAACGTCCAATGGCTCAGTTGAAACTATTTTTGTGTCTAATGACTTTGTCTCTTGTAACTCTAGTGACAAGTCTTTAGAACCTAAGACTAGTAACCTTGACTCTTGTGAGTCTGACTCTAGTGTTGAAACACTTGAGTCTATGCCTGAACCATTTATAAATGAACCCATGACTCATAAATATGCCTCTTGTAAGTCTACCTTAAATGCTAAATCACCTAAGTTCTATCCTCAGTCTGCTTGTGCTAAGAATGAAAGTAAAAGGAAAACAGATAACCTTAGGAAAAACAACAAGAGTCCTAGAGGTAATCAAAGAGGTTGGAATGGCATGATGACTCAGAAATTAGGTGATAACTTTGAGCTCAAAAATAAGGCTTGTTATGTGTGTGGTAGTTTTGATCACTTGTACTATACTTGTAAACACAAAAGAAAGATTAATGATCAACAACAGGTTAAAACAGTGTGGAATAACTCAAGACAGGTGAATCACAAGAACTTTGGTAGATTTTCTCACCCCAATCCAAAAAATAACATAATTCCACAACCAAGATGTTTTAATAATGTTAAGGGTACAAGGGTTGAGTCTGCATGGTCAAAAACAAAGCTTAATATTGTTAAGGCCTTAGCTCGGTGGGTTTGGAGACCTAAACAAGATGGTTTACAACATGTCTCCAAATCAAATAGTACATCAAAATCCTTAACAAGATATGACTATGTTGATGTTTTTGGAAGATTCAAGTCTGTCTTAGCTTGGGACTTCCATAAGCACTAATCTTTGCTTGGTTTGTGTTTATTTCCGCAAGTGTGATTGTCAATTGATATGTTTTATATTTTTCTATGTTTGTGTGAACTAACTTTTTGTAGGAAAAGAAAAGTCTTCGAATAAAAAAAAGGGGGGGGGGCTTCCTTGATGGTGGATACTTAGCTCCGTTTGAGGGGAGGTTTTAGCCTAAGGGGAGGCTTGTTGTATGTATAACTATGTATATTCTGGTGTTTTTCTGTCTAATCAATTTTACAGGTTGACATTGGTGATGGTGGATATGGTTCCTCCTAGTAGAACTAAGTTGCTCCTAGTCGACCAATGGATCTTCCTGGTTGCACTCATCCTGCTTCTGGTGGACCCTTGTTCTTCCTGCTGCATTCTACGTTCCTGCTGTTTGACTCATAGTCTTTGTTTGGTTAAAAAAAATAATAAAAAAAAGAAACTTTCGAATCAAAATAACTTTGTATATATTTCACTTTTTGGGCTGTTTTTGTTTGGTACTTAGGTGTTGGCTGCCCCCCACACAACAAATGGTGCTCAACTCACCATGTTTAACAGACAAGAAAGAGTTGATTCACCATGAGGGTACGGCTCTGGTGTGATAGTCAAATCCGTTGATGGTTGCCAAGTTACCCAAAACTGGATGGTTTTCACTTGCCATGGTCCTAGACTGAAAAGTGGCTAATCCAAAGGGGTACGGCTCTTGGTAAAGATCTTATCAAATCCGTTGATAGCTATAATAGCTTGCTCAAAGCTATAGTGTTTTCAGCTCACCGATGCTTCATTGCTAAGAGTTGGCGAGTCCAGAAGGGTACGGCTTCTAGTAAAGACATATCAAATCCGTTGACGGCTGTGATGGTTTGCCCAAAATCATCAGGGTAATCCAACTCACCGATGATTCACGTTCCAAGAGTTGGACTGGGTACTAGTCTCCCAGTGTGATGTCATGATTCTACCAAAAGGATGGCTAGCCCAAGAGTGAGCAACTACTTGGTAAAGGCTTATCAAATCTGCTCCTGTTGCTCTCAAGATTCAACATGTGCAGATGTTTTCAAGCTTTAAAGTAGTTCAGCAGTTAGTGTATCAGCAACTACTTTTGTGTTTCTTCTAGTGTTATCAAGTGAGATTGTTGCTGTTGTGGTTCATATTCCAATCCTCATGCTTATTGGTGGCACATCTACTTGGAAACTTGAACTCAACCAGGTTAAATTCAAGTTTAGGGGAGGACTGTTAGGAACAAAGTATTTAGAAGTTACTCCTGGTCATATAGCAATTCCTACTGGAGTACTTTATTCCTCCTGGTCGTATTATAAAGTTGAAAGATGATTATAGAAGATATGATCAAGGAAGATTGTAGAAGATAAGATCAAATATTTAGTCTTCCTATTCATATGGAAAGTATTAAATATATTGATTATGATGAGAAGGTTACACGTTTGTTTAGGAAACTATTAAAGGATATTAATGTATAATACTTAGGCAAGTATTAATTATATTGTAACCACCTAGGACCCCTTGCACTATAAAAGGAGGTCCTAGGGTGTAGAGATGAACATACTTCGATACACACATATTCTCTACACATTTCTCTCCTTGTTTATTATAGCTTCAAGGTTGTAAAACCCTATCACTATTAAGAGTGATCGTATTAATATATTGAGGCTTGGATGTTTGCTTATTTCTATTGTTCTTCTTATATATAAAGATTGGTTTCCGCACACTCTTTGTATTGTGATCAAGGATTCAAAGATCCTTCAAGAAGAAAACCCAACAGTTAGCAAACTAACACGAACTCATGTGGCCCAATTATTCACTTAGACTCCCTTATCCCTAGGTGTATCTCTTATATTTTAATTTTTTCTTGAATGATCACGAGGATGCATTGTTTGACTTATTTCAATAGTTATTTAGGCTGAAAATAAAGTGGGACGATTTAATCCATAGTTATCTAAAGGACAAAATCTTTTAAAACTGCTTCTCGGGACCTCTTAAAGTTCATATCTTGGCATAACTCGCTTCACGATTTGAGACCTTTCTCGGACCGATATTTGACAGCGACTTCATACTTCGAATCTTGAGAGACGTTCATGAAATTATGGTCTTCTCTTCATATTAGGAATTTCTTCACTTGAAGTTTTTGAGAGATTCTTCATATTTGGACCATGACTTCATTTTTCTCCAATCTTTATTTTGGACTTTGATATACAACGATCCGCCTCCTTTTAGGACTTGGATCTATTTATCCTCATACCTTGTTAGGGCCTTTTTGGATAGACTTCTACATGATCTTTAGGGGAGTATTTGCTTTTCGTCATGTGTCTCGATCCTTCATATTGATTTTCGATAAATGATTCTTTACATCACTTGGGATCTTTAGCAACAAAATGTAGCCCTCATGCCTTGTTAGGGCCTTTTCGGACTCGCCAATCTTCGCATCCCGCTTCAATAAGTTATGCCTTGGCTATGAACTCTAATTAATACCGAGCAACTTTTAAACGATCTTGTGCTAGAAGCTAAGTAACTTTTCAAATCGTACAACCTTATTTATTGCAGATAAATTTATTAGCAAGCGATGGGAGAATAGGCTTATAATCAACTCACATAAATTCACGAAAGAATACCAAACTTATAATTGACTCTATCATCTCTCGTTCTCTACAATTTAAAATCTCAAGGAATGAGACTCGTGGATGCTTAGCCAATTAAATCAAAGTTTTGGGTTTTCGAGTTATCTATAGGATCTTGCAAATTCTTAGACTTTTTCAAGTTTAGAAATCGCATTTTAAAGTTCCCTTGATAAACAACTCTCTAGGATCAATTATAGGAACTTGCGAAAAGTTCTTGTTCTTAACCCGTGAGAGTTAAGACTTTCGCGTTTTAAAGTTCCCCATATAAAAGCCTAGTAAAACTTGACTTAAACACGTTAAGGATACTAGCTATAGTAAACTTAGATAAGTAAACTCGGGTTGAGTCAAAAGATTCATGACTTTGAAAAATTTAAAACCACTTTATTAAAATTTTTATCTAACACAGAAAGTAAATAACGATAACAAAGGGAAATACTACTATACTACTAGGCCAAAATAGATTAAAATTTTTGAAAAATGTCGAAAAATCAAATTTTCCGGATAAAATGAGGACAAATTCATGGAAAGGCCACTTACTTCGATAGAAGTCCCCCCTACACTTGATATAAACATTGTCCTAAATGTTTAAGCATGTGGGAGTAAACTCCCCTACACTTAGGACATTGTGCACTTTGTTTAAATCTTGCTAAGGAATGGACAACTATAGTGATTTCAATGTGAACATATAAGATATGAAATATTGAATCACGACAGTTTAGGATAGAACCAGGAAGACGGGAACACGGGATCACGGTTCGTCAAAAGTCATCGAGAATGGATCTTTGAAGCTTTAATCCCTGCACAGAAGAAGAAACAAGACAACAAACACATACGGGGCTCCCCCTACACTTATTATGAAAACGGTAAAGGATAGATCAACGGGTTGCCTCCCGAGAAGCACTTGTTTTTGTTAACCGAGTCACGAGCCTGACTCGACCCAGAACTAATTCAAGGGAAACGTGGTGAGGGATGGAATCATCTCATGAGAGATGTCCTCACCAAAGTACAACTTCACGCACTGGCCATTCACCTTAAAATTGGGCCCATTTGGCTGAGAAAGCTCAATGGTGCCATATGGGAAGACTTTAGCGACGGTGAATGGACCAGACCAGCGGCTCTTCAGTTTTCCCGAGAAGATCTTCAACCGAGAGTTAAAGAGTAAAACTTGATTACCAACGTGGAACTCTCGGTTCTTAATCCTTGAATCATGGATGATCTTGGTCTTCTCCTTGTAGATCAGTGAGTTCTCATAAGCTTCATCCCTTAGTTCGTTGAGCTCGTTGAGTTGAATCTTCCGAAGATCGCCGACTTTGTTGATGTCGAAGTTAGCCCACTTCAAGGCCCAATATGCCTTATGTTCCAGCTCGATAGGGAGGTGGCATGCTTTCCCGTACACAAGAAGATAAGGTGTACAACCAATCGGGGTCTTATAACCGGTATGGAAAGCCCACAAAGCATCATCTAACTTATCGGCCCACGAGGCACGATGCTCTCCCATAGTACGTTCAAGAATTCGCTTCAATCCACGGTTAGATATCTCGGCTTGACCCTTAGCTTGGGGATGATAAGCGGTGGAAAGACGGTGATTAACACCTGTAGAAGTGTAAATCTTGCTTATGTTTTTAGAGAGAGAAAGAGATAGAAAGATGGTGGATTAAACACAATTCTAGAGAGAGAAACAAGAGTGAACTATGTGAAAAATGATTAACCACACCACCCTCTCCATCAAAGGAGAGGGTTTATATACCCAAGCCCTTGTCATGGGCTTGGGCTTACATTTGGGCCGGCCTACACATGTTGTAGGCTAGGCTTGTTCTTGTTTGATAAATAAAGAAAGTTAACTAAACTACGAGCTATTACATGGACTATTAATGGAGTGACCGATCCTTCTTAATACGTAAAACGTATTTCCAACAATCTCCCCCTAAGGGAGGTCACTCCAAACAAGGGCGTTACCCGAGTTACAATAATGAAATGAACCTAGCATACTATGCTTGTCTTGAGCTCGTAGTCTTCGTCTTTCTTTTCTTTTTCTTTTTCTGGTGAACATGTTGATGTGATCTTTGATATCAGTCTTGAGCATTAATCTCTTGCCTTGATCTCGTGCATCCATCACTTGTGATCTTCGCCTCTTCGTGACCTCACGTCCCACATACTTATACCTTAGTAATTCTTGAAAGCTTCAGAGTTCGATACAGCGGAAGACTTAACTTTTAGGCTTTCTTGAATTAGATGAGGTATTAAGTGCATAAAGTATAAGCATGCGGGGACGACTTCTTCTCGGATTCCGCAATGCCACCGTCTTCAAATGCCGCAACATAAGTAGACACGAACGAAATGGCTTTGAACATTTCATTCTAATTCGGTAGCTTTTTACCTCCGGTCGGTGAAGACCGTTGGACGATATAAAATATCGTACCCGTGACGGATAGTTTCAATTAAGTAACTTCCTGACAGGATTTCGCGGGTAAACCCGTTCTCTTTATTCGACCGTCCAAAGCTGACTGCGAACATAAACAGTGAATCATTTGGATAATAATATCTGCATGATTTGAAGCCGTCAATTCATGTTCCTGGAACAAGTGAAATTCAATTAAGAACCGCACCATCGTTGCTTTCCAGTTGTCACGAGCTTGATTCGTATAGAATCTTGCAAGTTACCTACCAAGTGCTGTTTGAGGTTAACACTAGAAGGATTTCCACTCATCACTGTGAACACTAAGGTATCACTCTGAGTGTTTTGGCAAGATCACTAAGATATTGCGTAGAGGCCTGGAACGTGTTTAAATTCAGTTAAGAATTAAACAGCTGTTGCTTTCCAGTTATCACAAGTTTGATTCATAAAGAATCGCACAAGTCACCTACCATGAGCTTTTTGATATTCTCTCAAGAAGGATTTCCATCTTCATTGTAAATACTTTCGTATTACTCGGATGTTCAGGCAAGATCATGATGATTTTGCGTAGGACTCTTAAGATCTTTCTTACTTTTCACAGTGTGTGAAGAAGCAAGGAAATATGAAAGTGTGTCCTAATGAGATATTTGATGATCTCAAATGGCTCTAGACTCGATCGTGCATTTTGGATTTTAGTGATCGGAGGCTGGAGAGGAGTGCCACCATTTCAATACCAATTTATTCGGAGTGAATAAATCAATAGATAACGTGTTGTCTCCGTGTAATTAAAACAAATACCTTTTGAGAGATATCTGAGTTAGCTGGGATGGGTTGTGCATTGCATCACTGGGTCCATGATGTCTGTCTTCAATATCGAGAATCATTAAAAATGATCTCAATAGCATATGTGTTGACCCGGTTTCTGCCTAAAGTTGTAAGGAGGGCTTCTTTCTTTACACCCTTTATCTTTACAATTCTTTTTCATTCTTCAACCCCTTCAATGCTTACCAATATGTCATAACTAGCACCTTGTTGTGATTGTTCCAGTGCTAACTTAAGTACTTGGTCGGCATTCAGCTACATTCACAATCTTTTCTCCATCTTTCCTAAGGACTACTATTTCTAGCTATGGAGTGTCCTTGGGAAGATTCCTCCGGTTCTAGAAGAATCATAGGACTTAACCTATCCTACCATCCTTATGTCACCACAATCTTCATCGTCGTGAAATAAATGGGTTTTGGGTAAGTATATGTCACCATGAAAATCCATTTTGATATAGCAAATCCATTTTGCTCCCCCTTAACATATGCCACGATATCCGAAAACATTTCGCATATGTAGAGATGAGCCAGCACATTAAGTCAAACCATGTGTGATAATATCCCATATTAAATCACATTTTCTCCCCCATATTAAAAATATTAACCCAATCGATGTTTTTAATATCAATTGATTTAATGAAGTTTTAACAAAGGTTTTGGGAAGAAAAATGCGAGTTCGTTTTATCTTCATGATATCAAATGTGTGAAATATGATATCGATTTGTAACATGATCACATATTTACCATATTAGAAAAGAATTGACAAGGTTGGACCTGATTGATGAGAACATCAGATGATAAGATCAAATGGTTCTTGTCAGCATATGTTGGTCACCTCGTCACGTCTGAAGTCATCTCTTGACACCACATGTACGATTGGTATTGTTGTCTTGACACCAACTTGTGAACGTGGCACATTCGGCATCGAAGATTCTGAATGCTTGACAATTGATCCCCCTCAATTGTTGACCCGTGTTCTATCGAAAGAGCTGTAGTCGTCGGTTGAGTAGTCGCATCCTCGAGTATGTAGATACCAATTGTAGATTGCTATGGTTGTAGAGATGATAACTTCATAAAAACAAGACTTCTCTTGTTTTAACAAATAAATGCACTGAAACGTACATAGATTTGTGTGAGACCAAGTTATAAAGTAAACTTGATCCCTTACAAGGTTTTAAAGTAAACCTTGCCCGAGAAAATTAATTCTCGTTGTGAGCCAAAGCTTTCATAGGAAATACTTGACTTTAATGTGAAAACCGGGTTGTAGTCTGAAATAACTACAAGCCATAAGGGTATGTTTTATGAAATATTTACAACTTTTGTACGAACTCTATTTATGGCGCCGTGTCGATATTAATCAACATTTCTAAGGCCGTAAATATTATCGTACCAAAAGACATGCCTTTGAAAAATAAAGTAAAAATATTTTTGGATTTTTATGAATTTTTATGGTTTTTATATGGTTTTATATTTTTGTATTTTGCTTTTGTGGATAAAAATATAAACAATATATACAAATGATCACCAAGGATACGGAGAATAGTTTTACCAAGACTATTCTTTCGCTTCATCTGCTAGTTCCTTTAGAGTCTCGGGCGAGAAGGTTCTCATTCCTAGCTTGTCGGCCAAAAATTCAATTCGAGCGCGATCTAAAGCCTTCGTGAAAATATCCGCCAATTGATACTCAGATCGGACAAAGTAAAGCTCTATTACTCCATTTTCCACTTGCTCCTTGATGAAATGGTAGCAAATGCCAATATGCTTCGACCGAGAGAATTGAACATTGTTGCAGCATAAGGCAATTGCACTCTTGTTGTCATAGTACATCGGAATTTTGTTGAAACCTAGACCATAGTCGGTTAATTGCGATCTCATCCAAAGAATTTGAGCACAGCAACCGGACATAGCTATGTATTCTGCTTCCGTACTTGAAATTGCAGCGCTTTTCTGCCTTTTCGATGCCCAACTGATTAATCTATCTCCTAGTAGTTGCAAAGTTCCACTCGTGCTACGCCTTGTATCTTGACAACCCGCGTGATCCGAATCTGCATATGCCATTAGTGCAATAGAAGAGTCCTTCGAATACCAAAGTCCCCGATTAATGGTTCCTTTAAGATATCGAAAGATCCTTTTAATAGTAGCTAAGTGTAACTCAGTAGGCCTAGTTTGATACCTGGCACACATACATATAGCAAACTAAAGATCAGGTCGACTAGCTGTGATATACAGAAGAGTACCGATCATTCCCCGATAAAGTGTCGGATCAACGGCAACTCCATGTGGATCTGCATCAAGCTTAGTTCGTTCCACCATTGGAGTATCCACGGGGTTGCAAGATTCCATCTTATACTTCTTAAGCGATTCAAGGGCATACTTGGATTGATTGATAAAGATGCCTCTGGGACTCTGAGATATCTGAAGACCTAAGAAGAATGATACCTTTCCCATCATTGACATCTTAAACTTGGAAGACATGAGTGTCCCAAACTCGTTGGATAAGGTTTGGGTCGAGGCTGCAAATATAATATCATCAACATATATTTGTACCATAATCATATCTTTACCTCGTTTCTGAATGAACATCGTGGGATCCACCTTGCCTTTAGCGAAGCCTTGCGTAATGAGGAATTGTGACAAAAGATCGTACCATGCGCGAGGAGCTTGCTTCAACCCATAGAGAGCCTTCTTAAGCTTATACACATGATTAGGATAATTAGGATTCACAAAACCATCCGGCTGTTGAACATAGACCTCTTCCTTGAGTTCACCAGTAAGAAATGCCGTCTTCACATCCATCTGATAGACGATCATATTCATATGGGCTGCATAAGCAAGGAATAGTCGAATAGCTTCCAAACGGGCAACAGGTGCAAAGGATTCCATAAAGTCGATGCCCAGTAATTGCTTGTATCCACGAGCTACTAGTCTAGCTTTGTTCTTCAATATTCCGCCTAACTCATCGAGTTTCACCTTGTAAACCCATTTCAATGTGAGTAACTGCACTTGATCCGGACATGGGACAAGTTCCCAAACTTCAAGACGTATGAATTCGTCAAGTTCTTCTTGCATAGCTTCTATCCAACAGGATTGAGTAAAAGCTTGTTGCCATGTCTTAGGTTCAACTTCAGTGAGAAAAGCATCAAAGTGACAAAACATTGCACTTTCTTGTAGCTGACTTCGTGTAGATACTGGACGATTAGGGTCACCAATAATACAATCTATAGGATGATCCTTTGTCCACTTGCTGTCATGTTCACGAATGCGTGGATTGGAGTAAACTGTAGTAGGAGCTTCCTCTGAGGTGGACGACCCGGCTTGATGAGGGTCGGGAATAGGTACACAAAAGAATGGAAGTTCACGCATTTGAGCGAATTCCAAATCGTGATCATCATCATCCTCTTCATCATCAATAGGCATGACATGGGTAGTTGAAACATGTGTTGGTTGAGAATTACTTGTCGAAGGTATATCTTGACCAATTATAGGTGTAGATGTATCAGATTGTGCTTCGGTTGCTGGAGCGACAACTTCGGTTACCGGAGCTATTACTTCAGGTTCTGGAGCAACAATACTTGGAGGAGTAAAGAATTCATCAAAGAACGGTTGAAACAACGTATCCCATTCCTTCCTAGTAGGTGGTGTAAATGATGATGAAGTAGGGTTGTTTGGGACAAGACCAGAACTAATATTACTGGGTCCCATTTCATGAAGTGCGGGTTCAGAGCTGCTTTGCTCAGAAGCCATCGCTGTCAGCTCATCAAAATCAACATTCATAGTTTCGAGGATCTTGCGAGAGTTACGGTTGTAGATTCGGTATGCCTTCTTTGCGGGTGCGTAACCAATGAAAATACCAATATCAGCCTTAGGTTGAAGTTTTCCCAAATTGTCACCATCATTATTTGGATAGCAAAGAGAACCAAATACATGAAGATATGATAAATCTGGTACTTTTCCATGGAGAAGCTCATAAGGTGTTTTACCATGGCGTTTACGAATTAGTGACCGGTTTTGGGTGTACACTGCTGTAGATACTGCTTCTGCCCATAAAAACAATGGAGCCTTTGCGTAAATTAACATCGTTCGAGCAGCTTCCATAAGTGTGCGATTTCGCCTTTCAACGACACCGTTTTGTTGTGGAGTGCGTGCAACGGATGTTTCATGAGATATGCCAACTTCTTCATAATAATCACGCAAAATTTGATTCATAAATTCGGTTCCATTATCTGTACGAATGCGTCGGACAGTAGTGTCGAGACGCACTTGAATCATCTTGAGAAATCCGATGATGAATTTAGGTGCCTCATTTTTTGCTTTAAGAAATTTCACCCATGTAAACCGAGAGTAATCATCGACAATGACGAGGATGTACTTTTTGCCACTAAGACTTTCAATACGCATTGGTCCACAAAGATCAATATGCAACAGATAAAGTTTCTCTTGGTTGGTGTCTTCCGTCTTGGGTTTATATGATTTCTTAGTGCTTTTCCCCATTGTACACGCAGAACACAAATGATCCTTGTGAAATGATAGTTTAGGAAGACCACGAACAAGTTCGTTTTTCGCTAAGTGATTAATAGCGTCAAAGTTAAGATGAGATAACCGTCGATGCCATAACCATGACTTAGTCTTCGATGCTTTGGAGCGAAGACATACGGGAGAAGCGGCCATCATGTCTTGTAGAGACAAAGTATACAAATTATTCCCACGAGTACCTTTCAGTAAATAAACCCCTTCCAAATTACGAATGAAGCAGGTATGCTCTCGAAAAGCAACTTCTAGGTTTGCATCACAAAATTGTCCCACAGAAAATAAGTTGTGACCAAGACCTTCCACGTAATACACTCTCGAAATTATAACATTCCCAATATGATATTCACCATAACCCATTATCTTTGCAATATGATCATTTCCAAATCTAACCGTACCAAGAAACTTGCTGACGAAATTTCTGAGCTGAGAGCGATCTCCGGTCATATGCTTGGAGCAACCAGAGTCCAAATACCAGAGAACAATTTGGACCACCTATTTTCAATAACAACAGTAGACAATGCATTGGAAACTATTGGTTCCTGAGTGTTAGCAGATATAGATATAGAATTATCAGAATTGCTAACATTTTTGAGACCCTTCGATTTCCTGCGTTTTCTAATGTGAGTTTTAGCACTAACAGGTTTTACTGTTCCAACTTTCTTAGGTTTTGGATTATTCGCGGGCACTACAGTGGGAGTAGACCTATTTAAAGGGCACTTGGTTCCTACAGTAGTGTCAGTGTTCCTAGTTAAAGGACACGCTTGTGTTTTGGTAGCCTTGGTACTCCTAGTTAAAGGGAACGCTTTCTTCGCTGTAGTGGGAGTGATCCTAGTCAAAGGGCACATATTTCCTACTATAGTGAAAGTTCTACCAGTGGGGCGCCACATCCAACCAACTTGGGTTAACACTTTCCCAGTCGGTTTCCATTCTAATCCATTTTTCCGGGCATACATCTCATTCACATGGTCAATAAGGCAAGAATCATGACGACTAGAAAACATACATTCATTGCAATTCCAACATTTCAAATTAGAATTCACAGTAGGCTTAGAACGCTGCACAACCGCAGAGCCTTTAGTTTTAGCTACATGATTCTTTTTATTCAAAACAGAAATAACATTCCTAGGATGGGCTTCTACTTTCTTCTTCACTTGACTACTAGATGGGGGCAAGATCCTATCATTCTTCTTGTTTCGTTTAAGCTTAGATCTTTGAGCCTTAGTAGTGGTGCTTACTCCTGTAGAAGGCAACACGGGAATATTAGAAGCTGGTTTTGATTCCGCCTTATCTTTAGTGACCAAAGTTTGAGATGGTTTAGTCCTAGGGCCCTTGTTAAGTGGTGTGACGGCTATAAGGGTTCTTTTGATTGCACTAGAGGACGATGCTGAGACAGTGGCTGCGTTATCCACAACATTCTTACCTTTTAGGGTACGAAGTGTTTCCTTTAACTCAGCCAAGACCAGATTCTTATCACAAATTTGTTCCCTCAAATCAGATATTTCCACCGACTTTCGATTCAATTGTTCAATCTGTGATTGAGTCTGTGCAGTGGTATCAAGACATGCGGGCTTTATTGAATCGAAGAGTCATGTATTTTTCTGTTTTAAGTTATCAACTTTGGACAAAATCTTGGAAACTCGATTATCTAGATCAAGTTTGAAATTCTCAGCGGCCTCAAGTACGTTCACACAGTTAAGCTCCTTAGATTTCTCTATGTCTATCGGCAAGAATTGAGCAACCTTGTCACTTGGCTGACGCTGTTTGGATTGTAAATTCAATCAAAAATTCTTTTCAAAGTTTGCATCATCGATATTAACACCTTCGAATGACGTTTCAAAGATTTCTTGAATAAATTGTTGCTTGCATTCAAGCGAAATACAATGTGTTTGAATCTCATCAAAACGTTTTGAAAGAGAAGAATATGAATCTTGAAGCTTTAAAAATTCAGCGTCAGATTCGTGACAAGTACTTTCTACCACATTATCCACAGATTCAACATTATGCACAATAGAATCATTATCAACACTTGTATTCACACAGACAGAAACTATATCATGAGACATCACTTGCTTCAGAAGCAGATCATTTTGGCGTGAAACCCGTTCTATTTCAAGTAAACTGTTTTCATAAGCATCTTCCATTTCATTGAAAACACGTCTAACTTCTTCTATTTCCAAAAATAAATCTTGATCAATATTACGAAGGCAAGCTTTAACATTGTCTACAAACGGAACAATTTCATCTCGAAACGCAGCTCTAGTGTGCTCAAAGTTCCATTCACCTTCCGTTATGGCCGTGGCCGTCGTACGTTCCAAAATGACCTTGTCAAAATCGGCTAAGTGTTGGTGAACCGCTTTAAGTTAACGGACGCCTTACTTACCGGTGGGGTTAACTTCGTTAAATCCTTTTTGACAAGTGTAGGAGACGTACTAGAAAGATTTTCATTTGACAAACTTTGGGGCGCAAGAACTGTTAATTCTGCTAATTCCTTTTGTAAGCGAATGCGTGTCTTTTTCGAAAATTGATCTTTGTTGTGTTGATCATAATCAATTGTATGGAATTTTGAAAGCATTTTAGAATGAGTTTCATCCGCAAGTGATTGTGTCTTCTCAGTACTACGAACATAAGGTGCTTCTTTCGATTTGCCAATTTTGGTCATATCATAAAGACCAGGAATATATTCCTGAGCTTGTTTTGCATAACTGGGATTAGGTGGTCAATCTTGAAGACGCTTAAGTTCGAGTTCTTTAAATGATTTAGTTAAAAGATGAACCTTTTCTGTGGAAGCGTATTGTTTTAAAAGCTGTTGTTCTTTAAATTTAAGAAGTTTGGTAGCATTAATTTCCGATTCAACCTTTTTAGACTCGAGAGTTTCGAAATCCCTTTTAAGTTTCGGAAAATCATTGACAACCAACTCTTTTTCGTTTAATTCATTGGAAAGATTAGCTTTTAATGATTCTATTTCTTTCAAGTGTTCAATCTTTTCAAAACGAAATTGGTCAAATTCAGAACATGTTATTTTCTCTTCTTGAGGGACCATTTCAAAAGTTTTGACCTTTTCTTTATGCAACGCAAGCTCAGCAGTTAGGGTGGAATTCGTATCTACGGATTGTCTGAGGGCCATATGCATTTGATCAATAATATGTTTAGGCACCATGACCAAATCATGTTGAGCATAAGATGCCATACCCGTCGTAGCATTTGGTTGAGGTTCACTCAAATGTGTAGGATTGGGTACCACATCATTTGAGTTACTAGTTTCCGAATGCTGTTCGAGGTTGTCATTTTCATGCCCAACTTGATGTTGGTTATCATCAATATTATTAGATGTGGTTGGTACCTCACTGATGACATCAGAACCGTAGTGAGAGAGATTAGCAACGAGAGCAGCTTGGGCAGAGTGAATGTCATCACAATCCGAATTGTATGCATCAAGATCGTCCGCTTGATAAGCTGCATTAGAAGTAGAAACGACTGCAATACCTTCAGTATCTGCTGCCCCTGGGTCTGCAAGAAATGCCAACTCCTCTGAATCCAAAATATTCCCCTTAGACTAAGCATCAACCAAATACATCTTCTCACGAAACCATGCATCATACCTTCTCCTCTTCGGCTGAGTGCATTCCCTAGCCATATGACCTTGTCCTCAACAATTGTAGCAAGTCACAACCTTCTTAGGACCAATGGGGCTTCCATTTCCATTAGCTTGAGAATTCACAGCTTGATTGTTCCCAGTCCTTGTAGGAGGTCCATATGAATTTTGCCTTCCCTGAATAGGTTGCACCGTCACTTGACCATCTTGAATAGTGGCTTGTTGTCGAGGATTTGATGAGGTGCGGAGCTGATTGTTTGTTGGTGGAAATCCTCTAGTTGCAACAAGTTTTGACAAGTAAGCG
Organism: Glebionis coronaria; assembly: GCA_025667525.1. Classification (NCBI taxonomy): domain Eukaryota; kingdom Viridiplantae; phylum Streptophyta; class Magnoliopsida; order Asterales; family Asteraceae; genus Glebionis; species Glebionis coronaria. The sequence goes on from CM046874.1 coordinate 340,973,222, forward strand.
GTGAGATGGTTTAGTACATCAGCTGGCGTATCATTTGGAGTAAAGACCGGTGCGTGGATAGATGGAAGTTCATTAGAGTAGAAAGCTTGTGCTGATTGTGTTTCTATTGGAAAATATCCTTGCTGAGGAGTATAGCCCATTGGAGAAGTGTTGGCTTGTGATGGTGATGTCTAATATGTTGGTTGCTGTGGAAAAGATTGTTGATGAACACTTTGTTGATATGCTTGCTGTGGCATCATTAGTGGTTGAAAAGATGGTTGCTGTGGTTGCTGATAGTTGTATGGTGGTGGCTGCTGCAAGTATGATGGTTGCTGATAAATATAAGCCATGTTTTGTTGAGAAGCATACATGGCAAGTGGATCATGAACTTGATGTGTAGACAACCGAGCCTCGATCACATGACATTCGTGTTGTTGAAGAAAAGCTTGAAGTTGATCCACATTGGTGTTATGCAAGTCCTTAGCCAATTTAACATCTGTCACGTATTTTTTCCATTCTGGAGGAAGAGTGTTCAAATACTTGGTGTTCAATTGAAAGGTAGGAATTGCCATGCCATAGATATTTAGCTCATTCAACAATAGGGTAAATCTCAGATAGTAGTCGTTGAGAGTCTCCCCTGGCACATAGGCAAACTTATCAAACGCATCATATAGCTTACACTCTCGTTCTTGTTTAGTTAACGAGGTGCCTTGCATTAAAACCCGAATTCTATCCCATAACTCTTTGGCAACTTTATGTTTGCTGACGAGTTTGTAGACATCTGGAGGAAGGGCTTGGAGAATGATGTTTGTAGCATACTTATCACATTTATCTTGTATCTTCATATCTCCAGTCAATTCACCCGTTGTGCGAGGACGAGTGTTCGTGCCTTCCGTCACTGTACCATAATCTAATGGTCCATTGAGCACCGATGCCCAAATAAGATGTCCGTTCTCCTTGTTCAACATATAAAGTTCCATTCGGGAAGTCCAATCCTCGTACATAGACTTCTCCAACATTGGTGGACGATTATCCATACCCGAGAGGATGGACTTATCCGTAAGAGATGTGTACTCCATTTCGATAAGTTAAGATTTACAAACAATGATCGAACAATGAGAGAAAGTAAATGTGCTTGTTGTCGTGTGTTGAAGTCGAGAAACTATGTTAAAATCCCCTAAAATTGTCTTCTTGAGAAACCAAAAATTCCACTGCAAAATTACTCACGTTTTTCGAAAATCTTGAAAAAATCTTGAAAATTCCAAAGATTTCGCAATGCTGAGATTTCGAAATGATTCAAATTCGCAACTCCTTGTAGGTTTTCGCAATTCACAAAAATTCGCAATAAACTGACAATTCCGCAATCACTATGCAAATTTCACAATGCTAATTTCGCAACTTACTTTGGATACAATTCCGCAATTGCTGAGGCAAAACAATTTCGCAATCCCTGTTGCACTCAAATCCGCAATACCAATTGCGAAATTATGACAAGATTTCGCAATAATCTGAGTCCAAGATTCCGCAATATACAAATCCGCAATTAAGCCAGGAATTCGCAATTTAGTGAAGATTTCGCAACTTTGCAAGGTGCAAGATTTCGCAATTTAACAAACCATTGCGAATTTATACCAGATATTGCGAAAAGTGGAGAAAAACAAGGGATTCATATTGTACTTGAAAAAGACGAATCTTGATGCCAAAAATGAATCCAAACACTCAAAATTTTTGCGTTTTTGAGCAATCCAAGTAACCCAAATCACTAATACGTGTATTTAGATGATATTGGTGAAGATCAAACCACAAAAAAACACCAAAAGATTTTTTGGACGTGGGATTAGGAGATCAAAACACACGAATTTAATGAACACAAACACAAAAACAATACACTCATCCCATGGCTCTTGATACCATTTGTAGAAGTGTAAATCTTGCTTATGTTTTTAGAGAGAGAAAGAGATAGAGAGATGGTGGATTAAACACAATTCTAGAGAGAGAAACAAGAGTAAACTATATGAAAAATGATTAACCACACCACCCTCTCTATCAAAGGAGAGGGTTTATATACCCAAGCCCTTGTCATGGGCTTGGGCTTACATTTGGGCCGACCTACACATGTTGTAGGCTAGGCTTGTTCTTGTTTGATAAATAAAGAAAGTTAACTAAACTATGAGCTATTACATGGACTATTAATGGAGTGACCGATCCTTCTTAATACGTAAAACGTATTTCCAACAACACCGTACTTAGCCATGACTCTTGCGAATTGATCATTGCAAAAATGAGTCCCGCGGTCACTGATGATAGCACGAGGAACACCGAATCGAGCAAAAACTTGCTTTAAAAAGTTCACAACCACCCTCGCATCGTTCGTGGGGAGAGCCTTAGCTTCAACCCATTTGGAAACGTAGTCAACAGCTACGAGGATATACTTGTTCCCTTTAGATGATGGAAATGGCCCCATAAAGTCGATGCCCCATACATCAAAGATTTCACATTCTTGTATGAAATTTTGAGGCATCTCATCTTTATTTGTGATCTTGCCTTGTCTTTGGCAAGCATCACAACGTTTAACCATTTCGTGAGCGTCACGGTAAATGGCGGGCCAATAGAATCCAGAGTTGAACACTTTCTTCGCGGTATAATTTGGACCAAAATAACCACCGGTGGGTCCTTTATGGCAAGCTTCAAGAATTTCTAAAGCTGCGGGTCCATCAACACATCAGCGAATAATCAGATCAGCACATTATTTGAAGAGATAAGGGTCATCCCAAAAGTAAGTCTTAACATCTTTAAAGAACTTCTTCTTTTGTTGGGATGTTAACCCTTCGATGAGAATACCACCCGCTAAGTAGTTTGCAATTTCCGTAAACCACGGGGTGTCATCAAGACTGTAGTTGATAGACATTAAGGCCTCAAGGGGAAAAGAGTCATTGATCTCTTGATTCAGATGATCCCCTTGATAAGGATCCTCAAGTCTACTTAGATGATCCGCGGCTAGGTTTTCGGCTCCCTTCTTGTCACGAATTTCGATTTTAAATTATTGAAGGAGCAAAACCAAACGAAGAAGTCTTGGCTTAGAATCTTGCTTAGTCAACAAGTACTTCAATGCAGAATGGTCGGTATAGACAATTGTGGTGGAAAGGACAAGATAGGGGCGGAACTTCTCAAAAGCATACACTACAGCTAAAAGCTCTTTTTCGGTAGTGGTATAATGCAATTAAGCCCCCGTCATTGTCTTGCTAGCATAATGGAATGGTTGGAAGTGTTTGTTCACTCTTTGGCCCAAAACCGCTCCAATAGCAAAGTCGCTAGCATCACACATCAATTCAAAAGGTAGCTCCCAATTAGGGGTAACCAAGACCGGTGCCTTAGTTAGCTTGTCCTTAAGAAGATTGAAGGAGTAAATACACTCTTTAGAAAAGATAAAAGGAGTATCTTTTTCCAAGAGGTGGGTCATCAGACGAGCGATTTTAGAAAAATCTTGAATGAAACAACGATAGAAGCCCGCATGACCAAGGAAACTTCTCACACCCTTCACGGTTGAAGGTGGAGGTAATTTTGCTATGACATCAACTTTAGCACGGTCCACTTCAAGACCGGCTTTTGAGATTTTATGTCCAAGCACAATGCCTTCTTTTATCATGAAATGGCATTTTTCCCAATTTAGAACAAGGCGAGTGTCTTCACACCGCTTAAGCATGCGTTCCAAATTAGGCAAGGCGAGTAGAGAAGGAATCACCATAGACCGAGAAATCATCCATGAAGACTTCCATAGTTTCTTCAACCATGTCATGGAAGATAGCCATCATACACCTTTGGAAAGTCCCAGGAGCATTGCATAAGCCTAAAGGCATTCTTTTATAAGCAAATGTTCCATAAGGACAAGTGAATGTGGTTTTCTCTTGGTCTTTAGGATCGATGGGAATTTGAAAATACCTGGAGAAACCGTCTAAAAAGCAGTATTAGTCATTACCCGCTAGACGTTCAAGCATTTGGTCCATAAAAGGAAGGGGAAAATGATCCTTTCTCGTAGCATCATTGATTTTGCGATAATCTATGAGTACTCTCCACCCTGTAACGAGACGAGTAGGAATCAATTCGTTGTTTTCATTGGGCACAACGGTGATTCCGCCTTTCTTAGGCACACAATGGACCTGACTAACCCATGGTGAATCCGAGATAGGGTAGATCATTCCCGCATCAAGAAGTTTGATAACCTCTTTTTTGATAACGTCATGGATCTTGGGATTCACCCTTCTTTGGTTTTGAATAGTGGGTTTAAAGTCGTCCTCCATGAGAATTTTATGTGTGCAAAAGTGAGGATCAATTCCACGAATATCGGAGATTTTCCAAGCAATCGCTTTCTTATGATTCTTTAGCACGTTGATAAGTCTAGATTTTTCTTCTTCTTTCAAGTCCTTTGCGATGATGACGGGTAGCTTCTTATTCTCTTCAAGGAAAACGTACTCGAGATGAGACAGTAGGTCCTTAAGCTCTAAATCCAGAGGATTTTCGATGGAAAGCATAGTCAAATTCGGATCATCGATAGAGATATCCTTAGGAGATGGTGGAGAAATATGGTCCTCATTGAGAAGTTTCTCAATGGTACGAATGTCTTCATCCCAATCGGAGGGAGAATCGTCATATTTTAAGTCCACATCTCCCAAAGTTGCTTCAAATTCTTTCAAAAGGAAATCACTTTCTCCAAATGGAGTTAGTGAGGGAGCAATAGAGGCAACGGTCTCAACAATGGGTAGAGAAGAAGAACCACTTTTACAAGCGTCTTTGAAATGTTATTCACAAGCCTAATCAAGAACGTCAATGAAATTAACACTCTCGTTTTCAGAAGGCTGCTTAGAAAGTTTACCCATGTTGAAAACGATTTTATCGTCACCAACTCTCCTGATTAATTCGCCCGCGGCTACATCAATGAGAGTGCGACCGGTCCTCAAGAATGGAAGTCCGACAATTAATGGAACACGGGGATCCATCTCGTAGTCAACGACAACAAAATCCGTCGGAAAGGTGAATTTGTCGACACCGACGAAGACATCTTCGGCTATCCCCACCGGATAAGCAACCGTACGGTTAGCTAATTCCAAAGTCATTCGTGTGGGGACTACCTCGGGTAGAGACAATTGTTTCCAAACGCTTAGAGGCATTAAGTTGATACTAGCACCTAGATCGGCTAGGGCCATACAATTCTCTACCCCGGGGAAGTTGCAAGGAATGAGAAAACGACCCGGATCACCAAGTTTGGTGGGTAATTTCCTTAAGAGCACTGCGGAGCAATTCTCGTTAAGTTGGGTCTGAGCGATGTCAAGAAGTTTCTCCTTATCACTGAGAAGATCTTTAAACATTTTAGCATATTTGGGCATGTGAGCGAGAGCCTCAACAAAGGAGATATTGAAATTCAGTTGTTTAAACATTTTAAGAGAGTTAGAAACCTGAATATCATCCTTGTTCTTCAACTTCTCTTTCCTCAACCTTGAGGGATAAGGTATATTGGGTTGAGATGAAGACTTTGGAATGGAAGTCTCACTCACATCCTTAGGTGGTGGAGGGGTGGAAGTAGAAGGTGGAGGAATTGGAGAAGGGGACTCATTTTCCTTTGTCACAATCACCGATGTAGGTGTAGGAATCTCGGGTTCCTTTAAACCTTTGCCACTTCGGGTGGTGATTGCTTTCGTCTCCCCTCTTGGATTAGTAACGGTGTTACTCGAAAGAGAACCAGAACCAGAACCAGAGGCTTGATTACTTGGGAAAAAACTAGCCATCATATCCCTTAAGTTATTCGTTCGATTGCTCATAGAGTTTCTCATATCGGCTTGAAGAGCATTCCCTTGTTTCGCCATGTCATTCCTTAGCTAGGCTCGAATATCGTTCCCTTGCTTTGCCATGTCACCCTTCAAGTTAATGAATTGGCTTTGAATATTCGTAACCATCTCTATATTGGTCCTCATGTAAGCTTTGAGGTCTTGGTTCAATGTCGTGGGTTGATTGAGAGGTGGGGCTTGGTAAGCTGAATTATTTCCTTGAGGTGGATATGGGTTTCTTTGGGATTGATATTGATTGGTAGCTCGAGGTTGGCTTTGATTGTTGCGGTTGAAATTGTTTTGGTTTTGGTTTTGAGGAGAAAAACCGGGTGAAGATAGATAGTTGTTGGAACGATAACTTAGCAAGTTACGGTCTCCTTGAGGACGTGCTTGATAGCCTCCTATAGAAAAGTTACCATTAGCGGCATACACATTTTCTGGATTGTCAAGAGTAGAAGGACAATCGGTGTATGAATGAGAACCCCCACAAATCTCACAAGAAGTTGCTATAGCTTTAGCTTGTTAGAATTGGTTTGTAGCCATGGTTAAGAAGTTTTTGTTCATCTCAGCTATTTGGCGAGTAAGTTCGGTTATCTATGAATTGGATGATGTAGAAGAAACATTGGCCCTCTGGTTATTCCTTGAAGATGCAGATGAATCCCAACTTTTGTGGTGAGTGGTCATGTTCTCTATTAGCTCTCTACACTCCTCAGGTCTTCTCTTCATGAATGTACCACCGGCGGCAACATTAATCGTATCACGATCATAAAAAGTTAGACCATTATAGAAAGTATCAATCAAAGTAACAGGGAGCATGTTATGGTTTGGACAACGGTCGATCAAGACATTATAGCGTTCCCAAGCATCAAAAAGCGACTCATCAGGTTCTTGTGTGAATCCACTGATTTGGTTTCGAAGACTAGTGACCATGGATGGTGGAAAGTAGCGCAACAAAATTTTTTGAGTCATGTCATTCCATGTTTGAATTGAATTTTTGGGAAGACGATCAAACCATTTTTCGGCATGGTGGGATAAAGTGTGTGGAAAGAGGTGAAGGCGAAGAAAATCCATGGAAGCACCGGGTAGTTTCATGCTTTGAGTGACGGTAATGAACTTGTCGAGATGTTTGTTGGCATCATCATCCGGTAATCCGCGAAAAGGGCAAGCGTTTTGAACTTGCTGGATCATGTGATGCTTCAATGAAAATTCAGGAGCCGTGATTTGCATCAGCGCAATCGGTCCTCCGCGTCCGTTCATGGTTGGTTTATAAAGCTCCTCCATTGTTCGTAGGTCGGGTGGGGGAACATTTTTGTTGTTGTTATTGTTATTCAAATTGGGGTGGGGTGGGTTGTTATAATTGTTATGCACACCGGCCATATCTATGTCTCTAAGAGTCTCGGGCTCAGGATAAGACGTAGATCGAGTACGCATACTGATGAGATGGCATTTATACATGATCTCATCGTTCTTTTCGGGCTTTAAATGCATAAAAATGTCATACAACACCATGTATATGCTTGTGTTTATTTACTTGTGTATTTTAGGTATGGATATCGTGAAAAAGACAAAAGATCACAAGAAACAAGGAAAAACGGACACGAGAAACAAAGCCGTACAAAGAACCGGGCCCTAGTTCATGAATTATCCAAGATTAACCCTTGAAGACTTGAAGACATACAAGATTGATCCTCAAACAATGAAGAAATGACACTTAAAACCCTTGTTAATTCATAATTACAAGTTTGGTCCCTTAAGTTTGTCAAAATTACAAAAAGGTCCTTCAACTTTGAAGAAATGGCAAGATTAGTCCCTCAACTATTCAACATTGTCAGTTATGGTCCCTCATGAAGTCAAAGAAGCATTGAAGACCTTTGAAGATCAAGAAAGTCCAAATTCAGTCCTTCAAATATGGAAAAATGGCAAAAATAACCCTTTAAACCTTTTCACCAAAGTTTTGTGGCAAAAGTATAAACTTGGAAAGTTTATTAACAAAGGGAATTCGTTTTGTGGTCTGAAATTCTTATTATACATACTTTGCCAAAGAACAAGGACTGCTTTTGCCCAATTCCAAACTTTCAAACGAATATTGCGCCAAACAAACACCTTTCCCCCATTTTCGGATCAAAACTTACCACTGTTCACCATGATGAACCCAGTAACTCTCACCATTTAAACAAAGGGTAAACTTCAATTACCATGACACACGTTTGATTCACACTTGCAGAAACCCATCCCAACAACAAAACCCTCAATCCCATTACCCAATGGACCCCACACTCAACCTCCTCAACCAATGAAAACGCAACTTTCTCCCTAAGGCAAATGACGTGTCAAGATCAATAGCCTAGACTCTCTGCTTAACTAGCAAGCTAAAATGAACGTCCTTGATCATTTTGGACAGCTCATATCAAAGATTCGTCTAGAAGCACTCAAGGATAATTTAGGAATTTTAGTGCTAGGGTTTATGAATAGTGTTAGGTTAGCATTTGCATATAAAAGGAGACCTCAACCTGTGAGAGTCCCTTTATTCCAGATTTTGGATATTATCTTTGTAATTCCTTTTTATTTAAATAAAACTTGAATTTCCTAAAATTTGTGAAATCTCTTTTGTGTTTATTAAAAGTTGGTGTTTGAATAGCTGAAATCTGTGTTCCATTTGATGTTATAGACCTTCCTTAATCTTGTGGTTAAGGCACATCTATGTTTATAAGGTTTTCAAAGGTTCAAAAACCTTGAAATCCTTTGTTCTGTTTTGGTTATTATAATGTATTAACCCTTAGCCAAAGGCCTTAAGCTCCTTCAAGCTTGTTGACACCAAGCCTGAGAAGAGTTTTAAGCTCTTGGTTGAGTTGTTTGCTCATTTGTGTTGAAGAAATATCATAATCAAAACCTTGTTCTACTTTGAACATCAGCAGGTTTTGATCTTCCTTTTTGAAGAACCTTGGTCTTGTTCTAGTTGTTGAACAAGGTCCAAGGAGCATAGCTGGTCCTCCTAGGATGTTGTGGAGGACAGGTATACTCCTTGTTTAAGTTTCCCCTAAAAATTTCATGATAATGTCTGTTTTATGATTTGGTCTGTGATTTTATGTTCTTGTGTTTAAGGTTGTGATTTTTGTGTTTGAATCTGTTAGTAGTCACCTAGGAAGTGTTTTTGAATCATAAAATCAGTAGGTTGTTAGTTGGAATCACAAGTTGCTTTGAAAAGTTATTGATTAAGGGTTGTTTAGGATTACTGGTTCATAAGGCCTTGTGGCCTTGTGCCCTTGGTTCTTAGGGTTTGGGAAGTCTAAACAAGTCATTTTGAACAAGTTTTAGTCATTGGTTAAGTTTTTGAAAGTTTGGAAAAAGGATTGGAAGTTTTGCTAAAATCTGATAAAAGTGCTTTTGAGATTGGTCAAACACATCAGATCCAATAACTTCTTGGTTAGTTGGATCTAAGGTCTGAAATCAGGTTTGGGAATCGTTTGGTTGATAAGCTATCTATTGGTTATCTGGTTGTTGAATTTGGTAGCTTATTGTGTTTGTTATAGCTTATCAAAGTTGGCTGAAGTGGTCATTTGCATCAGCAAAGTGACCACCTCATTTGGTGTTTGCATTGGTATTTCTAGTGTAAGGATTGTTGTGGTGTTGCTTGGATCCTATATGTGTGCTGCTTATGAGGTTATTTGGTCACTTGGATTGCTTTGTTAATAGCTTATAAGCTTACTGGCTTATTGGCTTATTTGTGCCAAAACACATCAAGTCTACTCAACTGGTAGGCCTTGATTCACAAGGTTTGCACTCAAACCTTGACCAGCAGGGTGAAAAACAAGTCTAAACACTTCATTAAATCTGTCAACGTCCACTTTGTGCTTGTCAGCGCTTGATTTACACTTATCAACGTTTGACTTTTGGTCAAACTTGGTCATATAGCTTATTGGATCTGTTTTGCTTATTGGTACATGTAACAACTTAGTTTTTGTAATAGAACTCATTTTTCTCAGCTTAATAACAAGTCTGGTAGGTTACAAGTCTTTTGGTTAAGCTTTTGCTAGGAAACTAGCTTATTTGGCTTTTTCAACCAGCTTATTGGTTCTCACAGCTTATTCTACTTGGTTTTTTGTGATTTTCTTGATTGATTATTCTTAGTTAAGCTATTTGTGAGCTTTTGCAACAAACTAGAGCTTCTGAAACAGCCTAGAACTCTATCCCGACTATTTTGTCGTTTTGTGGAATTGTTCTTGGCTTATTTCTGGCTTATTGAGTGTGATTTTTCAAAATTTCTTTTTACAGATCTCTTTAGTATCCCAAAAGAAGGTTGTGTGTAAAATTAGAGCTTATGGCATTGGCTTATTGTTTATGGGCTTAATGGCCCAATAAGGATAAGCTGTTTGTTCATTAAGCTGTGATAAGCTCACTTTCAGCTTTTGGGCCTTCAGAGTTTCGTGTTTAGAATTGAATTTTGAGTCAGATAGGGCTTTTCCAAGTCATTTGGGCTTATTTTGACTTTTTGGGCTAAAAAGCCCAATAAGCTTGACTGTTTTTGCTTTTGACCCTGTTGGGGGCCCAATAGGGGTATTCTGGTCTTTTCACTTTCATTTTCTGATTATTTAGGTTAAAATAAACTAGTTTGCAAGTTTTTAGAATTTTTTATAATTTTTGGATTTTTAATATTATTTTATTATTATTTTATTATTATTTTTCAAATTTCACATTTTTGCACTTTTTACATTTTTCTTAGCTTAAATACATTAAAATAGGAATTTTGGAACTTTTAGATTAATTTTATCACCTTTAGATTAATTTTTATAATTATTTTAAGTTTTAATAGTTTTTAAATCATTTTAAATACTTTTTATTAGTTTAAAAATTTCAAAAAATAGTTTTTAATCTTTTTAGGTTACTTTAGAGGTTTACCAATTGAAAAATCTTTATTTGGGCTTTTTGATAATTAATTTGATTTTTAGGGCTTTAATTAGCATTTAAAAATTAAATATTTAATTAATTAAAAGGTTTGAAAAAGTTTTGATCATTGGTAAATTCTTAGTTTATTTATTTTGATTTTTGGTGAATTTTTGGTAATCTTTAGAATTAATTTTTATTTTTGTACTTTTTACGGTTTTACGTGTAGTCGTAGTAGTAATTAATTTCACGTCTTCGTCATCCTCTTTTCTCATCCCCTTCTAACCAATATTAATCTCAAATCTTGCTACATTTTAGTCACACACATATACCTCCTCGGGAAACGAACTTCATTAGGGTCATTTGTACACGGTTTTCCTAAATCGTTGTATTTAATACTTTTCCTATTTACCTCCTTTTCCTAAAGGTGTGGTAAAACACTATAATCATTTTGGAGCCGCTGTCGGGGAGGTGTGTCGTGATTAATTTGTCTTGTTGTTTTTAATATTAACCATAAATAGTATTTGTATTAGTAGAAATCTACTAATACGTATTATCGGTTTTTTGGTTTTTCTTGTGAAATTATTATTACTATATTGTATTAAGTATCACAATCAATACAAAATATCTCCAAAAGTGTGAAAACACAACCTTAATTGGGATTTGATCTCCTAATTATTGTATTCGTATCTCAAACAAAAAGAAAAAGGCAAAAATAGAGAAATACTTTCGTGAAGCTCGATTTTGAAAAATACAAACTATAAGGTGGGTATAAGGCGGGTATTATAAAATATACCCTAAGGAAAAAGGCTCTTAAGTGCTTCGCGCCGCCTCGTTTCCCCGCTTGCTTGTGAGTATTTTGAAATTGAAGGCTAATCGAGGGTTTTGCCGCCCAAAGTATTATTACGTATAATATATTTGCTTGGTTTCTTTATGATTAAACCATCTTGAACAATTTGGTTTTCACCAAAGTTCTAAAGTCATTCGAAGGCGTTCACTCCACGTGATCATTTTCATTCCTTTGAGGCTTCTTTAATCAAGAGTTTGATTCGAGGAGAGATTTGGTAGATTGTTGTCTACGAAGATACACCAAAATCCAAAAAAATTAAAAACAATCAAAAACACAAAAAAATTGAAAAGTTCACAAAACACCCAAAAAGAATCTTCTTTGCTCACCTCCCATTCTTCGTGAAGTTTATGATCACTCGTAATCAAGCAAAACGAGCTCGTAAACATCTTCAAAAGCAAGCAAATCAAGAGACGTTGATTGAAGAACAAACTCCAATTGTTGAACCTATTGTAGAACAAGAAGTCGTCATGGCTAATCGTACTATGATGGAGTCGCTACAAGCACCCACCAAGGGTTTTGGAGAGGGCAATGTGATTCCCGCTATCCTTGCGGAGAATTTCGAGATTAAGACGGGTTTAATGTCGATGTTGCAAGCTAATAAGTTTAGAGGTCACGAGAAAGACAACCCGCACTATCACATAAGGAATTTTAATCGTCTCACCGCTACTAGCAAGTTTAAGGATGTTCCACATGACGCCATTAAGATGATGTTGTTTCCATACTCGTTAGATGGACCCGCTAAAATTTGGCTTGAGAAAGAACCGCCAAATTAAATTTTGACATGGGGTGATCTCGTTTCTAAGTTTGTGAACAAATTTTTTCCACCATCTAAAACAACACATTTGAAAAATGAGATTTCAAGATTTGTGCAACGAAATAATGAAAGTTTTTCAATGGCATGGGAACGATTTAAAGAAATGTTACATGAATGTCCACACCATGATTTTTCGGAATTGCATCAAATTGATAATTTTTATAATGGGCTTAATGATCATGAACGAGATTACTTGAATGCCGCCGCGGGTGGTAATTTTTTGTGCAAAACGACCGATGAAGCTTTAAAGATTATCGAGAATAGATCTAAGGTTTATAGCCCTTGTAACACACCGAGTGTTGCCAATTTGGGTTCGTCATCGTCGTCATCGTCTCGTAGCATTAATGCCTTACATGATGAAGCTAATGAGGAAAATCGGTTTTTCGATAGATTTGCTAATCTTATGACTCATTGGAAAGCTCAAGAGGCTTTGAATTCCGCTTCGGTTAAAGCGGTTGAAAAGAGTTGTTTGTCTTGTGGTGGAGCTCATGATCTTTCCGAGTGCATTACCGCCGGTGGTAACACTTCGAGTGCTTATGTAGAAACGGGAACTTATAACCAAAACGGCCAAGGTTCCCGCCCAAATCAAGCTCCACCAAATCAAAATGCTAATAACTATCGAAACAACAACCAAGGTGGTAATTATCAAGGAAATTCACGTAACTACAACAAAGGGAATTATCAATGTGGGAAAGGACAAGTCACTAATCAAAACCAAAACCGTGATTTTCAAAACACTACACAAGGTTTTCAAAATGCTCACACTAAAAATCTTCAAGGGGAATTTTTGGATTATGCTAAAGCAAATGATGCTAAATTTAAAAACATGCAACGTGAGATGATTAGCTTAAGATCCGAGTTGAAAAACGAGTTTAAAAACGAACTTGCTAATGAAATTAAAACTCATGCAAATAAAATGGAAGGAAATGTTCAACGTCTTCAACAAAATCAACAAAAGATGGAACAAGGACAACATGAGATTAAGCAAGAATTGTTAAAAGCGGATTTAAGGCAATCAAAATTTGAGGACCAAATGGCAAAAATGTTTGAAGCAATCATGTGTAAACCCTCTTCCTCGGGTGGTCTTCCTAGTGATACCATTGCAAACCCAAAGGGAGAAATGAAGGTTATTACTACACGAAGTGGTAAAACTTTCAAGGAACCAATCTCTCGTCCAAGTACTTCTACGGAGAAGGAAATCGAGAAAGAACCCGAGCTGATGGTCGAAAAGGAGCATATTACAATCCCACGAAGTACCGCTCATACCACACCTACGGTTGAACCAATACCAATCATGGAACACGAGATTCCAAGGCCGTTGCCTAATGTCCAACCCACACCACCCTTACCTTACCCTTCGAGACGAAACAAAGAGAAATTGCAAGAACGTAACAAACAACAAATCGAGCTTTTTATAAAAATGTTTCAACAAGTGCATTTTGATGTGAGTTTAGCCGACGCGTTGTTGTATATGCCTCGTTTCGCTTCCACTTTTAAAAGTATGATGAGCGATAAGGAAAAGCTTTCAAAGCTTGCTAATTGTTCTTCGGTTTATCTTAACCGCATACCGGAAAAAGTTGGTGACCCCGGAAAGTTTCTCATTCCTTGTGACATACAAGATATGAAAGAATGCCTCGCCTTGGCCGATCTTGGTGCGAGCATTAATTTGATGCCATTTTCCATTTGGAAATCGTTTTGGCTTCCGACTCTTACTCCTTCGAACATGTCTACCGAGATGGCCGATCATTCTACGATTCTAGCATGTGGAGTAGCCGAAGATGTTTTCGTGAAAGTGGGGAAGTTCTACTATCCCGTTGATTTTATAGTAGTTGACATCCCCGCGGAACCTCAAGTTCCTCTAATTTTAGGTCGTCCATTTTTAGACACCTCGAGATCGCTTATCGACGTTCATGCAAGAACTATCACTTTGAGATTCAACGAAGAGGAACTTGTTATAAACGCTACTCAAAACTCAAAACCTTCTCATGTTTATGCAATCGCTACCATCAATCACATTGACTTAGTTGATGTGGTTTGCGATGAGTTTTCACAAGAAGTGTTAGGTTTTTCCGATAACTCGTCAAGTTGCAATCCCACTATTTTGGATCCGATTCTTCCTAATTATACACCAAATCTCACTCCATTCCAAGGAGGCGATTCCACTTCAAATGAAATCGACAATGAAGATGAGGTGTTGATTAGTGATGATACTTCTATTCCACCATTGCTTCCGCCGATGGAAGTTATGAGTGTTGAACCAAAATCTTCAATCGAGGAACCACCTATCCTTGAATTGAAAGATCTTCCATCTCACCTTGAATACACATTCTTGGAAGGTGATGACAAGTTGCCGGTTATTATTGCAAGAGGTCTTGCTAATGATGAAAAAACCGAGCTCTTGAAAGTTCTTAAAGCTCATAAAGGGGCAATTGCGTGGAAAATTTCCGACATTAAGGGTATTGACCGAAAATTTTGTACTCACAAGATTTTAATGGAGGAGGACTACAACCCCGCAATTCAAAGTCAAAGAAGGGTGAATCCCAAAATTCACGATTTCATTAAAAAGGAAGTTTTGAAACTCCTTGACGCGGGAATGATTAATCCTATCTCCGATAGCCCAAGGGCGAGCCCAATCCATTGTGTCCCTAAAAAGGGAGGAATGACCGTTGTGCCTAACGAAAACAACGAGTTAATTCCCACTCGTGTTCTGACCGGTTGGAGGGTGTGTATTGACTACCGAAAGTTAAATGACGCCACTTGTAAAGACCACTTTCCTTTGCCCTTCATGGATCAAATGTTGGAGCGACTCGCGAGAAATGAATTCTATTGCTTTTTAGATGGTTTTTCCGGTTACTTTCAAATCCCTATCGACCCTCGTGATCAAGAGAAGACTACGTTTACGTGTCCTTATGGAACGTTTTCTTATTGTAGGATGCCTTTCGGACTTTGTAATGCACCGGGTACGTTTCAACGGTGTATGATGGCCATTTTCACGATATGATCGAGAAGTCGATGGAAGTGTTTATGGATGACTTTTCGGTGTTTGGCAATTCGTTCACGTCGTGTTTATCTAATCTCGAGCAAATGTTAAAACGTTGTGAAGAGACCAATCTTGTGCTTAATTGGGAAAATGTCATTTCATGTGTAAACAAGGAATCGTCTTAGGACATAAGGTCTCTAAAGCGGGGATTGAGGTCGATAAAGCTAAGGTAGATGTCATCGCCAAGTTACCTCATCCCAAAACCGTTAAGGGAGTTAGGAGTTTCCTAGGCCACACGGGCTTTTATTGTCGTTTCATCAAAGACTTTTCGAAAATCTCTCGACCTATGACACACCTTCTCGAGAAGGATGCTCCTTTTAATTTCAATGAGGATTGTGTTAGAGCTTACGAAACTCTCAAAAGGAAACTTACCGAAGCTCCCATTCTTGTTGCTCCTAATTGGGAATTACCCTTTGAAATCATGTGCGATGCAAGTGATTATGCTATAGGGGTCGTCTTAGGTCAACGTTATGAAAAGCATTTCCGTCCTATCCATTATGCTAGTAAGACGATGACCGAGGCACAATTAAAGTACACCACAACAGAAAAGGAATTCCTTGCCGTGGTCTATGATTTTGAGAAATTCCGACCTTATCTCGTCTTAACTAAAAGCATCGTGTATACCGACCATTCGGCTATCAAGTATCTCTTAGCTAAGCAAGATGCTAAGCCGAGATTGCTTCGTTGGATGCTCCTCCTCCAAGAATTTGATGTCATCGTGCTTGACAAAAAAGGAGCCGAGAATCTAGCGGCCGATCATCTCTCTCGTCTAGAAGATCCTCACAAAGATGTTTTCGAGAACAAGGAAATCACCGAAACATTTCCTCTCGATACTCTCGGTGTAGTGAATTCTAAAGACACCACCCCATGGTTTGCCGACATTGCAAATTACCATGCGGGCAATTTCATAATCAATGGTATGACGACACAACAAAAGCGAAAATTCTTTCGTGACGTCAAGTTCTATATTTGGAACGACCCTTATCTCTTTCGGGTTTGTGCGGATCAACTCGTTCGACGTTGTGTTTTTGGTGCTGAAGCTTCTAATATCCTTAGAGCTTGTCACGAGGGACCCACGGGTGGTCACCACGGTGCTAACCTCACGGCTAAGAAAGTGTTCGATGCCGACTTCTTTTGGCCTTCTATTTATCGTGACGCACACGCACTTGTGAAGTCGTGTGATTCGTGCCAACGTCAAGGAAAATCGTCTCAACGTGATGAAATGCCGCAAAACATAATTCAAGTGTGTGAGATTTTCGACATTTGGGGCATAGACTTTATGGGGCCGTTCCCATCGTCTCATGGTAACAAGTATATCCTCGTCGCGGTGGACTACCTTTCTAAGTGGGTGGAAGCTAAGGCTTTACCTACTAATGATGCTCGTGTGGTAGTGAAGTTTTTGAAGCAACTATTCTCTCGGTTCGGAACCCCTCGTGCTATTATAAGCGATCGTGGAACCCATTTTTGTAATGACCAATTCGAGAAGGTCTTAAAGAAATATGGAGTTACTCATCGTCTTTCTACGGCTTATCACCCGCAAACGAGTGGGCAAGTCGAGGTTTCAAACCGAGCTTTGAAGAGGATTTTAGAGATGTCAATTGGAGAAACCGTGCTTCATGATCCGACAAACTCGATGACGCTTTATGGGCATTTAGGACCGCTTATAAGACACCTATCGGTTGCACTCCTTATAAGTTAGTCTATGGGAAGAATTGTCATTTGCCCATTGAATTGGAGCACAAGGCATATTGGGCCCTTAAGCATGCAAACTTTGACTTGAAGACCGCGGGAGATCACCGGAAAATACAATTGAATGAATTGGATGAACTAAGAGACAATGCTTATGAAAATTCATTGATTTTCAAAGAAAAGACTAAAAGGTTTCATGATGCAAAGATTAAAAACCGGGTTTTTAACGTTGGTGATCAAGTGTACTTTTTAACTCTCGACTTAAGATATTTTCTGGGAAATTGAAATCTCGTTGGTCGGGTCCTTTCACCGTTACAGAAGTGTTTCCTTATGGGACCATCGAGCTAGCTCAAGATGATGGTCCTAACTTTAAGGTGAATGGACATAGGCTTAAGCACTACTTTGGTGGGGAAATTCCTTCAATGGTTGACCTCGACCAAGTCACCTTTCCCAATGATAATTAGCATTGAGGGGATCGAGTCGAGCTCATGACTCGGTAATCAAAAACGAGGTGCCTCGTGGGGGAGATCCCATGCTTATCCTTTTATGCTTACTAATAACTAATTAGAGGGGATTTGTGCCCTTCCAACTCGTTGTCTCGTGGTTGTTTGTGATTGTGTTATCTAGATCATCATCATCTACGATTGAAGACTCTCGTGTTCGTTTACGTGAGCCTCCATCGTTTAATTGAAGAGGTTTTTCACGAATCCATGACATATCCTTTATTGTCCTAACAATTATCTTTTAGCATACTTAATAAACGGCTTTAGATATATTGTTGATCACCCTTTCCATGCTAGATCCTAAGCATTCGATTCTTCGTCTCTAGTATGGGGGTGCTCCACCTTTAGACTCGAAACATTGAGGACAATGTTTACTTTTAGTATGGGGGGGTGAATAGGCACTTGCTTTGCTACGCCCTCACGTTTTCCAACTTTCAATGTTTTGTTTTGTTGCTAATAAGGCTAAAAATTGCCAAATTTTAAAATTTTTCTTAGTTTTCATAAGTGTTTTTAAGACACGAATGTATATTTTCCGAGGGGTAGAATAAGAGCTAATTTTTGACTTGATGGGCGTTTGGAGCCATTTACATTCCTTAACCCGCTCAATTCAAGTTTTGCTAGACTTTTATATAAGGAACTTTAAAACGCGAAAGTCTTAGCTCATTCGGGTTAAGAACAAGAACTTTTCGCAAGTTCCTATAATTGATCCTAGAAAGTCACTTATCAAGGGAACTATAAAATGAATTCTCTAAACTTGAAAAAGTCCAAGAAAGTGCAAGATCCTATAGGTGGCTTGAAAACCCAAAACTTTGATTTGATATAGTCTTAATGAAAGCTAATCCAAATTTGGATTAATTTTGACTTGCATGGCTAAGTATTCACGAGTCTCTTTAATTAGAGGTCTTTATATAGTGAAGAACGAGAAATGATAGAGTTAGACAAGTGATCATGCTAAACGTAGAACATGAAAATGTTCTTTTAAAAACTCATATGTTTTTAATTGTGGCTTTTTCTTCCCATAAGATCAATGCATTAGGAATAAAAATAATTGCAATAAGTAAGGACGTATGATTTGAAAGGTTACTTAGCCTCTAGCGCAAGATCGTTTAAAAGTTGCTCGGGGTTGAATAGAGTTCATAGCCAAGGCATAACTTATTGAAGCGGGACGCGAAGATTGGTGAAGATCCAAAAAGGCCCTAACAAGGCATGAGGAGCTCTATTTTTGCTAAAGATCCAAGATGATGTGAAGTATCATTATTCCAAAATCAATATGAAGGATCGAGACACACGACGAAAAGCAATTACTCCCTAAAGATCATGGAGAAAGTCTATCCAAAAAGACCCTTACAAGGTATGAGGATAAATATATCCAAGTCCAAAAAGGAGGCGGATCGTTGTATATCAAAGTCCAAAATAAAGATTGAAGAAAAATGATGAAGTCATGGTCCTAATATGAAGAATCTCTCAAAAAATGTCAAGTGAAGAAATTCCAAATATATGAAGAGAAGACCATAATTTCAAGAACGTCTTCCCAAGATTTGAAGTATGAAGTACATGCCAAATATCGGTTCGAGAAAGGTCTCAAATCGTGAAACGAGTTATGCCAAGATATGAACTTAAGGAGATACACGAGAAGCCGTTTTAAAAGATTTTGTCCTTCGGCTAACTATCGATTAAATCGTGCTACTTTGCTTTCGGACTAATAACTACTCAAATAAGTCAATATGAATCACTTGTGATCCATGACAAATAGTTAAAAAAATGCTAGTAACCCATTTCCTTTTATAATAACTAGGATTGCGGGGAGAAAAAGTATTACACAATTTGGACGTATGAGTAGTGTTAGCATTGTGACTTGTACCAACAATGATCTCGTTTTTGCAGTTAGCATGGAATGTATGACAATCAAGGATGACGAAATTTACTCTAAGGGACATTTACTTGTTTCTATTCATTAACCCTAAAAGTCACATTCGTGATGAAAATCATACATTATGTCTTTACACATCTTCGTAGTATTGTTGCAAGTCTTTTACTTTTCAATAAAGGTTAATGAAATTGAATTTTGGTGACGCTTAGATACTTTAATCTAGCATTGCGTGAGGGCACAGCAATGGCTTAGTATGGGGGAGTGATGAGATGGCATTTATACATGATCTCATCGTTCTTTTCGAGCTTTAAATGCATAAAAATGTCATAAAATACCATGTATATGCTTGTGTTTGTTTACTTGTGTATTTTAGGTATGGATATCGCGAAAAAGACAAAAGATCACAAGAAACAAGGAAAAACGGACACGAGAAACGAAGCCGTACAAAGAACCGGGCCCTAGTTCATGAATTATCCAAGATTAACCCTTGAAGACTTGAAGACATACAAGATTGATCCTCAAACAATGAAGAAACGACACTTAAAACCCTTGTGAATTCATAATTACAAGTTTGGTCCCTTAAGTTTGTCAAAATTGCAAAAAGGTCCTTCAACTTTGAAGAAATGGCAAGATTAATCCCTCAACTCTTCAACATTGTCAATTATGATCCCTCATGAAGTCAAAGAAACATTAAAGACCTTTGAAGATCAAGAAAGTCCAAATTCAGTCCTTCAAATATGGAAAAATGGCAAAAACAACCCTTTAAACCTTTTCACCAAACTTTTGTGGCAAAAGTATAAACTTGGAAAGTTTATTAACAAAGGGAATTCGTTTTGTGGGCTGAAATTCTTATTATACATACTTTGCCAAAGAACAAGGATTGCTTTTGCCCAATTCCAAACTTTCAAACGAATATTGCGCTAAACAAACACCTTTCCCCCATTTTCGGATCAAAACTTACCACTGTTCACCATGATGTACCCAGTAACTCTCACCACTTAAACAAAGGGTAAACTTCAATTACCCTGGCACACATTTGATTCACACATGCAGAAACCCATCCCAACAAAAAAACCCTCAATCCCATTACCCAATGCACCCCACACTCAACCTCCTCAACCAATGAAAATGCAATTTTCTCCCCAAGGCAAATGACGTGTCAAGATCAACAACCTAGACTCTCTGCTTAACTAGCAAGCTAAAATGAACGTTCTTGATCACTTTGGACAACTCATATCAAAGATTCGTCTAGAAGCACTCAAGGATAATTTAGGAATTTCAGTGCTAGGGTTTATGAATAGTGTTAGGTTAGCATTTGCCTATAAAAGGAGACCTCAACCTGTGAGAATCCCTTTGTTCCAGATTTTGGCTATTATCTTTGTAATTCCTTTTTATTTAAATAAAATTTGAATTTCCTAAAATTTGTGAAATCTCTTTTGTGTTTATTAAAAGTTGGTGTTTGAATAGCTGAAATCTGTGTTCCATTTGATGTTATAGACATCCTTAATCTTGTGGTTAAGGCACGTCTATGTTTATAAGGTTTTCAAAGGTTCAAAAACCTTGAAATCCTTGGTTCTGTTTTGGTTATTATACTGTACTAACCCTTAGCCAAGCCTGAGAAGAGTTTTAAGCTCTTGGTTGAGTTGTTTGCTCATTTGTGTTGAAGAAATATCATAATCAAAACCTTGTTCTACTTTGAACATCAGCAGGTTTTGATCTTCCTTTTTGAAGAACCTTGGTCTTGTTCTAGTTGTTGAACAAGGTCCAAGGAGCATAGCTGGTCCTCCTAGGATGTTGTGGAGGACAGGTATACTCCCTTGTTTAAGTTTCCCCTAAAAACTTCATGATAATGTCTGTTTTATGATTTGGTCTGTGATTTTATGTTCTTGTGTTTAAGGTTGTGATTTTTGTGTTTGAATCTGTTAGTAGTCACCTAGGAAGTGTTTTTGAATCATAAAATCAGTAGGTTGTTAGTTGGAATGACAAGTTGCTTTGAAAAGTTATTGATTAAGGGCTGTTTAGGATTACTGGTTCATAAGGCCTTGTGGCCTTGTGCCCTTGGTTCTTAGGGTTTGGGAAGTCTAAACAAGTCATTTTGAACAAGTTTTAGTCATTGGTTAAGTATCTGAAAGTTTGGAAAAAGGATTGGAAGTTTTGCTAAAATCTAATAAAAGTGCTTTTGAGATTGGTCAAACACATCAGATCCAATAACTTCTTGGTTAGTTGGATCTAAGGTCTGAAATCAGGTTTGGGAATAGTTTGGTTGATAAGCTATCTATTGGTTATCTGGTTGTTGAATTTGGTAGCTTATTGTGTTTGTTATAGCTTATCAAAGTTGGCTGAAGTGGTCATTTGCATCAGCAAAGTGACCACCTCATTTGGTGTTTGCATTGGTATTTCTAGTGTAAGGATTGTTGTGGTGTTGCTTGGATCCTATTTGTGTGCTGCTTATGAGGTTATTTGGTCACTTGGATTGCTTTGTTAATAGCTTATAAGCTTACTGGCTTATTGGCTTATTTGTGCCAAAACACATCAAGTCTACTCAACTGGTAGGCCTTGATTCACAAGGTTTGCACTCAAACCTTGACCAGCAGGGTGAAAAACAAGTCTAAACACTTCATTAAATCTGTCAACGTCCACTTTGTGCTTGTCAGCGCTTGATTTACACTTATCAGCGTTTGACTTTTGGTCAAACTTGGTCATATAGCTTATTGGATCTGTTTTGCTTATTGGTACATGCAACAACTTAGTTTTTGTAATAGAACTCATTTTTCTCAGCTTAATAACAAGTCTGGTAGGTTACAAGTCTTTTGGTTAAGCTTTTGCTAGGAAACTAGTTTATTTGGCTTTTTCAGCCAGCTTATTGGTTCTCACAGCTTATTCTACTTGGCTTTTTGTGATTTTCTTGATTGATTATTCTTAGTTAAGCTATTTGTGAGCTCTTGCAACAAACTAGAGCTTCTGAAACAGCCTAGAACTATATCTCGACTATTTTGTCGTTTTGTGGAATTGTTCTTGGCTTATTTCTGGCTTATTGAGTGTGCTTTTTCAAAATTTCTTTTTACAGATCTCTTTAGTATCCCAAAAGAAGGTTGTGTGTAAAATTAGAGCTTATGGCATTGGCTTATTGCTTAATGGGCTTAATGGCCCAATAAGGATAAGCTGTTTGTTCATTAAGCTGTGATAAGCTCACTTTTAGCTTTTGGGCCTTCAGAGTTTTGTGTTTAGAATTGAATTTTGAGTCAGATAGGGCTTTTCCAAGTCATTTGGGCTTATTTTGTCTTTTTGGGCTAAAAAGCCCAATAAGCTTGACTGTTTTTGATTTTGACCCATTTGGGGGCCTAATAGGGGTATTCTGGTCTTTTCACTTTCATTTTCTGATTATTTAGGTTAAAATAAACTAGTTTGCAAGTTTTTAGAATTTTTTAGAATTTTTGGATTTTTAATATTATTTTATTATTATTTTATTATTATTTTTAAAATTTCACATTTTTGCACTTTTTACATTTTTCTTAGCTTAAATACATTAAAATAGGAATTTTGCAACTTTTAGATTAATTTTATCACCTTTAGATTAATTTTTATAATTATTTTAAGTTTTAATAGTTTTTAAATCATTTTAAATAGTTTTTATTAGTTTAAAAATTTCAAAAAATAGTTTTTGATCTTTTTAGGTCATTTTAGAGGTTTACCAATTGAAAAATCTTTATTTGGGCTTTTTGATAATTAATTTGATTTTTAGGGCTTTAATTAGCATTTAAAAATTAAATATTTAATTAATTAAAAGGTTTGAAAAAGTTTTGATCATTGGTAAACTCTTAGTTTATTTATTTTGATTTTTTGTGATTTTTTGGTAATCTTTAGAATTAACTTTTATTTTTGTACTTTTTACGGTTTTACGTGTAGTCGTAGTAGTAATTAATTTCACCTCTTCGTCATCCTCTTTTCTCAACCCCTTCTAACCAATATTAATCTCAAATCTTGCTACATTTTAGTCACACACATATACCTCCTCGGGAAACGAACTTCATTAGGGTCATTTGTACATGGTTTTCCTAAATCGTTGTATTTAATACTTTCCTTATTTACCTCCTTTTCCTAAAGGTGTGGTAAAACACTACAATCACATACACTAAAAGGAAATGAAATATTTTGGTTTTTTTTATCTTTTTTATTGTTTTTGGATTTTTGAAAATTTTATATTTTTTAGGATTTTCGAAAATTTTTGTGCTTGAAAATAACGTTCCTAAAAGAACGGATCCTAAAATCCAATTTATCACTAAAAACCGTTTTGGCCGGCAGCGGCGCCATTTAATACATGACTTTTGCTTAGCATGTGTGTACTCGATATCGTTCTCGGTATCTAATCGAATTGATCACGGTTAATGGTGGAATAGTCGGTAATAGTCACTAAAAGGTGGAGTTGATTTTCTATTCTATTAGAAGGGTAAGTGCAAATCGTAATTAAAATAAGCTAAAAGCAAATCGAGAAAAACTAAATTAAAGCTTTGAAAATTAAACCAAAAATTACTAGAAAACACTTGGTAAAAATAGAGATTTCGGGAAGCGTGCACATTTGGAAATTAAAAAGTAATGAATTTAAAACTTGAAAACTAGGTAAAAATAAAGTAGGACAAAACTCGCTTAAAAATAACACTAACTAAAAATGCGGGAAAAATTAAAATTTAAAAACTAAGAGAACACATTAAACATGAGTCAGATCGCAATTTGATCGTACTCAGATCGTAACCTACGATCTTAGCATAGGGATCGCACTCAATGCGATGGAATAAAAAGTGATCGCACTCCAAAAGTGAGGGATCGTACTCACCATCGCAACCACCGTTCGCACTCACCATCGCAACAAGTGGATCGTAGTTTGATCGTGGTCTTGATCGTAACAACAAAGATCGCAATCAATGCAATCGTACCAAGGAATCGTGACACGATCGCACCCACAGATCGCAGCAAGTGATCGTGGTGTGGATCGTAGCCAGGGAAAGAATTATGGATCGCAGTCAATGCGATCGTATCCAGGTGATCGTAACAAGAAAAACCCTCATAAGATCGTAATGGAAAACAAAGAGTAACTAAGCTTAAACGAATAAGCTGTTAATCCAATAAGCACTTACCAACTTTTAGACAAGAATAAATGAGCATAAATTCGAAAACTTTTGGAATCTAAACACTGGAACTATATAAACCGGACCTTAACAAGATAAAACTTTTAGGAGAGCTTAAAAGTACATAAGCTAAACATACGAATAAGCCAATAAGCACAAACAGCTTAAAGCTCAAACGTATAAGAACTTATATAGGACTAAAAAGATGAACTTTTTAATCACTAAAACATCAAAATCAAACGTGAAACAAGGATATCTCGGATCGAAGATAAACTAAAATCAAGAAAGGTAGAAGAAGATTAAAGATTAAAAGCTTAAACTTGAAATATTGATTAATGAATTCCAAATACAAGGATGATTAAGAGCTTAAACTTGAAAGATAAAAATGAAGAAAAGATGAAACTTAGTAAGAGAAAGTTAAACACTTTCTCTCTCTAAAAACTAAAGAAAGGAAAAATAAACTAGCTAACTACTAACACCCTCCTAATGTCTCATTAGGAGGGTATATATAGGAGATGGGGAGGTGCATGTGCTTCCTTCTTTCTTTCTTTCTTCTCGACTTGATCTAAATTCTTTTTCATTCTCGACGTCGTCTCGGGATTTGTCGATGTAAGTTAAACTCGTCTTCTAATTTTCTTCTATAATTAGACTTGAGTTCTTCGACTTCATTAAACTTCCGTCTTTAGACTTTTTCTTCGATAAATCTTCAGAATAGGCCTTGGACTTCCGTTCTTTTTGCACTCTTGATCTTTTGACTTCGTCTTTTCTCGTTTTTCTTCGATAAAAGCCCATTGAAGCCCATGTTTCCTTCCTTTTTCATCTTTTTGTCCTATAACACAATAAAAACACAAACCACGCATAATTCTGACTTTTACGACATAAAATACACGTTTTGGTCTTGTTATTATTGGAAATAAGTGGTAAAAGGATGAGTGTTTTCACACTTATTAGAACACAACCAAGGCCCTTCCCTGAAGTATCACTATAGATCTGAAATCCACCTGTACCAGATGGGAGAGTAAGAAAAGGTGCAGATACCAGCCTCTGCTTTAGGTCTTCAAAGCTCTTCTCTTTTTCTTTAGTCCAAATGAATTTCTCCCCTTTCCGAATCAGTTTGGTCAAAGCAATGCTAATCAGGAAAAGTTCTCTACGAACCTACGGTAGTAACCAGCTAAGCCTAGAAATCTGCGAACTTCAGTTGCCGACGTCGGTCTTGGACTCTTAGTAATAGCCTCAACCTTCGCAGGATCCATGGTTATTCCCTCTGCGGATACGATGTGGCCTAGAAACGCCACTTTACTCAACCAGAATTCGCATTTGGAGAATTTAGCATAAAACTGTTCTGGTGAAGTATCTGTAATACTGTACGAAGATGGTCTTCATGTTCTTCCTTTGATTTTGAGAAAATCAGGATGTCATCAAAGAAGACTATAACAAACTTGTCCAGAAACTTATGGAAGATACGGTTCATCAAGTCCATGAAAACTAATGGAGAATTGGTAAGGCCAAATGGCATGACTACGAATTCGTAGTGTCCATAATGTGTATGGAAAGCAGTCTTGGCGATATCCTGCTCTTTCACACGTAGCTGATGGTAGCCAGACCTCAGATCTATCTTAGAGAAATGTTTGGCAACTTGCAATTGGTCAAACAGATCATCAATGCGTGGCAAAGGTTATCGATTCCTGATGGTGGTCTTATTAAGCTCACGGTAATCAATGCAGAGACGCATACTGTCATCCTTCTTCTTCACGAATAACACCGGTGCACCCCGTGGAGATGCACTAGGGCGGATGAAACCTCGTCCCAAAATTTCATGTAACTGTTCCTTTAACTCCTTAAGCTCGATGGGAGCCATGCGGTAAGGAGCCTTGGAAATTGGCTCAGCTCCTGGGATGAGCTCAATATTAAACTCTACCTCACGAGCAGGTGGTATGCCCAGGAGTTCTTCAGGGAACACGTCGGGAAATTCTGACACGATAGGTTGATTCTGGATGGATGGAGATTCAACCTCCATATCATGAATAGTAGCTAAGAAGCTCTCGTAACCATGTGACAGTAATGCACTTGCTTGTAAGGTTGAAATTATTTGTACAGACCATCCTGGTGTAAAACCGTTGTGAATGTATTCTGACGCGTTTACATCACCAGAAATGGCCCGATATGAATGGCAATCAATGGTGGCGTGGTGTTTCGATAACCAGCCCATGCCTAATATCATGTCGAAATCGCACATGTCCAATGGAAGTGCGTCAACTGAACCAATTCTGTCATCAAACTCAAGGGGAAGATCTCTGTACCCATGTGTGATGCGTACTGAGTCTCTTAAGGGCGTGGGAATGTTTAAGACATTTTCTAGTGGCATAGGGGATATCCTAACACGGTTGGCATAAGCAGTGGATGACCGAATAAGTCACACCCGTGTCAAATAAAACGCATACAGCTTGACCATACATATACAAGATTCCAGTGATGGTACCTGATGACTTGTTGGCTTAGTCACGCGAGGTAGTTTACACCCGTCCAGTAGTTGGAGGTGGCTTGGAGTCAGCATGTCCAGAAGTGCCCTCAATCTCACCCTTACAGCATTCCTTCATGCGATGGCCTGGCTGGCCACACTTGAAGCAAGCATCGCTAGCACGGCAACACGGCCCTAGGTGTCTGCGGCTGCAAGTGGTGCAAATTGGGTGAGTATACCCTCCAACAGGTGCCCTAGCTGGTTGGGAACCTGTTTCAGAAAGTATACGTGAGACATGATTATTGAGTACAAACTGGACAATGTAGAAAATTTAAGATGTATACCAGATGTAGCTGCACGGTTGGGCTGTGAACCTCTACAGTCCTGCTCCCGTCCGTTGCCAGTATTCCTGGTAGTAGATGCTAAAGTGTCAGAATTTATGAATCATAAAGCACATAACATAGAATGAGTAAATTTAGGGACCTGTTGCTGTTGGAGTTGTTGGCGTTGTTACGGTAATTGTCATTACCGCCACGCCTATCCGAAGCAGAACGGTCCTAAGTTTGACCGTTACCCTTTGGCTGGTTCTGCTGCTGAGTGGCCGGTTGGGACCGGTCCCCAATCTTCTGCCTGAAAGATGTAATTGTATAGAGAATGATAAATATTTAGATAGTACTGAATTAAATGAAATGATCACCGCTGATGATGAAATATACCTCTTGTCAGGTCTTTCTGCCTCTCCAAACTCATCCCTCTCTTTCAGCATCTCCAACTTGCGGGCTGCATCTGCCACCTGTGCCACAATATTAAATGTAGCACACACCAAGTTATTAGCGACAGATGTGCGAATAGCCCAACGAAAGTGATACGCCTGCTACTCTGCAGTCCCGGCTGCCACACTAAGGAATCCAGCTAGTCGAAGGAACCTCTGCATAAGCTCATTGCTATTTTCCCCAGCTCTCTGCCTAATACCATGATACTCCCTATTGAGCTTATCCTGCTCAGCTTTCGGGAAGAACTGCTAATATCCATTTTTTAGTATATCGTTTTATCCTCGAATTGTCTTGAATTGATTTTCAACTTTAACAATGAGATTAATTGTTTTTGGTTAATAGTACTTGTTTGGAATCTATTTCTAATTAAACTTAGAAAAATGGGAATATATTTTTAGGCTAAGGAATATATAAAAATAAAAGCGTAAATAATTCACATAAAATTACTCTAAAATACAAGACAATTATACTACAATTTAAAATCTAGATTAAACTAATTAATTCTAAGAGGCAACAAAACTATATTATAATTAAAAATATTAATTACTCTAAATGAAACATTTATCTACATGCAAGCACGTAATAACACGTACAAATGACAAAAAAATGAAATCACAAAGATAAACTTAAAAATAAAGCGTAAATTTTAACCTTTTTAGCTTATTAATCTTTTAGATGATAAAGCTTGAAGCTTTATATACTAATAAGCTTAATAATCACAAAAGGTGTAAACTTTATACTAAGAGTAAGATATCTAAATGAAAACTAATTTTTAAACCTTCTTTTAAAACAAAAGTAACTTTTATAACTACTAAAAAATGATTTTAATAAAAGAGATAATTTTTGAAAAAAAAATTAAACTAAATTAATCTAATTATTTAAGCTAAAACGATCAAGCTAGATAATTAAAAAGGAGAGAACTTAGTACCCGTGATCCGAAGAAAACGCTCTAAACAAAACATCAACATAATCAACAAAACATGGCCCGTAAAGTACACGGCCTCCCAAATCAATAAAATACGGCCCATAAAGTACACGACCAACCAAATCAAACTAATCTAAAGCGTAACCCGACCCGTAAAGTACACGACATCTCAAATCAAACTCGAACCAAATCTATAAAAACCATAAGCGCTTCACCAAACGTGATAAATCGATTCGCCAAAATCACAATAACACAAGAGGTCAGAATTATAAGCAACTATTAATATTTTATAAAGAGATTTAAACAAAACTAATAGATCTAGAATATTTTTTTTTAAGTTTTATAAAAAATATATTAATTTTTAAACTAGAAATCAATAGATCTACATTATTTTATCAAGTACCTAATAGATATAAACTAATTTTTTATATTTTATAAAAATACTTTATTTTTTTAAACTTAAAACTTATAGGTCTAAACTAATTTGTATAAAAAAAACTAATAGATCTAAACTATTTTTTAAGGTTTTATAAAAATACTTTAATTTTTAAGCTACAAACTAATAGATCTACCATATTAAAAAGTAAATCTAATGATAAAAATAAATTTAACTAAACTAATTAACTACTTGCAATTAATTAAAGATGTAAACTAAATATTATAAAAGTTCTAGTTAAAAGCTAGCTTATTAATAAGTTGTAAGCCTAAGCTTAAAACTTATATGATTCAAAAAGCTTAAAAGCTAAATGAACAAATCACCCACAATAAGCTAGATCCAGAAAAGTAAGCCCATAATAAGCTTGAAATAAGATAACTTATTCCAAACTTATATATAAATCTTAACTTACTTGGAAAAAGTTATAAAAACTAATCCCTAAATAATATGCAAGATTCAAGAAAAAATATTAAAAAAAGTAGAATTAAAATAAGCTAAAACTAGACTTTTATTAATATTGAAAGAGTACAAAACTTGAAATAAAATTACATCTAAAAATTAAAACTACAAAGAAAACTATGTGAAAATAAAACTATCTAACCAACTCTACAAATGAGATGGAAGAGGTATATATAAGCTGGCCAACACATGGTTATTTTTGTCATTTCTCATCTTCTTTTTCTTAGAGACTACGAATAGTTGTAGCCAGCTGTTAACTTTATTGGATCACACGCCTATCATAGGCTGACACACGCCTAGTTTTCTTGTTTTCATCGATATTGCCACGTGTCATCTTTTCATTGGTGAGCCGCCCTGACGCGTCTGCAATAACTGCCACCTCGTACTGACGTGGTGGCGTTGCCGCCACGTGTCAAGCTCCCATTAGACAGCCGCCTAACGTGCTTGCTACTTCTGCAACCTCGTACTGACGTAGCTGCCCCGCCGCCGCATGTCAAGCTCCTATTGGACAGCCGCTTGACGTGTCTCCCACCTCTGCAACCTCGTACTGACATGGCGGCACCGCCGCCACGTGTCACCTCCTGGTTGGTCAGCCTCCCTGCCACTCTGAACCTCGTACCTGCATTTACTAGCACACTGTTAGTGCCACGTGGCGCACTGGCATTGGCCAGCCGCCGCCACGTGTTAGGCTGACGTCATGATGACGTTAGCGGTCAACGGGTCAGTCAATGGGTCGGCCAACGTGTCGGGTCTGGATCGGGTCGGTTCAGGATCGGGTCAGGTTGCCACGTGGACCACTTAGGTGATGCCACGTGGCAGCTGGTATTTAAACCCAACTTATGCTAGCCTCAGGGATCGAACACCGGTCTCCCAGCTCAAACCTTAAGCAACAAAGGTATGCCAGCTGAGCTGGGCATACCTTTGATAATATTAGCACAAAATTAATATTTAACCCCTTTCTATTGTTTGGCCTAGCAGCTTATCCCCCTATTATTTGAACTAGTTAATAATAAAATTAATAATAATAATAATATTAATACGAAAATTATTTAATTTTTTATAAAAAAATTATTTAATTTTTATTATTTATTATTTTCCGAAAATATTCTTTATTTATATTATTTATTTTTTTAAAAAACTATTTATTTATTTTAAAAACTAATTAAACTTAAAAAAATTCATAGAGAACAAACCGCGAGTAGTTGTGATGCGAGGTCGGGGCCGTTGGCTTCATAATTTTATGATCTTTCCTATCTCATTCTTGTTTTGCCGTTTCTTGACCTTGCCTTTTGTCCTTTTGTTCAATAAATGACCGTGAAATCCCGTGTTTTCTTTCCTTTTTATCCTTGTACCTATTGCACAACAAAAACATAAACCACACATAATTCTGACATTTACGATATTAATTACATGTTTTGGTCTCGTTTTTCCTTGTTTTAAGTGGTAAAAGGATAAGTGTTTTCACACTTATTAAATCCCCTACACTTGACTATTGCAATGTCCCCGTGCAATGCATTAAATTAAGGAAAAAGTTTACATTTTTCATCATAATTAATCAATCTTGGCCTTTATTACGATCTACTACTACTACTACTATAATAAAAGAAAACTTAAAACGATAAAAGATTAAAACTTTATTCAAGGAAGCAAAAGATATAACAATTTCCACTATATTTATTTACTTGAAATTGTTTGATGGAAGAAACTCGTAAAGAAATCTAAGACTTAAATTAGCGCTTTAGTGTCATGAATATTTATCACCCTCAAGTTTCACGTTCCCCATACTAAGCGTAAAAACAAGATCATCGTAATTACAAGTAAGTAAAGCTAACACTTACTCATGTGGTTTAATTATTCACTTAGACCCCCTTATTCCTACGGTGTATCTCTTGTATTTTATTGTTGTCTTGAATGATCACGTGGATGCATTTTTTTTACTTATTTTGATAATTTATTAAGACCGAAAATAAAGTAGGACGATTTAATCAATAGTTAGCTAAAGAACAAAATCTTTTGAAACGGCTTCCCGAAATCTCATAAAGTTCATATCTTGGCATAACTCGTTTCACGATTTGAGACCTTTCTCGGACCGATATTTGGCATGTACTTCAAACTTCAAATCTTGAGAGATGATCTTGAAATTATGGTCTTCTCTTCATTTTGGTATACATCTTCATTTGGAGTGAGAGATGCTTTAAACTTTGACCACGACTTCTTCATTTATCCTTGTCTTTATTTAGGATTTTGATATACAACGATCCACCTCCTTTTCGGACTTGGATCTATTTA
The DNA here is from genome assembly GCA_025667525.1 of Glebionis coronaria. Taxonomy (NCBI): domain Eukaryota; kingdom Viridiplantae; phylum Streptophyta; class Magnoliopsida; order Asterales; family Asteraceae; genus Glebionis; species Glebionis coronaria. Next base: position 341,005,130 of record CM046874.1, read on the forward strand.
TCCTCATACCTTGTTAGGGTCTTTTTGGATAGAATTCTCCATGATCTTTATGGGAGTAATTGATTCTCGTCGTGTGTCTTGATCCTTCATATTGATTTGGATTAATGATCTTCACATCATCTTAGGATCTTTAACAAAAAAGTGAATCCTCATGCATTGTGAGGGCCTTTTTGGACTCAGATATTCTCATGCCTTGTGAGGGCCTTTTTTGATACGCCAATCTTCACGTCCCGCTTCAATAAGTTATGCCTTGGCTATGAACTCTAATTAATCCCGAGAAACTTTTAAATGATTTTGGGCTAGAAGCTAAGTAATTTTTTAAATCGTACGACCTTATTTATTGCATTTATTTATTTACAAGTGATGGGAGAAAAAGCTTATAATTAACTCACATAAGTTCATGAAAGATTACAAAACTTATAATTGACTCTATCATTTCTCGTTCTCCATAATTTAAAATCTCAAATAATGAGACTTGTGGAAGCTTAGCCTAATAAACCAATTAAGGTCCATATGGTTAAGGATACTAGCTAGAGTAAACTCAAATAAGTAAACTCGGGTTGAGTCAAAATATTCACGACAGGCCTAATATAACAAAGACGTCTAAACTTGTTAAAATCATTTTTTTTATTTATTTATTTTGACTTTATTCTAGAAATGGATTATATATATATATATATATATATATATATATATATATATATATATATATATATATATATATATATATATATATATATATATATATATATATATATATATATATATATATATATATATATATATATATATATATATATATATATATATATATATATATATATATATATATATATATATATATATATATATTAGCGTCGTAACCCGCCCAACGGGCGGGGTTGTTTCGTAAATCTTTCTTAAAAGTACGTCTATGTATTAGTTTAATCTGTTTGCATTGGGACTCGTTTTTTGTTAAAAGAAAACAAAACATAAACTATTTTTTGATTTTTTTTACGGCTTAGCCCACCTAACAGTTTTGTTTGTACAAATATCGCGGTTTTTTGCCTTAAATACTTATATTGCATAAGTATTTGTCAAGTCACTAATTTTTATGACCATTTTAAATAATGCAATTTCTCTAGTTTAATTTTATGATTATGGATCAAAATGTACGTATGGGGTTTTAACATAATAATTATAATATGAAATTCTTCTAAAATCCTAAATTTATAGTTTAGGTCTTTTTGTCGAATGTCCCAATTCACATGCACTTTACTAAAAGTAGATAAGGAAGTTAACATATTAACTCTACTTGAAATTGTTATTATAAAGTTTAAAATATACTTAAATTAATTAGATATGGGTAAAACAAGTTTTTATTACCCGCGCTTCACTGCGGCTCGGTTTGCATATACTTATCTGCTACGGTGATTTGACAGAGATGTTGCAAGCTTGCAATCCTAAGCTGAGAATTATAACGAAAATTATGTTGATTCTAACAAAGTTTTTGCATATACTTGTACCAAAGACCATCTTGTGACACATCATAATACAATATAACACATAACAGCTCGTAGCAATTCCGCACCAAGTTTTGCTTAAGATTGCTATCAGACGGGATCCCAAATCTAGATGTTTATTCTGACCAAAGAAAAAGAGAAACAAAAAGAAAGCCGAGAGAATCAAGCCTTCCTGCAAGCATGAAGCATCGATCTTATATTCATATACTGCAAAAGAAAATTCAACTGAAAGCATATCTCAATAACATGCTCACATACATCCCATAAGAACACCCTTCGCAAGATATAAATAGAATACTTACAAAAAAATGCAAATTTAACACATTAAAGGTGCAATTTTAGCCTATTCACATGCAAATGAGTCGAGGTGGGTTACTATTTTTCTTCCAGCAGCTTCAGTTACAGAATCCAAGTTGTATAAAAATGCATACTACCTTTTAAACCACTTAAATATAAATTGTGAGATCCTGAAATTATTGTCGTACATACAACTTTTTCCAAACTCAACCATTTTTGCATATTATTACGTATGTTGACAGAAAATGGTTGTAAGTGGTTGTGGGTCGCCAACATGGCCTGATCATTATTTCCTAGTTAAGACACATATATTTTCCTACACAAGAACATGATATTATAATTACGTGAATGGTATAGGATATTAGTAAGAGAGTTCCAAACTTATAGACCCATAAAACCTTGGTAATATTTAAAGAGCCTCAGAAAGCCAGAAAGCAACCGACTCTTTGCAGGCTTAGTGCCAAAGCAGAAGATACTCGCCTGTAGCCCTTTACTACCGTTGTACTTCTATTCATTTTGCTATGAATTTCTCCGACTGTGTTTTAATGCTAGCCTTATACACTTGGCAGTTAATCAATACGCTAACGTTACACACTGACTTTTTTGGTGGTGTTTGGGATGGCTTATTTTTTATTCTTTTCTGCTTATATGATTGTTTTAGAGAAAGTAGTCATATAGCTGTTCTTTCAAAAGTGTCCATTTCGGTTGAAATTAATTGTTTTTAGAGTAAGTAGTCATATAGATGTTCTTTCTAAAGAGTCCATTTCGGTTGAAATTAAATGTACTTATCTAATGGAGGTCATCAAGTTTATACACTGATTAGCTCAGGTTGATTGGCAGTTTATGCCGATGGGGGTAGGGGAGGGATGTAGTTTCAGGCAGATGTGCAATGAGACTAATAGTAGATATGCTATAAATAATAAATTTACTCTATGAAAAAAGCTTACTTGCAAACCAATTTTTGGTGTAATACCTAGTGAATTCATCTTTCGAGCTTCTTTTTTAAATGCGGTACAAAATGGGCCTTCCCTCGCCTTGAGTCACATCCGTGTCGTCTTGCCTCTGCATCCTATCTGAAAAAGGCGCAACATGTTTGTTCCACTCTTGCAGCCTGTAATTCGACAGTAGTCATTGCATTGCTGATGATATTAAGTGACTACGACGAGCAGGAGAAGAACTCGTACACAACCCGAATTAGTATCTATCAGATTCTAAAAATAGAATAAAGAGATAATGCATAAACCATGGGTATTTAGAAGTTTACACCAGTCACCAAGAGAGAATGAGAGTTTCTATCGTTTCTTATCAGCATATTTCTTCCTTCGAGCTTGATCAAGATTGATTTTGAACTGAGCTAATAAAGCATCCCATTGTTGTAATTGTGCAACCGCAGTGTTAGGTTTATTGTCACTGATACACGGTTTTGCTATGGGTTCAATTTTACTCTCTCGATATCCTCTCGAATTGATCTCGGCCTTAAGTGGAAGATTGTTCTTGGTTACTAAATAAAAGGGTTTGGTTTTTTAATCTACTAAATGTTAAACGATCTAAAATGTAAACTTAAATTTAAAAGTAATTGAATTAGTAACAATTAACAAAACTTAGAATTAAAGTTAAACTTAACAAATAAAATGAAAATACGAAATGAAGAAACAAGAGGAAACAAGAAACAGTAAGTAAGTACCACTCTAAATTGAAATGCTCAAAAGAGAAACTGATCCGGAACTTTCTAAATCTCTTGATTCGAAACTTTACTCAGAACCTTCATCCGGAACTTTTCACCCGGAAGTCTTCATTCGGAACTTTTGAGAAATCCTTCATTCGGAACTTTCTTCGTAAATTGATTCGGAAGTTGTTGATCCGGAAGTTCACTCGGAACTTTTGATCCGGAAGTTGGTTCGGAACTTTTGGTTCGGAAGTTTATTCGGAAGATTTGGATAAAACATTCATTCGGAACTTTTAAACAAAAAAACTCATTCGGAACTTTTTAGAAAACACTTTCATCCGGAACTTTGGTTCATTCGGAAGATTGGGTTCATCCGGAACTTTCAGTTCATTCGGAACTTTCTACTGACTCGGAACTTTTTGAAAGGAAACTCATTCGGAACTTAGCTGTTCATCCGGAACTTTGGTGTTCATCCGGAACTTTGGTGTTCATCCGGAACCTGGGAACACAAGAACAGTCGTTTTACCCGAAGAACAAGGAAACCAATTTTGATCCAAAAATCACCAAGTTTTTCACCAAAAACTTAAATAAACTAATCACAAAGCATCTACTAACCATAAACTACAAATCCCATCAATAAAAACATAAATCCCAACAACTTTTAAAGATCAAATCAATAAAATAAGAACTTAAGAACTTGAAGAGAAAGATGATGATGAACAAGATGAAATGGAAAGATTAAACAAGAACTTGTATTGATGATTTAATGTATTCAACAATAACAAAACAAGGATTAAAATTACAAGATTTGAAGAACAAAGATTAAAATCACCGAACACCCTAGTGGTGATGGTGATCCTACGAAACAGAAAAAAGAAAAAGGTGGAGGAGAGAAAAACTAAAAACTAACTGGCACTATGTGTGAGGGGTGGACTATTTATAGGCTTGTCTTTTGGTTGGTGAGTGGGCTTTCTCCCGTTCTTCTTGTCTTCTCGTCTTTTCAGAAAAGTTGACGTTTTCGATTCTGATTCGGGATTTGTTGTCGATTAAATTCAACTCGTCTTTTAATTTCTTCGTTTAATAGACTTGAGTTTCTTCGACTTATGTAAATCTTCCATCTTTGGCCCTTTTCTACGATAAATCTTCGAATAGGCCCAGTGACTTCAAATCTCTTGCATCTCTTGGACAATAGACTTTATCTTGAGTCTTTTTCTTCAGTAAAACCCGTGCAATCCCATGTTTTCTTCAATATTCATCCGGTTGGCTCTGAAAACACAATAAACACAAAAACCACGCATAATTCCAAACAAATGATTTTAAATACGTGTTTTGGTCTCGTTTTAGCCAGAATTAAGTTGTAAAAGGATGGGTGTTTACACACCTATCAAATCCCCTACACTTAACCATTGACATGCCCTCATGCAATGCTTAGTGATAAAGCAATTTTACACTTTTCTCATAATTAATCAACCTTGGCCTTATTCAAATACTACTTTAACAAAAATTAAGGTACTAAAAGAAATTAAAACTTAAACGGAAACAAAAGGATAGAAAACCATTTTCATTTGAAAATAGCTACATAGAAATAACTTGCAAAGAAATCAATGACTTACATTAGGGCTTTGGTGCTGCGAAGATTTATCATCCTCAAGTTTCACGTTCCCCAAACTAAGCTTAAAAACGAGATCATTGTTATTATAAGTTAGTAAATCAAACACTTACACACATGGCTTAATTATATGCTTAAACTCCCTTATTCCTAGGTGTATCTCTTATATTTTATTTTTGTCTTAGAATGATCATGAAGATGGATTTTTGGGACTTATTTCGATAGTTTAATTAGGCTGAAAGCAAAGTAGGACGATTTGATCAATAGTTAGCTAAAGGACAAAATCTCTTAAAACTGCTTCTCAGGATATCAAAAAGTTCATATCTTGGCATAACTTGGTTCACGATTTGAGACCTTTCTCGGGCCGATATTTGGCATGTACTTCATACTTCATATCTTGAGAGACGTGCTTGAGATAATGGTCTTCTCATCGTTCATAGAGTTTCTTCACTTGGAGACTTTTGAGAGGTACTCCAACTTTGTTGACCACGACTTCATGATTATTTCTTCAATCTCTATTTGGGATTTTGAGATACAACGATCCGCCTCCTTTTCGGACTTGGATCTATTTATCCTCATACCTTGTTAGGGTCTTTTCGGATAGACTTCTCCATCATCTTTATGGGAGTTGATTGCTTTTCGTCGTGAGTCTTGATCCTTCATATTGACTTTGGGAATAATGCTTTTCACATCGCTTTGGATCTTTAGCAATAAAATGGAATCCTCATGCCTTGTTAGGGCCTTTTCGGACTCGCCAATCTTCGCACCCCGCTTCATAAGTTATGCCTTGGCTATGAACTCTTATCATTACCGAGCAACTTTTAAACGATCTTGGGCTAGAAGCTAAGTAACTTTTCAAATCGTACGACCTTACTTATTGCAGATAAATTATTAGCAAGTGATGGAAGAATAGGCAAATAATTACACCAAGTGAGCTTGTGCAAGAATACCGACTTATAATTGACTCTATCATTTCTCGTCCTCCACAATTTAAAATCTCAAGTAATGAGACTCGTGGATGCTTAGCCTAATAAACCAATTAAGGTCTACATGGTTAAGGATACTAGCTAGAATAAACTTGGATAAGTCTATTCGGGTTGAGTCAAAATAAACGCAACGGGCCTAATATGTCAAAGACTTCTAAACTTGCTACACCACTTTATTAATAATTTTGACTTTATTGCGGAATATATATATGAAAGCAAAGATAAAAATTTAAAAATTACGACAAAATGGCCAAAGTTAATAAAAAATTTGAAAAATGTTGAAAAAGATGATTTTCCGGTTAAATGAAGGCATTTTCATGGAAAAGTCCACTTAAAACTTCGATAGAAGTCCCCCCTACACTTAAGATAAACATTGTCCTCAATGTTTAAGCATGTGGGAAAAGTTTCCCCTACACTTATGACATTGTGCACGTTGGTTAACTCGAGTTAAGGAAGAGACGACTAAAGTGATCAATTTCAAATGTGAGTATGAAGAAAATTGAATCACGATAGTTGAGAGATAGAACCAGATTTCGGATAACACGGGAGCACGGTTCTTCAAAGTTTCCAAGAGTGCACTAATCCCTGTAATCACATCACCACACAAAAACAAACACCCTATAGAGGTCCCCCTACACTTAGGAGGTTAAAACATAAAAGGATAAATACTCGGGCTGCCTCCCGAGGAGCGCTTGTTTTTGATAACCGAGTCACGAGCCTGACTCGACCTAAAATTAGTTCATGGGGAACGTGGTGAGGGATGGAATCACCTCCTGAGAGGTGTCCTCACCAAAGTACAACGTCACTCGTTGGCCATTCACCTTGAAATTAGGTCCATTAGGTTGAGCGAGCTCGAGAGTACCATATGGAAAAATTTGGGCAATGGTGAATGGGCCGGACCAACGAGATTTGAGCTTTCCCGAAAAGATTTTCAACCGAGAGTTAAAAAGTAAGACTTTGTCTCCAACATGGAACTCTCGATTTTTAATGTTAGAGTCGTGAATGAGCTTAGTCCTTTCCTTATAGATCAAAGAATTTTCATAAGCCTCATTACGGAGTTCATTGAGCTCATTGAGTTGGATCTTGCGTAGGTCACCGGCTTTGTTGATATCAAAATTAGCCCACTTCAAGGCCCAGTAAGCCTTGTGCTCCAACTCAATGGGGAGGTGGCACACTTTCCCGTACACGAGACGATATGGTGTGCAACCAATCGGAGTCTTGTATGCGGTACGGAAAGCCCACAAAGCATCATCAAGTTTATCAGCCCATGAGGCACGATGCTCTCCCACGGTTCTTTCGAGAATCGCTTTAGTCCTCGGTTGGATATTTCAGCCTGGCCATTTGTTTGTGGGTGGTAAGCGGTGGAAAGACGATGATTTACACCGTACTTAGCCATGACTCTAGCAAATTTGTCATTGCAAAAATGAGTCCCGCGGTCACTTATAATGGCACGAGGCACACCGAATCTAGCGAATAGAGCTTTCAAAAAGTTACAAACCACCCTTGCGTCATTAGTAGGTAAAGCTTTGGCTTCAACCCACTTTGAAACGTAGTCAACGGCAACAAGGATGTATTTGTTTCCTTTAGAAGAAGGGAATGGCCCCATAAAGTCGATACCCCAAACATCAAAGATTTCATATTCATGAATGAAATTCTGAGGCATCTCGTCTTTATGTGTGATCGTGCCTTGTTTTTGGCAAAAATCACATCGTTTAACCATATTGTGAGCGTCACGATATATGGAGGGCCAATAAAATCCCGAATCAAACACTTTTTTGGCGGTGTAGTTGGGACCAAAGTGACCACCGGTGGGTCCTTTGTGGCAAGCATCAAGGATTTCTAAAGCTGCCGGTCCGTCAACACATCGGCGGATAATCAGGTCGGCACATTGTTTGAATAGGTAAGGGTCGTCCCAAAAGTAAGTCTTAATGTCGGTGAAGAACTTTTTCTTTTGTTGAGACGTCAACCCTTCCTTGAGAATTCTACCCGCCAAGTAGTTTGCAAAGTCCACAAACCACGGGGTTTCATCAGATTTCGAATTTATAGACATTAAGGTCTCCAAGGGAAAAGAATCATTGATTTCTTTGTTCGGATGATCCCCTTGGTAAGGATCCTCAAGTCTGCTGAGATGATCCGCAGCTAGGTTTTCTGCTCCTTTTTTATCGCGAATGTCGATTTTAAATTCCTGGAGCAGCAAAACCCAGCGAAGAAGTCTTGGTTTGGAATCTTTCTTTGTCAACAAGTACTTCAACGTGGAATGATCGGTGTACACAATTGTTGTAGAAAGGACAAGATAGGGGCGGAATTTTTCAAAAGCATAGACAACAGCTAAAAGCTCTTTTTCGGTTGTCGTATAATGCAATTGTGCCTCCGTCATTGTCTTGCTAGCGTAATGGATTGGTTGGAAGTGTTTGTTCACTCTTTGTCCTAGAACCGCACCAATAGCAAAGTCACTAGCATCGCACATCAACTCGAAAGGCAGCTCCCAATTTGGGGTAACCAAGACGGGTGCCTTAGTTAGCTTATCTTTAAGCGAATTGAAGGATTCAAGACACTCTTTGGAAAAGATAAAAGGAGTATCTTTTTCCAAGAGGTGGGTCATCGGGCGAGCGATTTGAGAAAAATCTTTGATGAATCGACGGTAGAAGCCCACATGACCCAGGAATCTTCTCACACCCTTCACGGTTGAAGGTGGAGGCAACTTGGCGATAACATCGACTTTAGCACGGTCTACTTCCAGACCGGATTTGGAAATCTTGTGTCCCAGCACGATGCCTTCTTTTACCATAAAATGGCATTTTTCCCAATTCAGAACAAGGCGAGTGTCTTCGCACCGCTTAAGCATACGTTCCAAATTGGCAAGGCAAGAAGAGAAGGAATCCCCAAAGACCGAGAAATCATCCATGAAGACTTCCATGGTTTGTTCAACCATGTCATGGAAGATAGCTAACATGCACCTTTGGAAAGTCCCGGGGGCATTGCATAAGCCAAAAGGCATTCTTTTGTAAGCAAATGTGCCATAGGGACAAGTGAATGTAGTCTTCTCTTGATCTTGGGGATCGATGGGTATTTGGAAATAACCCGAGAAACCATCAAGAAAGCAGTAATATTCATTACCTGCTAAACGTTCAAGCATTTGGTCCATAAAAGGTAGAGGGAAATGATCCTTTCTCGTGGCATCATTGAGTTTGCGGTAGTCTATACAAACTCTCCACCCAGTAACGAGACGAGTGGAAATCAACTCGTTGTGTTCATTGGTAACAACGGTTATTCCGCCCTTCTTGGGAACACAATGGATTGGACTAACCCATGGTGAATCCGAAATAGGGTAAATCATGCCCGCATCAAGAAGTGTGATAACCTCTGTTTTGATGACTTCATGTATTTTTGGATTCACCCTTCGTTGGCTTTGAATTGTGGGCTTAAAGTCGTCCTCCATGAGAATTTTGTGTGTGTAGAAGCGAGGATCAATTCCACGAATATCAGAAATCTTCCAAGCAATAGCCTTCTTATGATCTTTCAACACGGTGATAAGTCGGGCTTTTTCTTCTTCCTTTAGGTCCTTAGCAATGATGACTGGCGACTTCTTCTCTTCTTCAAGGAATACATACTCAAGATGGGGCGGCAACTCCTTAAGTTCCAAATCCGGAGGATTTTCGACGGGAGGCGTATTCGAAGTCGAAGTATCGATAGCAATGACCGTGGGAGATGGAGGCGAAGGATTGTCTTCGTTGAGAAGATTGTCAAAGAAATTCATGTCTTCATCCTCATCGGTGGGAGAATCATCATTTGCTAAGTTCGCATCTCCCATGGTATCTTCAAGATTGTTCCAAAATAAATCACTATCTCCAAATAGAGACAACGATGAATCAATAGAGGACACGGTCTCAACATTGGGAAGAGAGGTAGGAATACTTTTTCAAGCATCATTAAAGTGTTCTTCACAAGCCTCATCAAGAACGTCAATACAATTAACACTCTCATATGAATAAGGCTGTTTAGACAACTTTCCCATGTTGAAGACTACTTTATCGTCACCCACTCTCATGATAAGCTCACCGGCTTCAACATCGATGAGAGTGCGACCGGTCCTCAAGAATGGACGACCAACAATTAGTGGCACACGGGGGTCCATCTCGTAGTCGACGACAACAAAATCAGCAGGAAAGGTGAATTTGTCGACTCCTACAATGACGTCTTCGGCTATCCCCACTGGATAAGCAACCGTACGGTTAGCTAATTCCAAAGTCATTTTGGTGGGGACTAGCTCTGGGAGTGATAACTGCTTCCAAACGCTTAGAGGCATAAGATTAATACTGGCACCTAGATCGGCTAGGGCCATGCAATTCTCTACTCCCGGGAAATTGCAAGGAATTAAGAAACGACCCGGATCACCAAGCTTGGTTGGCAATTTCCTTAAGAGCACTGCAGAGCAATTCTCATTAAGTTGGGTGTTGGCAATATCGAGGAGCTTTTCCTTGTCGCTCAGAAGATCTTTAAACATTTTCGCATATTTAGGCATGTGAGCGAGAGCCTCAGCGAAGGAGATATTAAAATTCAATTGTTTGAACATTTTAAGGAAGTTCGAAACCTGAATATCATCCTTGCTTTTGAGCTTCTCTTTCCTCAACCTAGATGGATAAGGTATATTGGAAGAAGAGGAAGGCTTTGGAAGAATAGGATCACTCACATCCATGGGTGGAGGAGGGGTAGAAGGAAGAGGTGGAGAAATTGGGGAAGGAGAAGGATGAGGAATAGGAGCAGGTGACTCGTTCTCCTTAGTCACAACCACCGGTGGAGGTATAGGAAGCTCGAGTTCCTTGGTACCTTTGCCACTTCGAGTGGTGATTGCTTTCATCTCCCCTCTTGGATTCGCAACGGTGTTACTCGGAAGAGTACCCGAAGAAGAGGGTTGATTACCATGGAAGAAACTAGCCATCATGTTTATTAAGTCATTCGTTTGACTATCCATAAGTGTAGGGGCGTGTGCTTCTCTCCATGTGTGCTTGTTGGTCTTTGTTTTTGTGTGCAGGTTTCCTTGGATCGAGAAGACTTTCAGAGGGTTGATGTTGCTGTTTCCATCATCTTCTTCATTCAGTCTCCGATTGATCTTCATGTCTATATCAGGGGAGTACTCAGTTCTCATCTTTATCCATACATATTTGATTGTGTTCTCCTTCTTACACTTGGAATTCTAGCATTAGCCTTTTGTGTTCTTAAGTGTAGGGGTAGCACCTTATCACTTTTGAACATTGAGGCCAATGTTTGGTTCTAAGTGTAGGGGGGGTTTTTATCATATGGATCATATTCTTGCCTACTTGTTTGCCCTCTTGCATCCTATTTTGATCAAATGTCTGTTTGTTTTATTTTATTAAAAATAATAAAACGTTTTTGACCGTGCGTGATTGACTTGTCCCGTAGGCTAGAACAAAGGGGATCCTGACTCTGCCTGAGTGTTGATCTGGCTGCTCCCTTAACTTTTAGACTAAGCTTTTAGGGATTGTGCAAATAAAAATGCTAAACGTGGAGTAGTTGGTTCTCTTTAGAGCTTATATGAATAACCTATGGCTTTTCCTCCTAGATTATAACTAGATTAAATAAGTGTGTTTTTTTTTCAAGCCTTTGAACGTTAAAAATTGTGTTGTTATGTAAAAAAATAAATTCTTATGCAATTTTAATATAGAGTCCTAGTTCAACTTTTTATTTAAATTTGAGTGAAAGCATACTTTCTTAAATTTGAAATAATGTTGGCTGAAGAAATATGTTGAAAAAAAAAAACTTTGAAAAAAAAAAAATTGAAAAAAAGAAGAATAGAAAAAAAAATATATTTGAAAAAAAAGAATAAGAAAAAAAAAGAATAAGAAAAAAAAATGAATAAGAGTTTTATGTTTTTGTTGCTTCAATTATAATTGTGAGAAACTTGCTTTTTCTTAAATTTAAATTCGAAGTTGAACTAGAATTCGTCAATTTTGTATAAGAGTTTAGACGGTAATTGAGAATGTAGAAGTCAAAGGTCCCGTGAGCTCCGATACTATTCTCGAGGGTGTAAAAACCTAGCCTCCTAAGCTTTGCTAAAGGACAAGCTGAGAAGAAAGTCGCTACATGGAGTGATCTCTCCTTTGAATCTTCATTCTCTAATTACCGTCGTTGTTTTTCATCTAAGTGTGTTTTATTAGCTTAGCGGTGATTTCAAGATCTTTGATTTCAAAATCCCGCCGATCCCGATACTATTCTCCGTGGGGTGTCAAAAGCCCGGGCGCTTAACCGATGAGGTTGGGAAGTCCCGAGAAGAAAGCCGCTACATGGGAAAGGCCATTTTTGAATCTTAAATCTCGTTATTTTCGGTGAGTCTAATATTCCACTTAGAAGATTAGGCAACCATAACGAATGTCGATTTGAACGATCAAAAATTTGAAAATAAAGACACTTGCCTAGTCTTTTATAATTATATGAGTGAAAAGTTATATTTACATAGGTATAAGTAGTGTTAGCATTTTGCCAAAACGTTTGCACAAGAAATTTTAACTTAGTTGGGAGTAATAAAAAGAGGATGACGATATTTATTCCCTGGAGACACCCAGTTTGCGTGTTTCCCGTTCTATGATCCTTATACCTTGAATAAAAAGTCGAGCATGGCGGGTCACTATAGATTTTTATTTCTATTTTATTTTAGCAATTGCGAATAAAGTAGTTTTAAATTGATTTTGGATTTAACGTTTGTGATAATAGTTGCTTAGGGGCAAGCAACGTTTTAAGTGTAGGTGTGTGTTAAACACATAATTAGTCTTGATTTTAGTGCTATATCCCTTCATTTTTGGTATAATAAATATCAAAAAGTATATTTTTTTAGTGCATTTATCGTTTATGTGTTATTTATTATTGTAGGTACGAATATTAAAGAAAATGAGCAAAAACGAAGAAAAAGACCAAAAACAAGCGCGAGAAATGAAAAGAGCACGAAAAATCGAGTCCGACGGTACCTTTATATTTTAGTGGGCCGGCCCGACACCATTTAAATGGGTCAAACCGACCCATTAATATATCAAAAAGCTGCAAGCCCAGCAGCAATGGACTCCAGGCCCAGCAGTGGAAAAGGCCCAAAACAAAAAGAAAGCCCAATGAAATGGAAAAGATGAGATGTACTGCTTAATATTAACGCAGCAAAAAGGAGATATATCTTATCTTCCATTTTTATTCATTTTTTTTCAATTGGTAGTTTCTTTCACATATCTTAGATGTAGGATCTTTTTTTTTCTTATTGTTCATTTTGAAAAACAAAACGCACCATCTCATTTATTTTTCTATACTTCCTGCGTTTTTTTATTTGGTGTAGGACCATTTTTGTTACAATTTAAATTCAGTTTTATATAAAAATTCAATCTCATCTTCATTTCATAATACTTATATTTGATTCGGTTGTGGTTGTAAGTTGGGTTTGATTCGAGTTTGATTTGGATTCAGAGATGTGTTTGATTTTCAGTTTTAGATGATGAATTTATGCTTTTTGTAGATGTTTAGAAGCTTTGATATTAGTTTTTTTTGTTATCATTTGATGAGAGTTGATGTTGATTTTTTTTTTGGATTTGATTTGATGTTTAAAGTTTGTGACTGTAAATTCGGAAGGTGTGAAAATAACTCAGATTTGATGATGAATTGATGATATGTTGTTTTATTTTCTTAATTGTTTCTTTAATATACCAAGTTATGTTAGAGTCTACTTTATTTTGGTTACAGTTTTTGATAACAGCTGCAGTTAGTAAGCAAATAATGATAATTGATATAGAGTAAAAAAAACAATAGACAAATAAACTAGATAAAGAGGATGTCAATAGGTTTCGAACTAATGACCTTATGGTTGGAAACATTTTGGTTCACCACTGTGTTACATTTACTTTGATGTTAATGATTTCATTTAGATTTTTTATTAGGTTATTTAAGATTTAGTTTAATGATCTATTAGTCTAATTATAAGTTTTTAATCAGATTTTAATATAGTAAATTAATTTTACAATCCTTTTTAGAAAGGGGCATTTTAAATAGTCTTATAACTTTAAATTTAGTTTCTATAGATTCTAAAAATGGTTTAGTATAATTGTCGCTAATATTTATTTTCGTTTGATGGCAATTTGGTTCATCTCTTTTGGCAAGAAACTTACGGGTTTATTAGATTTAGTTGATAATTAAAGTTTAGACCTTAATTGGTTTAAGGTTTAAATATCGACTAAGTTTATAAATTGGGGGGTTAATTTTTCGTCTCCGGTTTTGTCGCTCGGGTATCAATCTCTTATTTCTTTCCTTATCTTTATTTCATTAGCTTAAATTTAATCTTTATTGTTTCTTTGATGATGTTTAGCTTTGTTGTCGTGATTATATTAGTTTCATTTATGTTTGTTTAGTTTAGCATCTTTATTGTCATTAGCATTATTTTTAGATATCTTTTGCTTTGCATTCGTAGTATAATTGTCGCTTTCATTATATTTTAATCTTTAGTCATTAAAAATCGGTAGTTATAGATATAAAACTCAAAACCTGTTTATTCGAGCATCAAACTTGAGACATAAACGCGGATTTCCATTCACACTTCGCCGAGATTACGATAACCTTTCGGGTGTACGAAAACGACTCAATCAAATGGCAGCGGCGCCATTTGATACACGGTTTTGCTATGGGTTCAATTTTACTCTCTCGATATCCTCTCGAATTGATCTCGGCCTTAAGTGGAATGATTGTTCTTGGTTACTAAATAAAAGGGTTTGGTTTTTTAATCTACTAAATGTTAAACGATCTAAAATGTAAACTTAAATTTAAAAGTAATTGAATTAGTAACAAATAACAAAACTTAGAATTAAAGTTAAACTTAACAAATAAAATGAAAATACGAAATGAAGAAACAAGAGGAAACAAGAAACAGTAAGTAAGTACCACTGTAAATTGAAATGCTCAAAAGAGAAACTGATCCGGAACTTTCTAAATCTCTTGATTCGGAACTTTACTCAGAACCTTCATCCGGAACTTTTCACCCGGAAGTCTTCATTCGGAACTTTGAGAAATCCTTCATTCGGAACTTTCTTCGGAAATTGATTCGGAAGTTGTTGATCCGGAAGTTCACTCGGAACTTTTGATCCGGAAGTTGGTTCGGAACTTTTGGTTCGGAAGTTTATTCCGAAGATTTGGATAAAACATTCATTCGGAACTTTTTAATTCATTCGGAACTTTTAAACAAAAAAACTCATTCGGAACTTTTTAGAAATCACTTTCATCCGGAACTTTGGTTCATTCGGAAGATTGGGTTCATCCGGAACTTTCAGTTCATTCGGAACTTTCTACCGACTCGGAACTTTTTGAAAGGAAACTCATTCGGAACTTAGCTGTTAATCCGGAACTTTGGTGTTCATCCGGAACCTGGGAACACAAGAACAGTCGTTTTACCCGAAGAACAAGGAAACCAATTTTGATCCAAAAATCACCAAGTTTTTCACCAAAAACTTAAATAAACTAATCACAAAGCATCTACTAACCATAAACTACAAATACCATCAACAAAAACATAAATCCCAACAACTTTTAAAGATCAAATCAATAAAATAAGAACTTAAGAACTTGAAGAGAAAGATGATGATGAACAAGATGAAATGGAAAGATTAAACAAGAACTTGTATTGATGATTTAATGTATTCAACAATAACAAAACAAGGATTAAAATTACAAGATTTGAAGAACAAAGATTAAAATCACCAAACACCCTAGTGGTGATGGTGATCTTACGAAACAGAAAAAAGAAAAAGGTGGAGGAGAGAAAAACTAAAAACTAACTGGCACTATGTGTGAGGGGTGGACTATTTATAGGCTTGTCTTTTGGTTGGTGAGTGGGCTTTCTCCCGTTCTTCTTGTCTTCTCGTCTTTTCAGAAAAGTTGACGTTTTCGATTCTGATTCGGGATTTGTTGTCGATTAAATTCAACTCGTCTTTTAATTTCTTCGTTTAATAGACTTGAGTTTCTTCGACTTATGTAAATCTTCCATCTTTGGCCCTTTTCTTCGATAAATCTTCGAATAGGCCCAGTGACTTCAAATCTCTTGCATCTCTTGGACAATAGACTTTATCTTGAGTCCTTTTCTTCAGTAAAACCCGTGCAATCCCATGTTTTCTTCAATATTCATCCGGTTGGCTCTGAAAACACAATAAACACAAAAACCACGCATAATTCCAAACAAATGATTTTAAATACGTGTTTTGGTCTCGTTTTAGCCAGAATTAAGTGGTAAAAGGATGGGTGTTTACACACCTATCAGTTACCAAATGAGCAGGTAATG
Organism: Glebionis coronaria; assembly: GCA_025667525.1. Classification (NCBI taxonomy): domain Eukaryota; kingdom Viridiplantae; phylum Streptophyta; class Magnoliopsida; order Asterales; family Asteraceae; genus Glebionis; species Glebionis coronaria. The sequence continues at coordinate 341,021,502 of CM046874.1, forward strand.
AACTAATGCCCGAAGATGGGTCACGACTTTGAATCGAGTGACACCAAGAATCTGTTCTCTAAGCTGTAAAAGGGTTTAGGCGTGTGGCAGGGTCAGGTTACGCAAAATTTTGACATGAACTTTCAGAATATCAAAGCTGAGCTGCACAGTTGCAGTGAATTTAGGTCTTACATAGTAGGTAGAGCTGGTCACACAATTGACAAGACACATGACGCTGCTATTTTTTTAATACTTGGCCCATCAAGACACCCTAACGTTATCTTTCAATGCACTTAGCAATCAATTCCTGCAGTTGGACAAAGGTTTAATAAGCAGATGTTGGAATGGTATATACATGACAGCTACAAAAAGAAAATGTTGAGACATTGAAGAATATATAATTATGTTGATGGAGTTATATTAGTACCAGATCATAAGAATTATCCAAGTAAATCTGGACCACTGCATCCGCAAATGCTGCAGGGTCCAGAGGGGCTGCAATATTCCATTTGCGGGTCTTGATCTGCTGACCACTGTAAGTTCAGATAGATATATGGTCAAATACAACCTACCACGAAATAATAATAATAATAATAATAAGTAGATGTATTATGTAGCACACATATGGACAAGGGGACACTCCAACACTAAACATGGAAAGCATGATTGCATTAATGTAATTGCCAATTACTCAAAATGTTCACATATTCACAGAGTTGTAGATTAATATATCTACTTGAGCTTATGAACCTGTATTATCTATAGGCTCATAAGCCCTTCATATAAGTTAGGACAAACACCCTTGTAAAAAATTCATCTGCTGTCATATCAGTTAAGAAAGCAGAAAATCATAGGCCTACAAGTAAACTACTCCAAATCAACTAAGAAATCAAGCAGAAAATCATATATGCCGATGAAACATATGATATATGCTCGACGTTTTCTAAGAATATATAATAACAACATTACAAACCATTTCATTTTAAACCAGTATACAATGCTAACGACTCACAATTCCATAAAGAAAAAGATAAAAGAAAGAGCTGTTGATTAAAACTGAAAAAGTTACTCACTTCAATTGCCTTGAGAAAAAGCAAAGATTGTCTAGGTTCCACAACAATGCTCCTACATAAGAACAAATACCTCTTGATTTAGTGGGCATCTACCTAGCCTTCGTTCCCTATCTAGGTTCATTTTCTGCATTTCAAATGTTCAGTTTCATATTACACTTAAATAAACCTATACCAAATCGTTAAAACCAAATAAAACTCGCCAAGAAAATAAATCTGCTTGTAAAAGCCATGGACCCATTTCAGGGCTTGGAGTTTTGATGGCCCACTTGAGCCCTGGAGCATCGATTACTCCTGTAAGTTCAATCAAGAGCGGGGTCCTTATAGGGATTTAGGCTGAAAGATATAAAACCTCTTGATTTGTGTTCTTACGCTTGTCAACGAAGAACATGTTGGATGAAGCCAACTGCTCTATGGTTGCATCCATGTTGCTCATCACCACACCTGGAATCTCCTTTGATACCACGTTGGATTCGGGTAATGACTTCCCCGTCTAGAATGAATGTCAAAATGCCAGAAAGTCAGATAATTATAATGATTTCATGCAAAAGACTGTAATAAGAATGTCAGAATATCAGACTTAACTATAATGATTTCATGAAAATAATGGAAGTGTTTAGATGTGTGTATTGAAGTTCAGATCATAACCAGAATCAAATACTCAACCGTCACAAAATGAGTTGTACAGTACATTGTTTGGATGTATTTAAGCGTATTAGAAATTTAATAATCCGATGTTTGACTGTTTGACAAATTTGGTAGAGGTGATGGTGGTTCTGCAGGTGGAGGCCGTTTTGGTAGTGGCGGAAAAAAGAAATGGTGGTAGGTTTGGTAGTGGACGTAGCAGAGACGATGGAAACGAGAGAGGTCACATCCGGTACATTCCCAGTAGACTAACCCCAACGTACCTTATTCTGTTTTGTCGTCGAATCGTGTAATGTCGTATGTATGATAGAGGTGATTGGGTTATTGACCTTAATGCTAATGATTATCCTCAAGTTTCAACGACCAATGTACATACACACGTTCATAGTTCTTAAGGAGTTGGCTTACAAAGATCTAATAACACGAATGTGTAGCTTGCAATTTATGGAAATTGCTTATTTATGGCATTAAAATGCAATAAGCAGTTGGTTTGGATTGCTTTATACTGTGAGAAAGAAATGCACATTTCATAGGCATATATTCACTGATCTATTGAATGCCAAATCAAGTGGCTAATCAAGTCATAATAAGTATTGGTAGAAACATGGAAATATTCAGGTCAATGTAGTCTTTTAGCTCCATGTTCTCAATAACAATACACAAAACTGAATTAACTTTAGTAAATACAAAAGGTAAGGAGAAAGAGAAACTAATACCTTCTTCAATTTACACAGGAGCTCTATCCATTCATCCTGAAATCGGAAAATATTCAACACGTGATAAGTATCATAAAGAATTAAGCACCCCTAAATAGTTTATATGGTGCACGCGCAAAATTAGCGTTAGTACCTCCTCACTGAGTACGCCACAATAAACTATTTGATGGGTACAATGCAGATGTTAGACTATTGATGTCGAAAGATCCAAATTCCAAGCATTTTCCAAAGTCCAAACTACTAATACAGAGGGGCACAATGCCTAAAGCTGACTGCATTGTATGATCGAGAGGATACACTTTGGTATATTCTAAAGGTCACTAAAGATGAGCCTGGAGAGAATGGTAATAGTCTATACGTTGGAGTTTCTCGTGTTGATCTGCTTGGTCCAGGTCGTGTCGAGTTGACCCATAAACACTTGTCTGCCCATGCCTCTGAAAAACATATAGAAAACCAAAAGTTTAATGCAAATGCCAACAATGGTTATTCAATAATAACATAAGTTTGGAATAAAAACAATTTCATATGTATGCTTTAAGATTTTATTTCTAGCAACTTTCAACCCCATTAACCATTCCCCTTTAAGCTGCTGATTCTTTCTAAAATAGTAGAGTGCCAAGGTACGTCTATGATTTTAATGTCTCTCCTAGGTTCAGCTATTAATACCATCAAAGTTCATAGGCTTATCATAACCTTGGGATCAGCTCTAAAAGCAAGCATACCCTATATTTCCTGCCCACATCTGCTCCAACACCTACAATCCTGTTAAAAAAGTAATGCAATAAACATAAAATATATCTACATATGAACAAAAGATCTACTAAAACTTAAAAGAATAGGTATTGTTACCAAATGTATTCACCAATGATCTTATCGGTGTAGGGATTTACATCTAAGTTTAAGAATAGATTCAAAAGGTCATTGTTTTCTTGCTGCACGTAATGACAATAACACAAGAATCGTTGTAGTCGTTGAGAACAGGACGGACTATGTGATGCTATCAAAATATACATTCAGAATGTTGTTACATATTACGTGTTTTTGGCTGAATTCTTTATATTGCCAATCAAAATGTACATCCACTGATTCATAATTTTTTGTTCTGACTTTAAGTTGAGATTCACGAGAACTGTTGTGGAAGCATTATTACGTAAAGCACCATCAGGAATTAGGTTGATGTGAATTGGCATCAGTATTTCTAATGGCGGTGTCATTTCCGTTATGTGGCTGCTTCTGATATGGGACCAGAAATACGACCACCCTTTCGTTCTGTACTCCCATTCTCAGCATGTATCACACCTTTTAAGACATTGGTATCAGATTGTGCATTAGATTTCTTGATCCATAATTATCAACAACAAATGTGGTGCCAAATCCACGGTTGGTGTAACGTTTCGACCGCCAGCTGGCATATCATGATCATGACGCCTTTCATATGTCGTAATCATCATTTTTTTCATCACGGGATGCTCGTTCTACATGTTTCTTGGCAGGACAACCAACACTTGGACACCGGTAATAACTCCTACATCAACACCAATATATTGTTGTGATCGAAAGCATGAGCAAGTAGGATATAAGAAACACATATTCTATTAAAGACGAGAGCTTTAGTTATGTACCTTGGTTTAGCATTCTCTTTCACTAATTTTTTGCCCATATTTGCGCCATCGAAAGCAATCATTTATAATATGAACTGCACTTGTAGTCTAAACAATTACTCGAGGCTCGCAGCATTTGTTGGTATAAACACCTTCATTCATGTAAGAAATATCTCTTTTCCCGCATTAAATATAGGAAAAGGTCTATAGATCAGCGCGTTGCTCATGTTCTTTTGACTTCTCAATCCGGACCACCTCCAGTTGTCTACTCAACTTTCTTGTAAAGCATCAATAATTTAATGCATCAGAAAGTCGATGATAAAGCACCTAAACCAAGTGTCACCGCCCGATTTTTCATTTCATCAAATAGAAAAACTTAGACTAATTAGAAATTAAGAGCCCATATATATATATATATATGTGTGTTTTTAAAGTGATTAATTAAACCTGGACGCTCAAAATCATGTAAGGATAATATTCTACATTTATCTCAGTATGCACCGCGTGTGACATATTATTGTATCCATAGACAATGATTCAAGGCTCGGTTAAGCGTTTAATTCAATTCATCTGAGCCTGTAGCTTCTGCCCCTCGGAAGTAAACTTCTCGTTGAAATCTTTTAATTCTTTGTTGTGACCAATAAGCTGACTTAATGGCTGATACTTTTCTGTCAATGCTGCAGCCAAACCCTTCTACTCTTTACTCGCTATACAACTTGTATTCTGGAACGGTGTTAAGGTGGCCACGATTTCAGTAAATGTAAGTCGTAGTTTTGGGTCTCTATTATAGAAAATGAATAATAATTTTTTTTTAAAGGAAACAAAACATTCATTTGAGAAATTTAAGAGTCAGTGTCATTTAGCAGTCCTAAACAACCCATAAGAATTTTACTTAGCAGTCCCAAACAGCCCCTCACCTATTCTGCACTCAAGATCACACATGATAAAAACATCAATTAAGGGTGTTGGGTATAACGCATGAGACAAATGTGTTGTATCAGATTACCTTAAAAGTGTGAAGGGTATTTAAATGAAAAAGGTGATTGAAGATTTAGGTTCTTTTTCAAAATAACTGTAAGGACTCTATCAATACAGAAAAAAATCATTATGAAAATAATAATAACAAAAAGTAAGAAGCGTATCGATCTCAGTCTTGTATAACAATAGTATATTCACACCCACCATTTTGTGCAAAGGTAAGTATACTTCGATACATTTCAACTGAACTCTGCACTCTCGAATCCTCCATCCACTTTATCCTCTGTTAAGATCCAAGAATGATGTCTCAAGAGGTTTTAAGGTACTTTTTCCAACTTACAGCAGCCAGAAGATTCTTCTCAAACTCCGCACACACCACGTTGGTCAAACTGACATTCTAGATAGCATTAATCAGGTCTGAGAGGCACCCTATCGTCACTGATCTCACTGTTAAGGTTTATAATGTCAAAAATTCAAACAATTTATATAGTTTCAAGAATCGCTCTTCTTGTAGTTGGAAAACCTTGTATATCTCCTCCTTTATGGCTTTAATGTAGTCTTCCTTAGAGATCCTAATAAGGAACGTGGTTAGAAAATAAGATCACAATCGAACATTAATAACAGGCTAAAACATATAGTTATTTGGAATTGCTTACTTCTTGGCCTTGTACTCGCGGCGAACTCTCCCGAGCTCAATGGTTTGTGGGAAAAAACTAATGGTGGTGGTGGGTAGGATTGGAAGGTTGAGCTTCTTCTGTATCCAATCTAGCGCTCACATTGGTGGCATGACGGTCGTCAGAACCCCTCAGAGCAGCAGCCTATCAAACAAAAAGGAGCACATACGTTTGATAAATTAAATGTGAAATTTGAGTTAAATATATCTGATGAAAACTAAAATAATTTTATTTACCTGTAAGACGCTATTGTTTTTGCAGCCTTAATAAAGTTTTTTTCCAAGCGTTGGTTTGTTAATACTTGAAATCTAAGGATTTCTAGGCGCACAACTAAAACATCACCAATGGTATCTTCAAAAGAAACTGAAGCTATAATCATGCAGAGAACTTGATCAGCAAGTCTAAATCTATTATTGGATTTCTCAAGCGATTACCTAGTATTCTGCAAAAGGGTCACTGAAAGCCATATATACATGCCATAACATCTCACATTTTTAGGGTGGCGGTTTGTCTGCCATTAATTTCAAGTAATCATCTTAGTGTCCTGCTTATGACTTTGCGCCTTGCATCATGGTAATTTGCAGCCATATTAGCGGCCTCAAGCAGCATGGCACATATCAGTTACACAAAAGTTCAAAGCTGACGTGCATGTGGTATGGCATCTGCCTTCTCCTTCCCAGACGTTCCTGCACATAAAAAGTTCAGCAAAGATGTATAGGTTGAGGAACGACTAACGACTCAACGGGGTAAGATAGAAACACATCATTTTTTAATTGAGTCATATTGAGCCAAATCTTGTTCGAAAACTAATGAGCCAAATCTTGTTCGAAAAATAATGAGCCAAATCAGGTTGTGTTGACCCAAAAACCCTTTTTCGTCTTTTTATTAAATTTTACATAAAGATATTATGTTCATATAAACATTACTACGTACTACATTAATCATTTATAAAATTATTCAGGAGGCTATATCTATGAAAAAGATTTTCAATCATTTGACTCTATTCTAATCTAAACATCAGATATATATTGATAAAAAACAAAACCAATATCAACCCATTCATATGAGCTAGTTCCAATAGCCACATCTACCTGAGATGGTTTCAACTATGTTACAATAGTGATCTGGATATAACAAAACAGAAAGGTGCCATGATAGGTGTTATGCAAATAAACAGACATAATCGTTCCAAGCTACAAAGGACTATCATGACTTTCACCACTAAACCATTGGCTAACCGACCCTTATAGAACTTACCAAATCCACCTTGTCGATAGAATTTTCTATTAGTAAAAACATCAGTTGAAACTTGTAGTTCACAAAAAAGAAAACCTCTTTACTCCTAAATAAATTTGAGTCTCCTTTACATCTGCAAATACAAAAGAAATAAATAAATAGAATATATTATTAGGAACCGAAAGTATTGTATTATCTAATCAAATTAACTAACTTGGCAGACCAATGAACCAAGAGACAAAATAAATAGTCCTGCATACATGTGGGCAAAGTGAAGTCGTAATAAAAGAACCTTTCGATGTTTAACTATCACAAAATTAAAGTTATCTATTCTCCATCTTCAACCTTCATTCGACCGCATCTTACCTTGCACAACCTGAATCACCGAAAAAAACCTAATTTGATTGAGACCAGCAAATCGAAAAAAGAACCCTAATTTGATTGAGACCAGATATAGCAGATCAAAAATGAATACGAAGAATGATACCTGATTTGAAATTGAGATGTGATCGCAGTGTTTTTTTAGGGTTTCGATAATCGTGCGTGTGTGTAATTTGCCCCGCTGTGGACATGAAAATAAAATTCAAACCTCTATTAGTGATTGTGAATCAAAAGATTAAAGAAAACTTTGGTTGGGGTAACCGTATTTTAAGAAGAGAGGCATTTTTTTGTGAGATTAGGGTTTGAGGAAAAAGGAGGAGTGTGTGTGTTTTTTAGTGTCCCGTATAAAAAAAAGAAAAAAACTGGTTTAAAAATTGAGCGTTTGGAAAACGCGATTTTGGTCAAAAGGTTGACTAAATCCGAAAATTTAAGAGTTTTTTAAGGAAAAAGTGAGATTTTTTAGCAAATACTTAGATTCTATTGGTTAAAAGATGTGACTGGGATATGACTGGGATTAAAACTGTGGTTTCAAGTCATAATTATACCTATATATAATATAGATATATATATATATATATAGAGAATTTAGATAAAATGGTTTAGGTGCTTAAAGTTGTAAAATTGAGAAGTAATAGAAAATGGGCAAAAATCACATTTATTGATTAGTTTTGGTACGTTTATGATTTTTTAGTTCGTGTACGAGTGTTTTGGAAGTTTTAGTTCGTGTACGAGTAGCTAGTTCATAATTTTTAATATTACTAGTTTTTCGTGTATCAGTTGTGTATCATAATTTATCAATTATTTTGTTATATCGAATGCAACATGTGATAATGTATCAATGAATTTGCGAGTAAATAATTATTTATGCTAATAATATTTTTTGAAGTAAAACTATGTATCATATGTATCAGCTATAAATTTTTACGTATCAAATTTTTTAGTGTTTTTATACCAATTTTTATGTATAAGATTTATTGTTTTGTGTTTAATATTAAATAAATCACATGTTAATTGATAAAATCAATGGTTAAGATGACTTTTTATTTTAACAACTTTAAGCTACTACACCATAATAACCTAACTCTATATATATATATATATATATATATATATATATATATATATATATATATATATATATATATATATATATATATATATATATATATATATATATATATATATATATATATATATATATATATATATATATATATATATATATATATATATATATATATATATATATATATATATATATATATATATATATATATATATATATATATATATATATATATATATATATATATATATATGTATATGATAAAAGAAAATAACGATAAGAAAACAAAATACTACTAGGCCAAAATAGATCAAAATTTTTGAAAAACATCGAAAAATATTAATTTTCTGGTTAAAATGAGGACATATTCATGGAAAAGCCCACTTAATCTTCGATAGAAGTCTCCTTACACTTAATATAAACATTGTCCTCAATGTTTAAGCATGTGGAAGTAAACTCCCCTACACTTAGGAAATTGAGTACTTTGTTTAAATCGACCTAAGGAAGAGACAACTAAAGTGATTACATTTATTCAACTTATTTATATACAAGTATGAATCACAATAGCAAAATAAAATAAAAGATAACCGGGTACACGGGAACACGGGATGACGGTTCTTCTCAAAAGGCACCAAAAGTGGATCTTGATAGCACAAACCCCTACACAAAACATCACAAACAACCTACATGGCTCCCCCTACACTTGTTATGTAAAAGGTGAAAAGGTGGAAATGGGTGAAATCATGGAAAAGGTGAGATTTCCAAGGGATGAAAATCTCTCCATGAGAAAGGGTGAAACATAGTCATTTAAGGAATACCCCAATAAAGTCCACCCGGGTCAAACACATAATTTCCATCACGAAAGGAAATAAACCCCATGGTAGTAAAATCACACAAGTATAAGAAAAATGGGGTATCCTTAGTCAAAATTCTCTTAAAAGGGAAGGTGGTGAAATATGGCAATGATAGCACTAAAGTCTCTATTCCCGGATCAAACACCGGTTCCTTAACGGGAAAATAGCAAGAGGTGTTGACATTAAACTCAAAATGTCATCATAATCCAGTGGGAAAGTCGTCCTCTTCCAAACTCGATGTCAAAACATAAGTATCATCGGAGTCATAGGAAAACTCATCCTCGTGAGGAAAATAGGTATTTAGAAAGATATCTAAATCCTCCTCAAATGGAATATCCTCTAAAGTAGGAATGATCTCTAAGAGTAGAGGATCCTCCTCAAAAGTCATGACTTCTAAAATTAGGGTATAAAAGTCAAAAGGAGTCTCAATAAGGGAAGAATCACTCATAGAGATATGAGGTGTATTAAGGTCACGAGGTGGGTCATAAAAAATAATGAGATCACTTAAAGAAGTTTCATCATCGTAATCATCAAACATGGTGGATCAAAAGTGGGTGGGTCAAAAGGTGGGTCGTCTAAACCGAAGATAGTGTGATCACTTAAAGAAGTGTCATCACTATAAGTATCGTAGATAGGAGTTTCAAAAATTTGAGGCTCTAAGCGAAGGGATGACGTTATCACAAAATCATTTTTATTAGACTTTTTAATTCCAAAAGGATTAATAAAAATCTCTTCATTATCATAATTAAGAACATCAATCATATTAACCGACTCTTTTCCATTTGATTTAGTTGTGATTTTTCCCATTTTAAAAACTTGTTGTTCATCCCTAAACCTAAGAATTAACTCCCATTCGGCCACATCAACTAATGCTTTTCTGGATCTTAAGAATGGTCTACCAAGTATTAACGGAATATGAGGATCCATCTAATAGTCGACGACGACAAAGTACACGGGAAAAGTGAATGTACCAACTCGAACAAAAACGTATTCGGCAATACCAACGGGGTATGCGAGAGTTATATTAGCTAATTCGAGAGTCATGCGAGTTGGTACAAGGTCGGGTAATGATAATTGTTTCCATACGGATAATGGCATAAGATTGATGCTAGCACCGAGATCCGCTAAAGCCATACAATCATCAATCTGAGGAAATGAGTAAGGTAACACGAATCGTCCGGGATCTTCTAGCTTTTCGGGAAGCTCTTTGAGGAGAATCGCGGAACAATTCTCATTTAAACGAGTGTTAACGAGCTCTACCATTTTTTCCTTCTTATTGAGCAAATCTTTGAACATTTTCAAAAATTTAGGCATTTGAGAAAGTGCTTAAATAAGGCTAATGTTAACATTCACTTGGGAGATCATTTTCAAAAAGTTGGAAACATGAATGTCATCTTTGATGAGCAACTTAGTCTTGTCCAACCTAGAGTGATAAGGGATATTGGGCTTAGAAGTAAAAGGTTGAGAAGGAGAAGGACTCGCTTCTTGAACAACCTTAGGGTTAGGTTCATGAGGTAATAGAGAACTAGTACTAGGAGTAGTAGTGGGAGGAATCACCGAAGGGGGAGTAGGATTACTCATTATGACCTCGAGTAGTAATAGCACTCACAGTAGCTCGAGGGTTGGTCTCGGTATTAGAAGGTAAGGCTCCTTGGGGTCTAAGGGTTTGCAACATTTGTATGAATTTCCTATCCGTGGACTCTTGCATTTTTTTAAGCTTACGATCTTGCTCATTAAGTTTTTGAAGAACCAATTCCATTTGAGGATTAGTAACATTCCCTTGATTAAACCCTTGATTTCCTTGATAATTAAACCCTTGATTTTGAAAACCTTGGTTTTTAAATTGATTAGCATTTTGAAAGCCATGATTATTAAAACCTTGGTTTTGCCCTTTAAATTTCCCTTGATTTAAATTAAAACCTCTCATATTAGAATTCTCTTGAAAATTACCCCTTTGTGGACCTTGGTTCATTGGTGGGTATTGGGTATTTTGGGCGGGTGGGGGTGGTCTTTGGTGAGGTGCAAAACTGGAGGGGAGCCAAATAGTTAGTAGACTTGTATGACAAATTATTAGCATCCACATTAGGTTTAAAATGAACCCTCTCATTAGTGTTGTAAGCGTACACTTGTTGTTGAGATTGATCATAAACCTTATCACAATTTAAGTACAGATGTGGTCCACCACAAGTCTCACAAGACTCACTCATGGCATGAACGTGCCTAGTGGGAGGGGTATCGACTTTTAATGCAAGTTTTGTCACAATTGAAGTAAGCGCTTTAATTTGATTATTAACCTCACTATCACTAGCACTAGCCAGAGTAGCCCTTACACTTTTAGTTTGAACTTTGGCCTTGTTTTCAATTATATTCCAAGCATCATTCATTGATTTAATCAAAATATTCCCCCCGAAGCACTATTTAGTGAGTCTTGGTAATTCAAAGTTAATCTATTGTAAAAAGTATTAGTTTGATGAACTTTAGTAAAACCATGTTGAGGAGACTTTCTCAAAAGTTCCTTAAATCCATCCTAAGACTTACTAAAAGTTTCCCCATATTTTTGCTCAAAAGTGATTATGTCATTCCTTAAAGCGATGGTCCGAGATGGGGGAAAGAAGTAGTTAATGAACTTGGTCTCTAAATCCGCCCATGTAAGAATACTTTGGGATGGTTCCTTATCAAGCCAAATCTGGGCTTGTCCCTCTAGGGAAAAAGGAAAGAGCAACAAACGTATTGCCTCTTGAGTCACCCCATTGTATTTCACCGAATTGGTCAAATGTATGAATCTCTTAATATGACCGTGAGGGTCATCTTGGGAACGACCCAAAAATGATGTAGCGGAAACCATTTGAATAAAACCCGTTTTAATTTCAAAATAATTTGCTCCAATCGCGGGCACCACAACCGCGCCATCATTGCCCTCCACGTGGGATTGCAAGATCTCAATCATCGGTCTATTATTCGTTGCCATCGTATTGTTCAAAGCACGATTCTCGGGATCAGCTTGATTAACGGTCTTTTTGTTCTTCTTCTTCTTCTTTTTGGAAGAATTAGAAGTATTTGGTACACCACTCGGGATGTGTACACGCGCGCGAGTGCGCATTCAACTAAACACGAGGAATGAGGTAGGAGACCTCGGTCGACTTTGAAAAGGAAGAGATTATCCCCCTCAACGTTCAATATGAAAAAGCTACAAGAAAATATATACGTAATACTACTTGGGTGGAAAACCATCGATTAGCCTTCCTTCTCAAAATACTCACAAGTGACCGGGGGGGGGGGGGGGGGGGGATGAGGTGGCGCGAAGCACTTAAGCAACTAGATTCCCTTAGACGGCGTTTTATAGCACGTCGCCTTTCTATTCACCGTAAAGTCCGTATTTTTTCGAATTCTTGCTTAACGAAAGTAGTTATCTATTTTCCCCTTTTATTTTTTAGATCGATACACGTATATGGAACCGAAACGCCTCCAAATACGGGGTATTGCAAGCAATACTTATGGAAATATTGTATATTGGGGTTCGTATACGTAATATCTATAGTAAAAAAAATCTTTTTGTATTTTTTATTTTTTTTAAATATATACACAATAAAAACAAGAGAAACAGAAATAAGAAAAATAACAATAGTACTTAATATTTTTGGTTTAAAACTTTAAGAAAAGTATTACTTTTGTATTTTTTAAATTTTTTTGATGCAAAATTTAGGAAAGAATTCGCTTTTGTGATTTTTTTTTTATTTTTTGTGTATTTTTATGTTTTTGATTTTTTTTATATTTTTGGTTTTTTAGCAAGAAAATAAACGTTCAAAAGTGAACGGATCCCAAAATCCAAATCTTGTCACGAAAAATCGTCAGTCGTAACGAGATCGATTCGGCAGCGGCGCCACTTAAATATCAATTTTTTTAGTATATCGTTTTATCCTCGAATCGTCTCGAATTGATTTTCAACTTTAACAATGAGATTAATTGTTTTTGGTTAATAGTACTTGTTTGGAATCTATTTCTAATTAAACTTAAAAAATGGGAATATAATTTTAGGCTAAGGAATATATAAAAATAAAAGCGCAAATAATTCACATAAAGTTACTCTAAAATGCAAGACAATTATACTGCAATTTAAAATCTAGATTAAACTAATTAAATTTAAGATGCAACAAAATTATATTATAATTAAAAATATTAATTACTCTAAATGCAAAATTAATCTAAATGCAAGCACGTAATAACAAGTAAAAATGACAAAAAAAATGAAATCACAAAGATAAACATAAAAATAAAGCGTAATGTTTTAACCTTTTTAGCTTATTAATATTTTAAATGATAAAGCTTGAAGCTTTATATACTAATAAGCTTAATAATCACAAAAGGTGTAAACTTTATATTAAGAGTAAGCTTATCTAAATGAAAACTAATTTTTAAACCTTCTTTTAAAACAAAAGTAACTTTTATAACTAATAAAAAATGATTTTAATAAAAGAGATAATTTTTGAAAACAATTTAAACTAAATTAATCTAATTATTTAAGCTAAAACGATTAAGCTAGATAATTAAAAAGGAGAGAACTTAGTACCCGTGGTCCGAAGAAAACGCTCTAAACAAAACATCAACATAGTCAACAAAACATGACCCGTAAAGTACACGGCCTCCCAAATCAATAAAATACGGCCCATAAAGTACACGGCCAACCAAATCAAACTAATCTAAAGCGTAACCCGGCCGTAAAGTACACGACCTATCAAATCAAACTCGAATCAAATCAATAAAGACCATAAGCTCTTTACCAAACGTGATGAATCGATTCGCCAAAATCTCAATAACACAAGAGGTTAGAATAATAAACAACTATTAATATTTTATAAAGAGATTTAAACAAAACTAATAGATCTACAATATTTTTTTAAGTTTTATAAAAAATATATTAATTTTAAACTAAAATTCAATAGATCTACACTATTTTATCAAATACCTAATAGATCTAAACTATTTTTTTATGTTTTATAAGAATACTTTAATTTTTTAAACTTAAAACTTAAAGATCTAAACTAATTTGAATAAAAAACTAATAGATCTAAACTATTTTTTAAGGTTTTATAAAAATACTTTAATTTTTAAGCTACAAACTAATAGATCTACAATATTAAAAGTATATCTAATGATAAAATAAATTTAACTAATTTAATTAATTACTTGCAATTAATTAAAGATGTAAACTAAATATTATAAAAGTACTAATTAAAAGCTAGCTTATTAATAAGTTATAAGCCTAAGCTTAAAACTTATGTGATTCAAAAAGCTTAAAAGCTAAATGAACAAATCACCCACAATAAGCTAGATCTAGAAAAATAAGCCCACAATAAGCTTGAAATAAGATAACTTATTCTAAACTTATATAAATCTTAACTTATTTGGAAAAAATTATAAAAACTAATCCCAAAATAATAAGCTAGATTATTAAGAAAAGATTAAGAAAGATAGAATGAGAATAAGCTAAGAGAATAAGCTAAAACTTCACTTTTATTAATATTGAAAGAGTACAAAACTTGAAATAAAATTACATCTAAAAATTAAAACTACAAAGAAAACTATGTGAAAATAAAACTATCTAACCAACTCTAGAAATGAGATGGAAGAAGTATATATAAGCTGCCAACACAAGGGTATTTTTGTCATTTCTCATCTTTTTTTTCATGGAGGCTACGAATAGTAGTAGCCAGCTATTAACTTTATTGGATCACACGCCCATCATAGGCTGACACATGCCCAGTTTTCTTGTTTCCATCGATTTTGCCACGTGTCATCTTTTCATTTGAGCCGACCTGACGTGCCTGCAATAACTGCCACCTCGTACTGACATGGCGGTGCCGCCGCCACGTGTCAAGCTCTAATTGGACAGCCGCCTGACGTGTCTTCCACCTCTGCAACCTCGTACTGACGTGGCGGCACCGCCGCCACATGTCAAGCTCCCATTAGACAGCCGCCTGACGTGTCTGCCACCTCTACAACCTCGTACTGACGTGGCGGCGTCGCCGCCACGTGTCACTTCCTGGTTGGTCAGCCGCCCTACCACTCTGAACCTCGTACCTGCATTTAATAGCATACTGTTAAGTACCATGTGGCGCGCTGGCATTGGCCAGCCGCCGCCACGTGTCAGGATGACATCATGATGACGTCATCGATCAACGGGTCGGGTCTGATTCGGGCCTGGATCGGGTCGATTCAAGATTGGGTCGGTTTGCCACGTGGACCACAAAGGTGATGCCACGTGGCAGCTGGTATATAAACCCAACTTATGCCAACCTCAGGGATCGAACACTGGTCTCCCAACTCAAACCTTATGCAACAAAGGTATGCCAGCTGAGCTGGGCATACCTTGATAATATTAGCACAAACTTAATATATAACCCCTTTCTATTGTTTGGCCTGGCAGCTTATCCTCCTATTATTTGAACTTGTTAATAATAAAATTAATAATACTAATAATAAAATAATAATAATAATAATAATAATAATAATTATTATTATTATAATAATAATAATAAAAATAATATTAATACGAAAGTTATTTAATTTTTTATAAAAAATTTATTTTATTTTTCTTATTTATTAGTTTCCAAAAATATTTTTATTTATATTATTTATTTATTAAAAAAATATTTATTTATTTTAAAAACTAATTAAACTTAAAAAATTCATAGAGAACAAACAGTGAGGAATTGCGATGCGAGGTCGGGGCCGTTGGCTTCGTAATTTTATGCTCTTTCCAATATCATTCTTGTTTTGCCGATTCTTGACCTTGAATTTTTTCCTTTTCTTCAATAAATGACCGTGAAACTCCGTGTTTTATTTCCTTTTTATCTTTTGTACCTATTTCACAACATAAACACAAATCACGCATAATTCCGAAATTTACCATATTAATTACACGTTTTGGTCTCGTTTTTCATTGTTTTAAGTGATAAAAGGATAATTGTTTTCACACTTCTTAACTGCCCTATTACCAACTCCTTAAACTGTGCCCAAGTCAAGCCAGTCACCATGCAAGAACGTCTCCTTCAAACTTGTAGCAAGCTAACCTTGCCTTAAAGACAAGGTCGCATCCATAGCGTCAAAGATCTTCTCAATGTGAGCTATCCAGCTCTCAGCCTCAGCGGGGCTGTCAGTTTGCTCGAAAGATTTCGAACTCTGCTTATTGAACCGCCCCAGCCATGTAATTAGATGGAGATGGAGGAGGAGGATTCTCATTCTGGTGAGGGTGCTGATTGTTAGCGGCTTGCACCTTGGCCCGAATCTCATTCCTCAATTGAGGAAGCAGAGCTTGCATAACAGCTTGAACTGCTGCATTCAGTTGTTCTTGTTCACGTGTGAGAACCATCTGACAGTATAAAACAAAATGCATTGATTAAGCTGATTAGAACATAATATACAAACATGAAAAAAAAATTATGCATATAAACATTAATTTTTTTTTATGTATGAATGCATGGCCAACGAAAATGACATGGGTTTGGGTGAACGCCTATGGGTCGGTTCACCAAAACAAAATGATGAGGATGAACGCCTATTGGTCGGTTCATCAAAACAAAATGGTTCGATTAAAAGCACATGCGACTATATATGGTCAGTCATGTACCAACCATTACTTAGTCAAAATTCCGGCGACAATGATACATGAAACAAATGCATGAAAACAAACTGTCAGTTCCAGGAAGACCATGGTGATTACCCACTAATGACAGGTCGTGTTTTTTAGAGCCTACAGGTCGAAACCTTGGCTCTTATACCATAATTGTAACACCCCATTTTGATAAATGGAATATCACAGGATAAATATGGCGTGTCATCAAAGCATGCAAGGTAAATGTCCAAAAACATTAAATGACCATAAAAGGAAATACCGAAATCAAATATCGGTAGTCCAACATAAGCTCATACATATGAATATAAGTACTGAAATAGAAAAGGACTAAACAATGTTCAAAAGAAAAGAAGTAATGTAATGTATGGAAAATGCATAAGGTAATGAAGGCTAGATAGCTTCCATTTGTATGCACATACTCTCAAGTCCTAGTTGCGTCCTTGAGTACCTTGCGTTTGGGAACATGAAAGGAAAACGATTGAGAAAAACGCCCAGTGAACGGATATACAAGCAAAACATGAAATGACATAAGCATAAAAGACTAATAGCAGCGGAAATGTATAAATCCTTGATAACTTGGAACATGTTCATAAAACTGGTTTTATAGTTTGCAAAGAATTATGTTTTTATATGAAAACTGTATTAATTAGCCAATAAACCATATAGGTCATGAGGTTCCACCGTGCATGAATACTTGGAGGGGAGACCTCATCATACAATTAGAGGGGATGCCTCTAATTAATTAGTCTGGGTAGGAGGGATCAACTCCTTGTGAAGGATGCAAGGCACACACCACATTCACCATGAAAATCTTGTAAAAACATGTAACTAGGATGCACCCATACACCTCACATGATAATATAAATATATGGCCAAAACTGTAAAGGAACGCCACGAGCAATCACTCCGCCGTGGGGAAGTCATAACACTGGCGCCTCTAGTGTTATGGTTATGGTACCTCCATAACTAGGTGATATGGCATGCATGTATATGGCTTAGGCATTTAAAACTAACATAAGCATATCAAAACATATAAAACAACTACTTGGGGAAAACAGTTGGCTGCAAACGGGGAATCCTAGTAAGGAAAGAGAATGTCCATACTGAAGGACGGAATATCCGTACCTTATGTCCAGTGAACGAGGAAAGATGAAAGGATCCAAATTCCTACTCCGACCTCACTAAAGCTACATAAATAAGGGACATGTATGAGTTGTCTGATTACTGAGTATGTTACTGGTTCTAGCATGTTCTTAACTTGTTTTATATGTTCTTGTCTTAATTTACTGTTTTAAATGATATACTGTATTATTCATTTATTTCATGTCTTCTGATTATGTATTATCTTGTATTCTTGTATTATTATACTTGTAGTGTAATAATAAGTAACTTTTTAAAAATAGCAGGTTTCCAAATATAGAAAGTTTCCATAAATAGAAAGTTTTCCAAAAATAGATCGGTTTTTAAAAATTGAAAGTTTCTAAAAATAGTAAGTTTTCTCAAATAGAAAGTTTCCATAATTAGAAATAACCTGGATTAATAAGCTAAAGAAATATAAGCTAGTGTTAACTGGTTAAAAGTTGTAAGTCATGAAATTACTAGCATAGTTTATTAATTAAATACTATAGGTTATGTCTGATTATTAATTAATAATTGTTAATCCCATTTAATCTATAACACAAGATTTAGAAGAGATATTTAGAGAGAGAAAGGAAGAAAGTAGAGAGAGAAAAGAGAGATAATTGGAAGGTTTAAACTTTTACTAGAGAGAGAAACTAAAAGTGAACCAACACCCTCTTCCACACATGGAAGAGGGTATATATACCCTTGGCATATGGGCCGTGGGTTTAGAATCCTTGGGCCGGGCTTGGCTTTGTCTTGGGCTTGCGCCCCTAACTTATACAATATTAGCTTAAAGTCCAAGCCCGGTTTTCCCAACTAACCTATTACAATACAAGACCATTTACGACTAAGATGACCTATTACATTCTTGTTCGACTATATAAAATATAGGGCTAACAATCTCCCCAAATGTATCGGTCATCTTAAAAACCTTAAAAACATAAGATGATTGAGTGAATACATTCTTATAGAGGAGATCTTCCTGCTTTGGTCTTGTATCTTGGTCTTGATCTTGTTTGTAACGGCTTTGTTCCTTCATGCCTTGTGATCTTTATCTTGAGCCTTTGTCATTTGACTTTGAGTGCTTGAGATCTTCATTTTGTGCTCCTTGTGACTAATATAACCTATTACATTCTTACATTCTTAGGTATCTTGATTATCGCCATCTTGTGCTCTTGTGACTTCTGAATCGACATCGATTAGTACAGAGCTACGCCACCTTCTTGATATGCAGCAACATATATAAACACGGATGAAATGGCTTTGAACATTTCACCCTAACTCGGTAGCGTTTTACCTCCGGTCGGTGAAGACCGTTAAACGGTATTAAATACCGTACCTGTGATCAGGTAGATTCGATTAAGAACCTCCTTGACAGGGTTTCCTGGCGGTAGTAGCCAGTTCTCTTTACTCGACCGTCTCAAAGCAGACTGCGAACGTAAAGAGTGAATAAAAAAGGATATGGTTATCCGTTTGAATAGAGTCGTCAATTCAGAATTCCTGGAACAAGTTTGATTCTATAAGAATCGCACCATTGTTGCTTTCCAGTTTGCCACAAGCTCGATTCATAAGAATCTTGCATGTTACCTACCGCAGTGCTGTTTGATGTTGACACTCGAAGGATTTCCATTCGTCACTGTGAACACTAAAGAGTGTCACTGTGAATGTTCTGGCAAGATCACACGGATTTTGCGAAGAAACCTGGAATCAAGTTTGAATCAATTAAGAATCCAAACTTAGTTGCTTTCTAGTTATCACAAGTTTGATTCGTGTAGAATCGCACAAGTTACCTACCATGAGCTTGTTTTATGCTGGCTCAAGCAGGACTTCCATCTTAATTGTGAATCGTATCACACAGATGTTCTGGCAGTATCGCAAGGATGATGCGTAGGACTCGATTGTGTCCTAATGAGGTGATAGATAGATCTCGTTTTGGCTCTAGACTCAATAAGTGCATTTTGGTAATCGGAGGCTGGAGCAGACTGCCACCTTTTCAATATTAACTAACTCGGAGTGAGAAAGTCAATAGATACGTGTTGATCTCCGTGACAATGAGACAAGTTTATTTTGAGAGAAACTCGAATGGCTAGGGAAGGGTTGTGCATCGCATCACTGGGTCCATGACAATGTGTTAACCCGGTTTCTGCCTAAGTTGCATAGAATATCCAACTCCTTCAATGCTTACCAATACGTCATCACTAGCACCTTGTTGTGATTTTTCCAGTGCTAACTTATGTAATTGGTCCGCATTCAGCTTCATTCAACTCCATCTTTCCTAAGGAAAACTATTTCTAGCTATGGAATGTCCTTGGGTAGATCCCTCCGGTTCTGGTTGGATCATAGGACTTAGTTTCCTATCCTAAACCACCTTTTGACTCCATCATTCCGTCGTGGATAGTAGGTTGTTTTGGGTAAAGGTCGTAACCATAAAACCATTGAAAACCATTCAAAGTGCTTGATAAAAATCAAAACTTTTAACACTTTTAAAGTTTTATATTTTCGAAAAGCTCCCCCCTACACACATGCATCGATATACGAAATAGTTTAGCATGTGAAGGAGAGAGTTGCACTTGAGTCTTTAAGATCACATGTTGCGATATTTTACATTTTAATCACATTTTCTCCCCCTATCTCTAATATAAAAACATAATATTAGAGATACCAACTGATTAAAATATGACATTTTCTACAAACCGATTTGGAGAGAAACATGTGTGCACGCATGAATTATGGAACATATTCAGTCGGGTCGCTCCCCCTCAACAATATATGTGTGTCTTGAGACAAAATTTGACAAACTTTTAGAAAAACGACACCACAAAATATGTTGAGGTACGGAGATGAGATGCCTTGTCCGATATAATTTATTACTTATGACAGTTTTAAACCATTTCCGGAATGTGTTGGATACATAAAATATGACAATTTCTTAGATGTACCCAACATCATTAAAGGCTTGATTTTAAAACGCTCCCCCTCAAAAATTGATCAAAATAACATATGACAATTTTGAGATATAAAAACCACATATGAGGAAGGGAGTGTTGAACACACAATTTTGAAAGATTTAGAAAAACCTTTTGAGAAATTCTCTGATACCAAATGTTAATCCTATTTAATCCATAACACAAGATTTAGAAGAGATATTTAGAGAGAGAAAGGAAGAAAGTAGAGAGAGAAAAGAGAGAGAATTGGAAGGTTTAAACTTTTACTAGAGAGAGAAACTAAAAGTGAACCAACACCCTCTTCCACACATGGAAGAGGGTATATATACACCCTTGGCATATGGGCCGTGGGTTTAGAATCCTTGGGCCAGGCTTGGCTTTGTCTTGGGCTTGCGCCCCTAACTTATACAATATTAGCTTAAAGTCCAAGCTCGGTTTTCCCGACTAACCTATTACAATACAAGACCATTTACGAATAAGATGACCTATTACATTCTTGTTCGACTATATAAATATAGGGCTAACAATAATGATAGTACATGTTTTATTACTTAATAACGTATCATGGTAAATTAATAAACTATAGGTTATACAAATTTAATTAAGTCATCGTTTAATTAAATTAAGTTTAATAAAAACTTAGGTTAACATGTATTATTAATTTTAATTAATAAACCTAACTCATGCATTATTAATTAATTATAAGTTCATGTATTAAATAAATAATTAATAAAACTATAGTCTAGAATCAAATGACAAAATGTACTTAGGTTAAAACATGTAATAATCATTTAGTAAATTAACCTAAGTCATGTTTTAATTAAATTAATTAGTTAAGCATGATATTAATTTAATTAATCTTGTAAAAATAATTAGCAAACAATCCCAAGCCCGAAACCCGAGACAAAACCAAAACCCGAACACCAACCACCACCCACAGCCGCGGCTGTGGTGGCGGCTGGTGGCTGTGTATCCAGCAGCGGCAGCCATGGCTGCTGCGCCGTGGCTGGCCCTGCCGACACCAAGGTTTCCACCGGCTTAAGCCGGTGGTTCCCCCTGTTGTGCCTCACGTTCCCACTGCCTGAACAAAGTGGCCACCACATAAGCCGTTGGTTCCCACTGCTCGACACAAACACACACCAAGCCCCTATGGGGATCTCGGCTGTGATCAAAAGGGACACCGAGAGTCGTATGACTCTCGGTTGGGGCTGCCGAATCAACAAACAAACCGAACGAACCCTTATTCATGTTTTATTAAATCCATAACATGTTTAATCACTTGTTTTTAAAGATCAAACCATAAGACCATAAATTAAATAAAAATAATTAACAAAGATGAAGGTTTTTGAATATACCAAACGTGTAATCAAACAAGGGTTAGGATCACGATCACGAACACGTAGTTACTCACAATCAAGATTAAAAAATGAATCCCTCTTGTCTCTTGGAAATGCCACGGCTAGGAAGAACCAAAGGGGGCTAGGGTTTTAATTTTTGTAAAACAAATGTGTTAGGAAAAACTCTGTGTTTTAGTTTTTCATTAATTAAATCAAAACGGGCTTGGGCCCCTCCTTCTTTGGTTGCCACGGACACATAGACCAACAAGGGTCAAACCGTCCTTTTTACAAAGTTAAAATATTACTCGTGTACGCTCGTGTTTATTATTCGTTCTTGTTCGTGTCTTAATATTCTGGTTAGTTATCCTTCGTGTAAGTCGTGTTCTAATATTCATGTTATAACTATTATACGTAATAATTATCGTGTTTATAATGTTCGTGATTATAGTTATTATACTTAATAATTATCGTGTGTTATTATTATGCATAGTTTTCTAAATTTAATGTTTGTGACACGTGTACATAACATAATTGGAAAGTTTTAATTGGTTCGTAGGTTTACGTGATGTACTGTTCATGGTATTTATATGCGGGTTTTACATTTGGTGTCTACCACTCAACACGTCCAAGATCATCGATCTCGTGTTCCAAAGTCATACTCTACTCAATAATCATCACCAAGATACTCCACTTCATCCAAGTCATCAGCTCCCACAAGATCACTAGGCAAAGAACCAAGAGCACCATCACCATCATCTGAGCCATTATCTAAAGAGGACAATGATAAAGAACAAGCTCAGAAGGATAGGGAGATGAACCAACAAATTGCTTTCATTAGGAAGACCTACAAGAAAATCTTCAAACCCACGAACAACAATCTTCGAACATCATCTAACACAAGGAACCGATACGTTGAGAGTCCTCCAAGGTATGACACATGTCGACGTGATGAATGTCCTCCTAGGTATGATCGATGCATCCAACATATGTTGAGGGTTCTGCACGGTATGATCGACAAACTGCTAAGTATGATACTTAGAGGATTGCTACTGTTGCTGGGAATATGGACACTGTTGGACCTCAAGTGGTTCAGCAAAGTGGGATTCAGTGTTTTAATTGCCAAGGTTACGGGCATATGGCAAAGGAATGCAGAAAGCCGAAACGGGCTAGGGACTGTGGTTATCATAAGGAAAATATGTTGCTATGCAAGAAGATGGAAGCTGGGGTTAAATTGTCAACTGGGGAAGGAGAAATGCTTGATGACACTGATGATGAAGCCTCCGACCAAGAACTTGAAGCACATTACTCGTACATGGAAAAGGTTGAAGAAGTTCTCAAAGTCACTGAAGATGACAATGGTCCTATCTTTGATACTGAGCCAATCGATAAGCTACACACTTAAGAGGAATATAATGTGTTTGGTAATATTCATGAGCATTGTGAGCTACCCAAAGCCATTACTGACACATGTATGATAGAAACGGTT
Organism: Glebionis coronaria; assembly: GCA_025667525.1. NCBI lineage: Eukaryota > Viridiplantae > Streptophyta > Magnoliopsida > Asterales > Asteraceae > Glebionis > Glebionis coronaria. The sequence goes on from CM046874.1 coordinate 341,045,225, forward strand.
GATAGCAATACCACACCCGATTCATCAGACATGTGCAATAATGAGTCTGAGGATGATCAACATGCAAATGAGTATGATGATGAGGAGCGCATTGCGCTTGCTAATTTAATTGCTACTTTACAAAAAGATGTCAAAGAAACTAGAAAGAGTCAAAAGCAATTAAAGAAGGCAAACGCTACGCCCACTCAAAATTTTGAAGAAAGCAAAGCTGCAGTTATAAAATCTAGTGAGCTTCTTGCAAGCTATAGAGCTGAGCTTATTCAAAAAGACAAAGAGCTTGCTAGGTACAAAGGGGGTGTCATTACTACTGTTAAGGATGTTTTTGAAACTAAATACAACAAAACTCTTAAGCTTTTAGAACAAGAGAAACGTAATAATAACACCTCTTTAAGTACTGAACGACACAAAATGTATCTTGCTACCACTAAAGTGAATGAGCTCACTCAAAAGATGGTTTTCTTCAAGAGGATAAAACTAAACTAGTTACTGTGAAGACGGAAGAGGTAGCTAACTTGCAAAACGTTTTCAAAACCAAACAAGTTAAAGACATTGACAAAGTCGTGGAACTTGAAATGCAAATTAATTTTTATAAGAAAATTGTTTATAAAATAAATCAATCTATTCAAACCATGAGAATGTTGGAACCTCGTTCGTTTTTAAGGGTAAAGCTAGTTTTGCTAGTCCCAAGTACCTCAAGCAAGCTCAATCTGAAAATCAGCGCCTATATCTTGAGGAGTCCCAAGGGACCGACCTTGATTGTCTTCTTGTTAGACCCGATAGTGATGAATCACTAACTTTTGAAGAGGAGAGTAGATCACCAGTGAATACAGACTTTTTGAAACCATATAATTATGCTTATGAAAATAGTCTTCATGAAATTTCAAACCCAAAAAATAGAAGTCTCGTGAGCAAATATTTTTCGAATGTGCACAAATAAGAATCAAATGGAGACAAGTTTTTGCCACTAAGAAAACTAATGTTTCAAAATATATTGGGTACTTGCCGCATCAAGATTATATCAGCAAGAGTAAGCAAGCACTTAGTATTCTTAAGAGTAACATTGAAAATTTCAAAAAGGTCGTTGACGATGACTGGAAAAAACGTGAACTTTTGAAAGGAGATAAAGAAATTCCTCACGATATAACTGTGCTTGTGAAAACTATTTTTATTCCACTTGCGGAAAGAACAAAGAAACAAGCTTTGGAATTTGAAACGTTAATTGAGAAAGAAATGTTTGACGATTTGAAATATGTGGAATCTCTTGAAAAAGAAATTGACGACCATCAACTTAAAAGAGACAAATTTTCTATAGCATATGATCTACTCTTGCAAGAATGCCTCTCAAAAGATATTATGTGTGTTTATGTTACATCTTGTGCTGATATTGATGAATATTATGATGTTGCAAGAAAATATCTTGATAAAGTAAAAGAGTGTGAACTTCTTGAAACTGAGCTTTCGAATAAAGTTAACCAAAAAGAGTTTTCGTTAATTCAACATAGATATGATTATCTTCAAAAACATTGTCATACACTTGAACTTGCTTTGCAAAACAAAGTTGGAAGTTTTTCAAATGATACACCTTTGGAAGTAAAATTATCTAAGTCATGTCGATTACTAAACGAAAAAAATCTTGATATTGCGGATTTGATAGCTCAGTTACAAGAAAAAGACATAGCAATAGAAGAGTTGAAGAAAATGGTTGCTAAGATGGGTGGGAAAATTGTGGAACCTAGAGTTTTGAAACTCGTTTCTAGACAACCCAATGCGTACAAGGCGACTAAGCCCTCTGTCTTGGGAAAACCCTCAACTTTCTTAAAATTTTCATTTGCAACATCTGGGTTTGCCCCCAAGACAGATGGGAAGAATAGGTTACCACATATTCGTCCCAAACCGGTTATTCAAGCACAAAGCAAAAATGTGATCAAACATGGGATGTATAGATTGGCCACTAAAGACACACAAAACAAAGATAGTCAATCGACTCATACTTCTAGAAACACAAATAGACGTGTGTCTTTTACTACAAGAGTAGTCCCCACTGCTAGTGTTAGCCGGCCTCAGCACAAGAGTTAAGGGAAAATGAAGAAAGTAGAAGACCACCCTAGGAATTTAAATGTTTCTATGAATAAAACATATGTAATCGCATGTAATGACGATTTGAATGATTTGACTACTTTGAATGCTTTAAATGTTAAGTTTGTTTGTGTGAAATGTGGAAAATGTGCTGTTAATGCTAATAATTCTATGTGTGCTATGAATAATGTCAAAGGTGTAGAAACTAGACCTAAGAAGAAAATTGCGATGCTTATTAGTGCTAGTAAACCCAAACGTAAAATGAACCATTCTGGTGCAACCCCGCCTAAGAAAAGTACTGCATTAGACTCCACTACTCAGAACACTAGAAGCCGAATCAGGGAATTATGAGTCTGCTAGTAAGTCTTGGAAATGGTGGTTTGCTAATCAATGTCCTCGAGGATATAAATGGGTGCCTAAGGTTAGAAAAGAAAATGTGACAACGAGCGTTGGTGTGCCTTTAAGTGTTGAATCTAGGGAAACTAATGATTCGGAAATCACAACTAACATGGACTCAAATTTAGCAAATGCTCCATCGTGTTCTAGTTCTTCTATAGGTGATCGAAATAATTCTCTTCATACTAGACTCCAGGTGCATCAAGCACATGACTGGGAATCTCAAGCTTCTAATTAACTTCGTGGAGAAGTTCCTGGATACGGTCCGATTTGCACCGATCCTAGGATATGGAGATTTGGTTCAGGGGAATATCACGATCAAAAGGGTATACTACGTCGAAGGGCTAAATCACAATCTTTTCTCGGTTGGTCAATTCTATGATGCAGATTTGGAGGTTGCTTTCAGATTGAATACATGTTTTATCCGTGATTATGATGGGAATGATTTACTCACTGGTTCAAGGGGTACAGATCTTTACACAATTTCACTTCATGACACAACTTCTACAACTCCAATTTGCTTCATGTCTAAAGCTTCAATGACTCAGGCATGGTTATGGCATCAACGTCTATCTCATCTCAATTTTGATACCATCAACTTACTTTCCAAGAAAGATATTGTGAGAGGCCTTTGATAACGCCCAAATCCAACATATTTTTGGAAGCGTTATCCGTACTTTTGTACATGTATATTGGCCATATCTATAATACTTTTGTGCATATTTGTGCCCAATTGTGTTTCCAAGTCTTTGTGTAGCCAACTGCAGGAATAGAGTGTAAAACAACACAAACATGGAGATTAGTACGAGTACGAAGAATCCTAGTCAAGTTCAAGACCCGTGTACACGTTACAAGCCTTTAAAGATCAATTTCGGGTGCAAGAACAAGTATTTCCAAGGAGCATACAAGTCACTCAGCATGAAGTTGCCACCGGAAGAAATGAAGTCGCCACCAGCAAAACTCACCCGAGTTGCCACCAGAAGGATTCAAGTTGCCACCCACATTTGTGTAGGCAGAATTTGTGTCTACATTCATGCAAGCTTATGGAAGAACACACAAGATCATACAAGAAAGTTCTAGACTTCCTTTGGCTCCAAGCATTTGTCTTTAGCTCCAAGCCATGCATTCACTCCATGCCTTCAATTTTGCTTATAAATAAGACCCTTAGGGTCATGTAACATACACAACTCAAATATCTCTTCACATCATCTCATAATATCTTTCATAACCACAAAATAACTCTCTCAACCTTGTCCAAACCTCCATTCCCGGATTTGAGCAAGGTGGTGCAAGAAAAGTCACTTTTGGAGTCCGAAAAGTAAAGTTAACATCACGAAACTCTTAGGGATCATTACCCTAATCATTAGCAACATATTTTCACTTTTTAAGGATCTTGATTATGACTTGTAAGACTATTATTTCAGAGTTTATTTCATTGTTTGTTATGAGTATCTAAATCTCATTCTACACTTGGTAGGATGATGTTTGTGGTATGAAGTAGTGGTTGTGATTGTGATTTATGTTTATTTCAGTGTCAAGATTTCCTTTGAACAATTAGTACTTATGTTTCATGTGATAATTGTTATCAAAACTTAATTTGTTGGTAAAGATTTCATAGGTCGAAAGGGTTATTTTCTATCAACAAGTCATAGCCAGTTTGTCTATGATTGGCTATCTTTTGTATTGATCATTTCTTAAGAAGTTTTGATTATAATTATAAGTGTCAGCAAATTCGTGAAATGACCTGAATCGAATGTGTTGAAATTGGATTAAGTCTTGAACTGAGTGATTGAGTCTAATGCTTGTTTTCTTTAACCAAAGTCTTGACGAAGATTGAAGCTTTTGAAAACAATAGATTGGATTATGCATCTAATTATCGTAATCATATTTGTTAAACGTGTCATCACAATCATACCACTACGGATGCTCAAACTAGTCCTTACCAAGTGTTGCTTTTAATCTTGTTATCAATCTCATCATTTTACTTGTTATTTGTTTGTCTATAATTGCTACAATCAACGATTATAGTTTTATTTTTGAATGATCATAGGTTTTCCAAATTCCCGTGAACGATCTCGGCATTACCACATAAAAGCTATACACAAACGAAAGGGTTATACTTGCCCGTGCGTTTTTAGTCAATCCGGTAATTCGTGTTTATAAATTTAAAACTTGTTCTCCAAATCTAACCACGACGGACGCATCAAGTTTTTGGCGCCGCTGCCGGGGATTTGATTGTGTTCTTAATTCCAAAATCATCCTATAATCAAACCCATTGTAGTGTTCTTGTTGCCAAAAAGCCCAAAAATAAAAAAGTAAAAAAAAATCAAAATTTTGCAGCAAAGTCAGTTTTGCTGCCGGAAAAACAGACTTGCCGCCGACAAGTTCATCATAAAAGCACTTTTCCCGCCCGGCAAAGTACTTCTGCCGCCGGAAACATCATCACAGATCAACTTTTGCCGACCGACAACACCATTTTGCAGTCGACAAAAGCGTGAACAATAAAAAAAATTATGTTTTTATTTTGTTTGGTTTATTTAATTTCTTATTTACTTATTTTCCTATTAGTAGTATTTTGTTTGTTTTTATTTTTGTTACGTGTAATCCTTTTCAAAAGTTCTTTAAGAGTTGAATGAACACACGTTCTTCCGGTCAAGAATTACTTAGTCCATACACCGATTCCGAACGTTATATTCATCAATCTCGAAAGAAAAACCGCAAGAAGCAACCCTTTGTTTCTTTTGAAAACCGAATTCCAAAAACCAAAAACCCACCGTTTGATAATCTCTTAGACGCATTTGTCGTCTATAACCCATTTAACGATCTACCATTCCCAATGGCCGACGATCAATCCATCTGGGCAGCCAACCGAGTAGTAGCAGCTACCCCGAGGCTGCTATTGTTCAAGTTGAGCTTGGAGAAAACTTTACTGTGAAAGGTCATCACCTTTCAATGATCAAAGACCGCCAATTTGACGTCCGTACAAGGTCTGATCCGCATAAGCACATATCAGAATTCATAGAAATATGTGGCATGTTCCGATATAGAGCCGACGTAGATGTAGACGCTATAAAACTCAAAATCTTCCCATCATCTCTATCCGGAGATGCAAGAGTTTGGTATAATGAGTTGACGCCCGATACCATTAAACCATGGGAACAACTGAGAACCGCTTTTGTTAGCCGTTTCTTTCCACCCGCCATGTACGAAAGACTCATTGGAGAAATCCGAGGTTTCGCCCAACTTCCTCAAGAAACACTCATTGATGTGTGGAACCGAATGAAAGACCTACTTCGCAGTTGTCATGGACATGGTTTAGTAAAAGGAACCATCATCTAAATATTTTATCATGGTCTCAATGAACCGACGCAAGCAATCCTTGACGCCGATAAACTCTTTCTCAATAAGACTCCCAACGAAGCATATTAATTGCTCGAGGACCGAGTTCTCTTAAAACTCGATTGGTCCAAAGATAACCGTTCCAAACCTTTCAAGAAAACCGTTGCTTTCGTTGAAAGTAGGGAAAATTCTAAACTCATGGAGAAGATGGACGCTCTCACATCTAAATTTGACTCGCAATTTAAAACTATCAAAGATGAGATGAAAGAGATGCGAGGCGAATGTACTCTTTCTGGAGAACCACACCCATCTACGGAGTGTGATGACACACCAATAAGAGAACTACCGCAAGAAGCAAACTACGCCCAAGGATACCGAGTAGGTGGTTATCGAGGTAATTACTACGGTAGAAACCCCGGAACTTGGCGTGAGTACCCCAAAAACGAAAATCATAAGTCACAACCTTGTGAGAACGATAATTACGTTTCATCAAACGAGAAGAAACCCGAAGGATCAAGCTTAGAAAAAACGTTGTTTACTTTCATAGAATCTCAAAAATCAACAAACACGTTCATTAAGAACCAATTCTTTGATCTCAAAGCCAACGTTGAAAGAGGACAAAGACACCACACCGCCACTATTAGTGATCTCGAAACCAAGATCGGTCGAATCACCGACTAATTAGCCAATCGACCAAGTGGTTTGTTGCCAAGCAACACTCAAACAAACCCAAAACCATCTATAGAGAAACTATACCACCCACCCTCCTCCCGTAATGAACATGTGAATGCCGTATTCACAAGAAGTGGGCTGAGTTATGATCCACCACAAAACCCAAACACCAATGCTCCTACTTTCGCCGATGAAAGTGAAGAAGAAGCCGATGAGCCTGAGAAGGAAGAAACCGTTCTTCCTTCCAAACCAAAACCAAAACGAACCACACCTATTCCAACACCAACACCAAAGGCGTATACACCCAAAATTCCATTTCCTCAACGCCTACGATAGGAAAAGATGGAGGCTCGTAATACCAAATTCATTAAGATGATCAAAGAAGTTAAGATCAACGTTCCCCTAGTTGATATCTTAACCGGCATGCCCAACTATGGAAAATTCCTCTAAGATCTTGTGAGCAACCATAGTAAGACAGAGCAAATCTATGCTGCGTTTCTGAATGAAGAATGTTCTGCAGCCTTGCAAACCAAACTTACACCAAAGCTCGGAGATCCGGGAAGCTTTCTCATACCATATACCATATACCCTAGCCAACAATGATGAATGTCACGCCTTGGCCGATCTAGGCGCGATATCAATCTTATGCCATACTCATTATACAAAAATCTTTCAAACAATACATTGAAACCTACAAGTATGAGTATACATTTTGCTAACCACACTTACCAATATCCCATTGGGATAACCGAGGACATGCTTGTTCAAGTTGGAAAATTCATATTTCCCACCGACTTTGTAATCCTTGAAATGGAGGAAGATCATCACGTCCCTCTCATTTTAGGACGACCATACTTGCACACCGCCGATGCTATCATTTGTGTGAAGAATAAAGAACTCGACCTTGGAGTTGGTGACGATCGAGTCACATTCTTAGTCGATAAAGCTATGCAACATTCTCATTCTAATGATGACACATGCTTCCGCGTGGATGTTATCGATGAAGTAACGGAAGAAGAGTTGGATGCATTGCTTGATGACAAGGAACCATTCCAAACAACTTCCGAAAAGATTAGCGATACCGATCGTGATCGTGAAATCAAAGAATTCATGGCCCTTGATTCTGAAGTAACTCCCGAAGAAGAGGAAAATAAACCCTTCGAAGTCGAAATTTATAGTTCCCAAATCTATTCATGATCCACCGACGAATCTAGAATTGAAACCTCTTCCCGAACATCTTGAGTACGCTTATCTAGAGAAGGATTCACTCCTTCCGGTGATTATCTCAGCCTCACTCGAGGAAGATGAGAAGAAACGCCTTGTTTCTATGCTCAAAAACCACAAAGAAGCGTTTGCATGGAAAACATCCGATATACCGGGAATTGATTCGCAATTTTGCAAACACAAGATCAATCGTGAAGACGATGCCAAGCCCGTTATTGAGAGGCAACGTCGACTTAACCCAAACATGAAGGAGATTGTAAAAACTGAAGTAATCAAACTCCTTGAAGCAGGACTCATCTTTTCCATAGAAGATAGTCATTGGGTTAGTCCTATTCATTGAGTTCCTAAAAAAGGAGGAATGACTGTTGTGACCAACGAACATAATGAACTTGTTCCTACAAGAACCGTTACCGGTTGACGTATGTGTATTGATTACCGCAAATTAAATGATGCCACACGAAAAGATCATTTTCCTCTACCATTCATGGACCAAATGTTGGAAAGACTAGCGGGGAATAAATTCTTTTGTTTTCTCGATGGCTTTTTCAGATATTTCCAAATACCTATCAAACCATCCGATCAAGACAAGACCACTTTTACGTGTCCTTTTGGAACATTTGCTTATAGGCGTATGCCTTTTGGTCTTTGCAACGCACTTGCGACTTTTCAAAGGTGTATGATCGTGATCTTTCAACACATGATCAAAGTATCCATGGAAGTTTTCATGGATGATTTCTCAGTCTTCGGAAACTCATTCGAGTCTTGCCTTTTTAATCTAGAGCACATGCTCATCCGATGCAAACAAGCTCATCTCGTGCTCAACTGGGAGAAATGTCACTTTATGGTGACTAAAGGAATTGTGCTTGGACACAAAGTCTTTGGAGCCGGATTGGAAGTAGAGAAGGCCAACATCAAAGTGATATCCAAATTACCACCACCCACAAACATTAAAGCCGTTAGAAGTTTTCTAGGTCATGCGGGATTCTACCGTCGATTCATAAAAGACTTTCCAAAATCGCTAGACCGATGACCAAACTCCTTGAGAAAGAAATAGTCTTTGATTTCAACGAAGAATGCATAAAGGCATTTGAAAAGCTTAAAGACAAGTTGACGAATGCATCGATCATGGTTTCACCAGATTGGTCGCGACCGTTTGAACTTATGATGCAAGCAATTTCGCTGTAGGAGCCGTATTAGGACAACGCGAAGGAAAACATTTCCTTCCTATAAATTTTGCGAGCAAAAATCTAAATAGCGCGCAGCTCAACTACACGATCACCGAGAAAGAACTACTTGCCGTAGTTTTTGCTTTTGACAAATTTTTGATCCTATCTCGTGTTATCGAAAACGATTGTATTCACTGATCATTCCGCGTTGAAATACCTACTCTCTAAACAAGATGCTAAGCCGCGTCTTATTAGATGGATTTTACTACTCCAAGAATTTGACATCGAAATTTAAAATAAGAAAGGAGCTGAAAACGTCACAGCCGATCATTTATCGCGACTTGAAAATCCAAACATGGAAGAGTTAAGGGACGAAGATATCGATGACTATTTTCCCGATGAAACTCTTATGCAAATCTCTATGGACGAATCTCCGTGGTTTGCAGATTTTGCAAATTACCTCGTTGGAAGAATTCTAAGAAACGGTTTAACCTATCACCAACGATGTAAATTCTTTTCCAACCTAAAACACTATTTCTGGGAAGATCCCTACCTTTTCAAGGTATGCCCCGATGGCATGATTAGGAGATGTGTTTATGGTGCGGAAACAAGAAAGATCCTTGATAAATGTCATCATTGCCCTACTGGGGGACATTATGGTCCTTCCACCACTGCAAAAAAAGTGTTTGATGCTGGTTTCTATTTGCCAACAATTTTTATGGAGGCTCATACTCTAGTCGAAAATTGTGATGCTTGCCAACGTACTGGTAGCCTCTCACGAAGAGATGAGATGCCTCAAAACAACATCCAAGTTAGCGAAATATTTGACGTATAGGGAATTGATTTCATGGGACCCTTTCCCAAATCCGTTAAGTTCGAATACATCTTAGTCGCTATTGATTACATGTCCAAATGAGCCGAAGTCGAGGCTTTACCCATGAACGATTCACGAGCCGTAATCAATTTTCTGAAAAAGCTTTTCTCTCGTTATGGAATGCCGAAAGCATTAATTAGCGATCGAGGTTCCCATTTTTGTAACAAACAAATGGAGAAAATCTTAAAGCGTTATGGAGTAACCCATCGCTTTGCCACCGCATATCATCCACAAACGAGTGGACAAGTTGAGAATACCAACAGAGCCTTAAAACGAATACTCGAAAAACGGTTAAGGACAATCCTTCCATATAGTCAAGGAAACTTGACGACGCTTTGTGGGCATTCCGAACAGCTTATAAGACACCAATTGGCACAACACCTTATCGTTTATTATACGGTAAATCGTGTCACTTGCCCTTCGAAATTGAGCACCGTGCTTATTGGGCATTGAGAAGCTGTATCCGAATCTCAAAATCACTGAAGAAAACCGATTCTTGCAATTGCATGAACTCGATGAATTAAGAATCCAAGCTTATGAGAATTCCAAATTATACAAAGTATGTACCAAAGCTTATCATGACAAGAAACTTCGAATCCGAAAATAATTCAAGAAGGGAGACAAAGTTCTCTTGTTTAATATGCGATATAAATTCAAAGCTCCAAAGCTTAAAAAAAGTGGTACGGTCCTTTTATAGTAAAACATGGATACCCGTCCGGTTATGTTGAATTGTATGACAAGAATGGAGGAAGCTTCATTGTTAATGGAAATCGTATTAAACTATACCATGATGAGTGGAGTGAACATTTTCCGCTCGATGAAAATAAAGAAAACTAAAAAGAAGTATGAGTCAGGCTGATGACTCGTTAATAAAATAAGCACTTCTCGGGAGCCAACCCGTGTGTTTAGAAGTTTTTAAAATTTTTAAGTGTGATTTTCCTTTTTAAAATAAATTCATGCTTACACCCCACAGTTTTAACCAATGTTTTGCTTAAGTGTGAGGGGGTGTAGCATGTGCCGCTTTTATAAAAACCTAAAAAAAAAACCAAAAATAGAATGTTTTCGTATTTTTGTGTGTTTTATCTTTTTTGTAGGTACCGCAAGTTGAAGGCGAAGACAAGACTCTTGTATGGTACACGATATGCCCGTGATTCTGGTTTTTCTCTTATTCCCTATACTTTGGTTCAGTTTTATCACATTGAGGACAATGCTAAACTTAAGTGTGAGGGGGTTGTAGGGAAATCGAGAAAAAGATGTTTAATTGCCATATTTTTGGGTTATTTTAAAATTTTTTGTTCTGTTTTACCCTCGTAAATAAAAAGTTTCAAGCAAATGTATATAAATAATTAAGAAATTATCAAATCGGTAATTTTTGAAAATTAGAGATATATTTTTGTGTTAAACTTACCCAAGTCAATGTCTCAAATAGTAGAAGAAAAATACAAAAAAATAAAAAATTAAGAGAAAGTTGCAAGTTCCATGTTTGTCAATACAACATGATTATTTCAAGTATGTTGATCTATGGCTAGGAGTTTTAGCCAAGAAAAATACAAAAAAAAAAAGAAAAAAAGAAAGAAAAAAAGTCTAAAAGACAAATAAATAGCCAATGAGCTATAATGTTATGAAGTTGAAGGAAGAAGAAGAAATAAAAGGTATCGATTAGCCAGTGCGCTAAGTCGGGATACATGTTGCTTCAATTAATATGTTATTAGTGTAGTTAGAAATAAAAGACTTTCTAGATTTTTATGGGTATTGACTTTATATTTCAATTTTTTAACCTTAAAAACTTAATTCGATGAGTTTTATCTTGTACTTGTACTTAGTAGACTTGCATCGAATTTTTATAAGATACATGTACCTTTGGATTTAATTTTCTTTTCTTCTTGCTTGAGGGCAAGCAAAACTTAAGGTGAGGTGATTTGATAACGCCCAAATCCAACATGTTTTTGGGAGCGTTATCCGTACTTTTGTACATGTATATTGGCCATATCTATAATACTTTTGTGCATATTTGTGCCCAATTCGGTTTGCAAGTCTTTGTGTAGCCAATTGCAGGAATAGAGTGTAAAACAATGCAAACATGAAGATTAGTACGAGTACGAAGAATCCTAGTCAAGTTCAAGACCCGTGTACAAGTTACAAGCCTTTAAAGATCAATTTCGGGTGCAAGAACAAGTATTTCCATGGAGCATACAAGTCACTCAACATGAAGTTGCCACCAGCAGAAATGAAGTCGCCACCAGCAAAACTCACCCGAGTTGCCACCAGCAAGATTCAAGTTGCCACCCACATTTGTGTAGGCAGAATTTCTGTCTACATTCATGCAAGCTTATGCAAGAACACACAAGATCATACAAGAAAGTTCTAGACTTCCTTTGGCTCCAAGCATTTGTATTTGTCCCCAAGCCATGCATTCACTCCATGCCTTCAATTTTGCTTATAAATAAGAACCTTAGGGTCATGTAACATACAAAACTCAAATATCTCTTCACATAATCTAATAATATCTTTCATAACCACAAAATAATTCTCTCAACCTTGTCCAAACATCCATTCTTGGATTTGAGCAAGGTGGTGCAAGAAAATTCACTTTTGGAGTCCGAAAAGCAAAGTTAACATCACGAAACTCTTAGGGGTCATTACCCTAATCATTAGCAACATATTTTAGCTTTGTAAGGCTCTTGATTATGACTTGTAAGACTAATATTTCAGAGTTTATTTCATTGTTTGTTATGAGTAGCTAAATCTCATTCTACACTTGGTAGGATGATGTTTGTGGTATGAAGTAGTGGTTGTGATTGTGATTTATGTTTATTTCAATTTCAAGCTTTCTTTTGAACCATTAGTACTTATGTTTCATGTGACAATTGTTATCAAAACTTAATTTTTTGGTAAAAATTTCATAGGTCGAAAGAGTTATTTTCTATCAACAAGTCATAGCCGGTTTGTCTATGATTGGCTATCTTTTGTATTGATCATTTCTTAAGAAGTTTTGATTATCAAGAAACATAAATATAAGTGTTAGAAAATTCGTGAAACGACCGTGAGTCGAATGTGTTGAAATTAGATTAAGTATTTAACTGAGTGATTGAGTCTAATGCTTGTTTTCTTTAACCAAAGTCTTGACGAAGATTGAAGCTTTTGAAAACAATAGATTGGATTATCCATCTAATTATCATAATCATATTTGTTAAACGTGTCATCACAATCATACCACTACGGATGCTCAAACTAGTCCTTACCAAGTGTTGCTTTTAATCTTGTTATCAATCTCATCATTTTACTTGTTACTTGTTTGTCTACAATTGCTACAATCAACGATTATAGTTTTATTTTTGAATGATCATAGGTTTTCCAAATCCCCGTGAACGATCTCGGTATTACCACACAAAATCTATACACAAACGAAAGGGTTATACTTGCACGTGCGTTTTTAGTCAATCCGGTAATTCGTGTTTATAAATTTAAAACTTGTTCCCCAAATCCAACCACGACGGACGCATCAGCCTTCCAAGCTTGAAATTCATCAAAGATCATCTTTGTTCTTCTTGTGAGCTTTGTAAAGCTAAACGAAGTATTTTCAAGACAAAGACTACACCAAGCTCTAAAGGACAGTTAGATCTTCTTCATATGGATTTGTGTGGTCCTATGCGTGTTCAAACTATCAATGGGAAGAAATACATTCTGGTTATTGTCGATGACTACTCAAGGTACACGTGGACGTTCTTCTTGAGATCCAAGGATGAAACACCCGAAGTTCTCATCAACTTAATTAAGCAGACACAATGTGGATTTCAAGCTCAAGTAAAAGTGGTACGTACTGACAGAGGTACAAAATTCTTGAATTCAGCTCTAAAGAATTATTTTGAAGCCGAAGGGATTGAACACGAAACATCTATTGCTAGAACACCTAAACAAAATGGTGTTGTTGAAAAACAAAACCGTACTTTAGTTGAGGCTGCTCGAACATTATTATCCGCTTCAAAACTACCACTATTCTTTTGGGCTTAAGCCGTGTCATCCGCATGCTACACACAAAACCGTTCCTTAATTATTCCAAGACACGAAAAGACACCATATCACATAGTTCATGATCGAAAACCTTCACTCAACACCTTCACATTTTTTGATGTACTTGTTACATAATACGAGATGGTGAAAATTTGGATAAGATGAAAGAGAAAGGTGATGTATGCATTCTAGTGAGATATGCAACTCAGTCTAAGGGATATAGAGTTTACAACAAGAGAACAAAATTGATAGTCGAGACTATTCATATCAGATTTGATGAATTAGAAGAGATGGCACTTGAACAAAACAGTTTAAGTCCTGGTCCACAACGACAAAAGACTTCTGTGCACAACCGCACATAACTCGAAACTCAAGACCACAACAATGAACCGTCAAGTTCAAAACTGGTTCACAAAAATGTTCCTAGAGCAGATATGACAGTCGACACGACCAATGAAGAGTTGGAAATGTTATATGGACCAATGTTTGATGAATATTTCATGGAGAGAAACATGTTGTATCAAAGTCTTCCTCTGTCACTCATGATAAGAATGATGATACCGATCATCGTTAACAAAAGGATACAACTTCATCTACTTCAACTCGGGTTGCTGCAGATTTACCTCCTCAGAATATCACTTCAACAATCGATCCTACAATCTCCACAACTACTATCATTTCTCCAGAGAACACAAATCAAGAAGACAATGCATTATCTGACGATGATGATTTTCACAACCCATTCAGTACACCGGTACACGAAACTGGAGAGTCTTCTACTCGACATGTAGATCTGTCAAATATGCATATGTTCTACCAACGACATCCGCCAACACATCATTGGACCCGAGATCACCCTTTGGTTCAAGTAATTGGAAACCCTTCACAGCCCGTTCGTACAAGACGACAACTAAAAACCGATGGCGATGTTTGTATGTTCGCACTCGCCGTGAGTATAGCTGAACCGAAAAACATCAAAGAAGACATGGCTGATCATGCTTGGATTGAATCGATGTAAGATGAACTTCTTCAATTTGAAAGATTTAAAGTCTGGGAACTTGTTGACAGACCATACGATGTTATTCCGTTAAATCTTCGTTGGATCTGGAAAAACAAGATGGATGAAGAAAACACAATCATCAAGAATAAAGCTCGGCTAGTGGCTAAGGGGTATGGCCAGAAAGAGGGTATTGATTTTGAAGAATCATTTGCACCAATAGCTCGTATGGAAGCGGTCAGGATTTTCCTTGCTTATATTTAATAACTGACTTTTGGTTAGTTAATAAAAAGGTTTTTGCTTGCAAGATCTTTCTTTGCGTTGCTCGTACCCAATTGATATATGTCGTTGTTTCGTTCTCGGTATCTTCTCGAATTGATCACGGTCAAAAGTGGAATAGTTGTAATTGGTGACTAAAAAGGGGGAGCTTTGGTCTAAATCTACTAAAATGATAAGGGCAAGTAATAATAAAATTAAACTAGAAACAAGAACTGAGAATAAATCCAGAATTTAAATGAAACAGTAAGTACCTCAACCTAGAATAAAAGTGGAAGTCTCTATCCGGAATGATTGCTCTTACTCGGAATAATACTGCTGTGCGGAATATAGTCCCCTACTCGGAATAATAACCCTACTCGGAAAAAGTACTCTAATGCTGAATATTTGGCGTACGCGGAATGTTGGTTCTTACTCCGAATAATCAAGACCATGCGGAACTTTGTGCTATGCGGAATGTCTAGCTTATGCGGAATATTTTGACTATGCTGAATAACAGTCATGCGGAATAACCTATGCGGAATGTTTGGAAGAATAACTTTATACAGAATATTTGCAAAGAGAGCTATGCGGAATATGAGCACTACTCGGAATATTTGGAAATTCCGAATAACCAAAGAAAAGTTCAACCTACTCGGAATAATTGATATTCCGAACAGACACAAAATCTTAAACTCTACTCGGAATATTTTGAATATTCCGAATAAACAACAAAACACCACCTTGATCCGGAATATTTTGATATTCCGAACCAACGAAGTTTCAGAAATTCTATGCGGAATCTGGGCAACTCAGTAACAAAACGAAGAACAGGGGATTACACAAGCATGAAATTTAACACCAAAATTTACCAAGTTTTCAATCAAAACTCAAATCAATTTCACCACTAATCATTTACCTAAGGTAACATCAATTTAAAACAACCAAAACACAAAACCCACTTACTTATGATGATCAAACCAATAAAATGAAAACTTGAAAACTAGAATCACCAAGAGATGAAGAACAAGATGATAGAAAGATTAAAAGTGGACTTGTATTAATGATTTAGGATTCAACAAACAAGTGGAAAGATTAAACTTACAAGATTGGAAGAAATCAAAGAAAAATGGAAACCACTCCTTAAGGGAGATGGTTTCTTCCTAAGAAATCGGAAAGAAAATAACAGAAAAAGAACTAGTGGAGTCTTGAATGGGAGGAGTATTTATAGGCTTCTCCCTTGGTTGGTGAGTGGGCTTTCTTCCTTTCTTTTTGTCTTCTCGTCTTTTCAGAAAAGTTGACGTTTTCGATTTCGATTCGGGATTTGTCGACGAATAATTTCAACTCGTCTTTTAATTTCTTCATTTAATAGACTTGAGTTTCTTCGACATAGGTAAATCTTCCGTCTTTGGTCCTTTTCTTCGATAAATCTTCAAATAGGCCCATTGACTTCAAATCTTTTGCATCTCTTGGACTATAGACTTCATAATTTCGTCCTTTTCCTCGATAAAACCCGTGCAATCCCATGTTTCCTCCAATATTTATCCGGATGGCTCTGAAAACACAACAAACACACAAACCACGCATAATTCCAAACAAATGACATTAAATACGCGTTTTGGTCTTGTTTTAGCAAGAAATAAGTGGTAAAAGGATGGGTGTTTTCACACCTATCAAATCCCCTACACTTAACCATTGCCATGCCCTTATGCAATGCTTAGTGATAAAGCAAATTTACATTTTTCTCATAATTAATCAACCTTGGCCTTATTAACATTCTACTAAACAAAAATTAAAGTACTAAGAGGAATTAAAACTTTAAAGTAAACTAAAGGATAGAAAACCATTTTCATTTGAAAATAGCTACATGGAAATAACTTGCAAAGAGATCAAAGACTTACATTAGGGCTTTGGTGTTGCGAAGATTTATCACCCTCAAGTTTCACGTTCCCCAAACTAAGCTTAAAGACGAGATCATTGTTATTATAAGTTAGCAATTCAAACACTTACACACATGGCTTAATTATATGCTTAAACTCCCTTATTCCTAGGTGTATCTCTTATATTTTATTTTTGTCTTAGAATGATCATGAAGATGCATTTTTGGACTAATTTCGATAGTTTATTTAGGCTGAAAGCAAAGTAGGACGATTTGATCAATAGTTAGCTAAAGGACAAAATCTCTTAAAACTGCTTCTCGGGATATCAAAAAGTTCATATCTTGGCATAACTCGGTTCACGATTTGAGACCTTTCTCGGGCCGATATTTGGCATGTACTTCATACTTCATATCTTCGAGAGACGTTCTTGAGATAATGGTCTTCTCTTCGTTAATAGAGTTTCTTCTCTTGGAGACTTTTGAGGGGTACTCCAACTTTGTTGACCACGACTTCATGATTATTTCTTCAATCTCTAATTGGGATTTTGAGATACAACGATCCGCCTCCTTTTCGGACTTGGATCTATTTATCCTCATACCTTGTTAGGGTCTTTTCGGATAGACTTCTCCATGATCTTTATGGGAGTTGATTGCTTTTCGTCGTGAGTCTTGATCCTTCATATCGATTTTGGGAATAATGCTTTTCACATCACCTTGGATCTTTAGCAATAAAATGGAATCCTCATGCTTTGTTAGGGCCTTTTCGGACTCGCCAATCTTCGCGCCCCGCTTCATAAGTTATGCCTTGGCTATGAACTCTTATCATTACCGAGCAACTTTTAAACGATCTTGGGCTAGAAGCTAAGTAACCTTTCAAATCGTACGACCTTACTTATTGCAGATAAATTCTTAGCAAGTGATGGGAGAAAAGGCAAATAATTACACCAAGTGAGCTTGTGTAAGAATACCGACTTATAATTGACTCTATCATTTCTCGTCCTCCACAATTTAAAATCTCAAGTAATGAGACTCGTGGATGCTTAGCCTAATAAACCAATTAAGGTCTACATGGTTAAGGATACTAGCTAGAATAAACTCGGATAATTCTATTCGGGTTGAGTCAAAATACTCGCAACGGGCCTAATATGTCAAAGATTTCAAAACTAGCTACACCACTTTATTAATATTTTTGACTTTATTGCGGGATATATACATATGAAAGCAACGATAAGAATTTAAAAATTACGACTAAATGGCCAAAGTTAAATAAAAATTTGAAAAATGTTGAAAAAGATGATTTTCCGGTTAAATGAAGGCATTTTCATGGAAAAGTCCACTTAAAACTTCGATAGAAGTCTCTCCTACACTTAAGATAAACATTGTCCTCAATGTTTAAGCATGTGGGAAAAATCTCCCCTATACTTATGACATTGTGCACGTTGGTTAAATCAAGCTAAGGAAGAGACGATTAAAGTGATCAATTTCGAATGTGAGTATGAAGACAATTGAATCACGATAGTTGAGAGATAGAACCGGTATTGTGGATAACATGGGAGCACGGTTCTTCAGAGATTCCAAGCGTGCAATTATCCCTGTAATCACATCACCATCCAAAAAAAAGCAACCTATATAGCTCCCCCTACACTTATGATGAAAAACGGGAAAGGGGGATAGATACTCGGGTTGCCTCCCGAGGAGCGCTTCTTTTTGTTCACCGAGTCGCGAGCCTGACTCGGTCCCGAACTAATTCAAGGGAAACGTGGTGAGGGATGGAATCATCTCTTGAGAGATATCCTCACCAAAGTATAATTTCAAACGCTGGCCATTCACCTTGAAGTTGGGCCCATTTGGCTGAGAAAGCTCAACGGTGCCATAGGGAAAGACATTGGTGATGGTGAATGGACCAGACCAGCGGCTCTTCAACTTGCCTGAGAAGATCTTCAACCGAGAGTTAAAGAGTAAGACTTGATCACCAACGTGGAACTCTCGGTTCTTGATTTTAGCATCGTGGATAATCTTGGTCTTCTCCTTGTAGATCAATGAGTTCTCGTAAGCTTGATTCCTTAATTCTTGTAGCTCGTTGAGTTGAATCTTGCGAAAATCACCGGCTTTGTTGATGTCGAAGTTAGCCCACTTCAAGGCCCAGTATGCCTTATGTTCCAGCTCAATAGGGAGGTGGCAAGCTTTCCCGTACACAAGACGATAAGGTGTACAACCAATCGGCATCTTATAAGCGGTACGGAAAGCCCATAGAGCATCATCAAGCTTATCGGCCCATGAGGCATGATGCTCTCCCACAGTACGTTCCAAAATTCTCTTCAATCCACGGTTGGATATCTCGGCTTGACCGTTGGTTTGAGGATTATAAGCGGTGGAAAGACGGTGATTGACACCATACTTAGCCATGACTCTTGCAAATTGATCGTTGCAAAAATGAGTCCCGCGGTCACTGATAATAGCACGAGGAACACCAAAACGAGCAAACAGTTGTTTCAAGAATTTACAAACCACCCTCGCGTCGTTAGTGGGTAAAGCTTTGGCTTTAACCCATTTAGAGACATAGTCGACAGCGACAAGGATGTATTTGTTGCCTTTAGAAGAAGGGAATGGCCCCATAAAGTTGATGCCCCATACATCAAAGATTTCACATTCTTGTATGAAATTTTGAGGCATCTCATCTTTATGTGTGATCTTGCCTTGTTTTTGGCAAGCATCACAATGTTTAACCATCTCGTGAGCATCACGATAAATGGTGGGCCAATAGAATCCCGAGTCAAACACTTTTTTGGCGGTGTAGTTGGGACCAAAGTGACCACCGGTGGGTCCTTTGTGGCAAGCCTGGAGAATGTCCAAAGCGGCCGGTCCGTCAACACATCAGCGAATAATCAAGTCAGCGCATTGTTTGAATAGAAAAGGGTCATCCCAAAAGTAAGTCTTAACATCGTGCAAGAACTTCTTTTGTTGGGATGTTAACCCTTTGATGAGAACACCACCTGCTAAGTAGTTTGGAATATCGGCAAACCACGGGGTGCCATCAAGATTGAGATTTATAGACATTAAGGTCTCAAGGGGGAAAGAATCATTGACCTCTTTGTTCAGATGATCCCCTTGATATGGATCCTCAAGTCTGCTCAGATGATCCGCGGCTAGGTTTTCAGCACCCTTCTTGTCACGAATTTCTATGTTGAATTCTTGAAGGAGTAAAACCCAGCGGAGAAGTCTTGGCTTAGAGTCGTGTTTAGTCATCAAGTACTTCAACGCGGAATGGTCCGTGTATACAATTGTAGTGGATAAAACAAGATAGGGGCGGAATTTTTCGAAAGCATAGACAACAGCTAAAAGCTCTTTTTCGGTTGTTGTATAATGCAATTCAGCCCCCGCCATTGTTTTGCAAGCATAGTGGATTGGTTGGAAATGTTTGTTGATCCTTTGTCCTAAAACCGCACCAATAGCAAAGTCGCTAGCATCACACATCAATTCAAAAGGCAGCTCCCAATTAGGGGTAACCAAGACCGGTGCCTTAGTTAGCTTATCCTTAAGAAGATTGAAGGCTTCGAGACACTCTTTAGAAAATATAAAAGGAGTATCTTTTTCCAAGAGGTGGGTCATCGGGCGAGCGATTTTAGAGAAATCCTGAATGAATCGACGATAGAAGCCCGCATGACCCAGAAAGCTTCTCACACCCTTCACGGTTGAAGGTGGAGGTAATTTGGCTATGACATCTACTTTAGCACGGTCGACTTCAAGACCGGCGTTAGAGATTTTGTGTCCTAGCACAATGCCTTCTTTTACCATAAAATGGCATTTTTCCCAATTTAGAACAAGGCGAGTGTCTTCGCACCGCTTAAGCATACGTTCCAAATTGGCAAGGCAAGAAGAAAAGGAATCCCCGAAGACCGAAAAATCATCCATGAAGACTTCCATGGTTTGCTCAACCATGTCATGGAAGATAGCCAACATGCACCTTTGGAAAGTCCCGGGGGCATTGCATAAGCCAAAATGCATCCTTTTGTAAGCAAATGTGCCATAGGGACAAGTAAATGTTGTCTTCTCTTGATCTTGGGGATCGATGGGTATTTGGAAATAACCCGAGAAACCATCAAGAAAGCAGTAATATTCATTACCTGCTAAACGTTCAAGCATTTGGTCCATAAAAGGTAGAGGGAAATGATCCTTTCTCGTGGCATCATTGAGTTTGCGGTAGTCTATACAAACTCTCCACCCAGTAACGAGACGGGTAGGAATCAACTCGTTGTTTGCATTGGGCACAACGGTAATTCCGCCTTTCTTAGGCACACAATGGACTGGACTAACCCATGGTGAATCCGAAATAGGGTAAATCATACCCGCATCAAGAAGTTTGATAACCTCTTTTTTGATGACTTCATGGATTTTAGGATTCACCCTTCGTTGGCTTTGAATTGTGGGCTTAAAGTCGTCCTCCATGAGAATTTTATGTGTGCAAAAGTGAGGATCAATTCCACGAATGTCGGAGATTTTCCAAGCGATATCTCTTTTATGCTTCTTCAACACGGCGACAAGTCGGGCTTTTTCGTCTTCTTTGAGGTCCTTCGCGATGATGACCGGTAACTTCTCGTTGTCTTCCAGGAAAACGTACTCAAGATGAGGAGGTAGGTCCTTAAGCTCAAGAGTAGGAGGATCCTCAATAGATGGTGTAACTAACGATGGATCATCATTAGTCACCTCTTTAGGAGAGGGAGGAGGAAACGGGTCTTCATTGAGAAGTTTCTCAATAGTACGAATGTCTTCATCCCAATCAGTGGAAGAATCATCATACTAAATATCGAGAGGACCCAAGCTAGCTTCGAAATCATCCAAGTCACTTTCTCCAAAAGGAGTCAATGCCGAAGTAATTGAGGCAACGGTCTCAACATTGGGTAGAGAAGAGAGAGTACTTTTGCAAGCATCATGAAAATGTTCTTCACAAGCCTGATCAAGAACATCAATAGCATTAACACTCTCATATGAATAAGGTTGCTTAGAAATCTTACCCATGTTGAAGACAATTTTGTCGTCACCAACTCTCATGATTATTTCGCCCGCGGCTACATCAATGATAGTGCGACCGGTCCTCAGGAATGGACGTCCAACGATTAATGGAACACGGGGATCCATCTCGTAGTCAACGACAACAAAATCCGCCGGGAAGGTGAATTTGTCAACGCCAACAATGACATCTTCGGCTATCCCCACTGGATAAGCAACCGTACGGTTGGCTAATTCCAAAGTCATTTTAGTGGGGACTAGCTCAGGGAGAGATAATTGCTTCCAAACACTTAAAGGAATTAAGTTTATACTGGCACCTAGATCGGCTAGGGCCATGCAATTCTCTACTCCCGGGAAGTTGCAAGGAATCAAGAAGCGACCCGGATCACCAAGTTTGGTGGGCAATTTCCTTAAGAGCACTGCGGAGCAGTTCTCATTAAGTTGGGTCTGAGCAATGTCAAGAAGCTTCTCCTTGTCACTTAGAAGATCTTTAAACATCTTAGCGTATTTGGGCATGTGAGCGAGAGCCTCGGCAAAGGAGATGTTAAAATTCAATTGTTTAAACATTTTTAGAAAGTTGGAAACTTGAATATCATCCTTGCTCTTTTGCTTCTCTTTCCTCAACCTTGAAGGATAAGGTATATTAGATGAAGAAGAAGTCTTTATGGGAATAGGATCACTCACAACCACGGGTGGTGGGGAAATGGGGATAGAAGGTGAAGGAGGTGAGGAAAGTTGCTCTTTTTCTTTGTTCACAATCACGGGTGGAGGTGTAGGAAGCTCGGGTTCCGTATAACCTTTTCCACTACGAGTGGTGATTGCTTTCATCTCCCCTCTTGGATTCGCAACGGTGTTACTCGGAAGAGTACCCGAAGAAGAGGGTTGATTACCTTGGATGAGCGAACCAATCATATCACGAATGTTTAGCGCTTGAGTGCTGAAAGAATCTCTGATGTCGGCACGAAGTTCTTTGTTTGGCCATATCATTCCGTAGGTCAGCTCGAATATCACTCCCTTGTTTCGCCATGTCATTCTTCAAGTTGACAAATTGACTCTGAAGATTCGTCACCATCTCTCGATTAGTCTTCATGAACGTCTCGACGTCTTGATTCACTGCCATCGGTTGATTGAGAGGTGGAGCTTGGTAAGCTTGAGAATTTCCTTGAGTTGGGTATGGGTTTCTTTGGGATTGATATTGAGTTTGAGCACGAGGTTGGGATTGGTTGTTTCGGTTATAGCTTTGTTGTTGGTTTTGGTTGGTAGGAGGGAAACCGGGTGGAGCAAGGTAATTGTTTGAACGATAACTTAGCAAGCTACGGTCTCCTTGAGGACGAGCTTGATAGCCTCCCGTGGGATAAGTACCGTAAGCCGCGTTAACGTTTTCAGAATAATTGCCTTGAGTAGAAGGACAATCATTGTAAGAATGAGGGCCACCACATGTGTCACAAGAAATAGCAACGGCTTTAGCTTGTTGAAAGTGGTTTGTGGCCATGGTCATGAAATTCTTGTTCATCTCAGCGAGTTGTCGAGAAATTTCAGTCATCTCAGGATTGGAATTAGTAGAAGAAACATTGACTCTCGAGTTAGATCTTGAGGATGCGGATGAATCCCAATTCTTGTGGTGAGTAGTCATGTTTTCAATCAACTCTAGACACTCCTCCGGTATCCTTTTCATAAAAGTACCACCGGCGGCGGCATTGATCGTGTCACGTTCACAAAAAGTGAGACCATTATAGAAGGTGTCAATGAGAGTGATGTGGAGCATATTGTGATTTGGATAGCGGTCGATCAAATCATTGTACCGTTCCCAAGCATCAAAAAGCGATTCATCATTGTCTTGCATGAATCCACTTATTTGGTTACGAAGGCTCGTGACCATGGATGGTGGGAAGTAGCGCGACAAAAAGCGTTGAGTCATGTCGTTCCACGTATGAATAGAATTCTTAGGAAGACGGTCAAACCATTTTTCGGCATGGTGAGAAAGCGAGTGGGGAAAGAGTTGAACGCGAAGGTCATCCATAGAAACACCGGGGGACTTCATGCTTTGGGTAATAGTAATGAATTTGTCGAGGTGTTTGTTGGCATCATCATCCGGAATTCCGCGAAATGGGTTAGTTTGCACTTGCTGGATCATGTGATGCTTCAACGAAAACTCCTGAGCCGTGACATGCATCGGTGCAATCGGGCCTCCACGTCCGTTCATGGTGGGTTGACATAGCTCTTCTATGGTTCGTAGGTCGGGTAAGGGTGGATTATTCATGGTTTGGTGGGGTGGATGATTATTGTTGTTGTTATTTGGGAGGGGTGGATTATTATTGTTGTTGTGTACACCGGCCATGTCTAAATCTTCGAGAGTCTCGGGCTCTGAATAAGACGTTGATCGAGTACGCATACACTAAAAAGAAAATGCAAGAGAAAATATTTTTGGTTTTTATATGTTTTTTAATGTTTTGTATTTTTGAAAATTTTATATTTTTTATGGGTTTTTGAAAATTTTTGTGCTTGAAAATAACGTTCCCGAAGGAACGGATCCCAAAATCCAATTTTCCTCACAAGAAACCGTTGATCATTACGAAAAGAGCCGGCAGCGGCGCCATTTTAATAACTGACTTTTGGTTAGTTAATAAAAAGGTTTTTGCTTGCAAGATCTTTCTTTGCGTTGCTCGTACCCAATTGATATATGTCGTTGTTTCGTTCTCGGTATCTTCTCGAATTGATCACGGTCAAAAGTGGAATAGTTGTAATTGGTGACTAAAAAGGGGGAGCTTTGGTCTAAATCTACTAAAATGATAAGGGCAAGTAATAATAAAATTAAACTAGAAACAAGAACTGAGAATAAATCCAGAATTTAAATGAAACAGTAAGTACCTCAACGTAGAATAAAACTGGAAGTCTCTATCCGGAATGATTGCTCTTACTCGGAATAATACTGCAATGCGGAATATAGTCCCCTACTCGGAATAATAACCCTACTCGAAAAAAGTACTCTAATGCTGAATATTTGGCCTATGCGGAATGTTGGTTCTTACTCGGAATAATCAAGACCATGCGGAACTTTGTGCTATGCGGAATGTCTAGCTTATGCGGAATATTTTGACTATGCTGAATAACAGTCATGTGGAATAACCTATGCGGAATGTTTGGAAGAATAACTTTATGCGGAATATTTGCAAAGAGAGCTATGTGGAATATGAGCACTACTCGGAATATTTGTAAATTTCGAATAACCAAAGAAAAGTTCAACCTACTCGGAATAATTGATATTCCGAACAGACACAAAATCTTAAACTCTACTCGGAATATTTTGAATATTCCGAATAAACAACAAAACACCACCTTGATCCAGAATATTTTGATATTCCGAACCAACGAAGTTTCAGAAATTCTATGCGGAATCTGGGCAACTCAGTAACAAAACGAAGAACAGGGGATTACACAAGCACGAATTTAACACCAAAATTTACCAAGTTTTCAATCAAATCTCAAATCAATTTCACCACTAATCATTTACCTAAGGTAACATCAATTCAAAACAACCAAAACACAAAACCCACTTACTTATGATGATCAAACCAATAAAATGAAAACTTGAAAACTAGAATCACCAAGAGATGAAGAACAAGATGATAGAGAGATTAAAATTGGACTTGTATTAATGATTTAGGATTCAACAAACAAGTGGAAAGATTAAACTTACAAGATTGGAAGAAATCAAAGAAAAATGGAAACCACTCCTTAAGGGAGATGGTTTCTTCCTAAGAACTCGGAAAGAAAATAACAGAAAAAGAACTAGTGGAGTCTTTAATGGGAGGAGTATTTATAGGCTTCTCCCTTGGTTGGTGAGTGGGCTTTCTTCCTTTCTTTTTGTCTTCTCGTCTTTTCAGAAAAGTTGACGTTTTCGATTTCGATTCGGGATTTGTCGACGAATAATTTCAACTCGTCTTTTAATTTCTTCATTTAATAGACTTGAGTTTCTTCGACATAGGTAAATCTTCTGTCTTTGGTCCTTTTCTTCGATAAATCTTCAAATAGGCCCATTGACTTCAAATCTTTTGCATCTCTTGGACTATAGACTTCATAATTTCGTCCTTTTCCTCGATAAAACCCGTGCAATCCCATGTTTCCTCCAATATTTATCCGGATGGCTCTGAAAACACAACAAACACACAGACCACGCATAATTCCAAACAAATGACATTAAATACGCGTTTTGGTCTTGTTTTAGCAAGAAATAAGTGGTAAAAGGATGGGTGTTTTCACACCTATCAATATTGCACATAAGGGATTCACTGTTTATCAAATGGACGTAAATACAACATTTCTTAACGGTCCTTTGAAGGAAGAAGTCTATGTCACGCAGCCGGAAGGATTCGTTAATCCACATTATCCTAACAAGGTGTATCGTCTCCACAAAGCACTATATGGACTTAAGCGAACTCCAAGGGTGTGGTACGATAAGCTCTCGAAATTTCTGGTATCCAAAGGTTTCTCAAAAGGTTCCATTGATCTTACCTTGTTTATTTATAAAAATGGGGATGGCATTTTTCTTGTGCATATTTATGTTTATGACATTATTTTCGGGTCCACACCCAAAACTTTCAAAATGGTTTGAAAAAGTTATGCACAACAAATTTGAAATGTCTATGATGGGCAAACTAAAATTCTTTCTAGGAATTCAAGTTCACCAATCCCCACGTGGTATCTTTATAAACCAAGCTAAGTATTATCAAGAGATAATCAAAAAGCATGGTATGACCTCATGTGACCCAGTTAGGACACCATTATCCACAACATCCCTAGATGCTGACTTGGAGGGAAATGCCATAGATCAAACGAAATATCGTTCCATGATCGACTCCCTCATGTACTTGACAGCAAGCAGACCAGATATTACACATGCAACATGCTATTGTGCACGATATCAAGCCAGGCCCACTGAAAAGAACCTCAAGGAGTTTAAACGGATCTTTCAATACCTTAAGCATACCATTCATTTGGGACTCTGGTATCTGAAGGAAACCGGTTTCTTTCTAACGACCATTTTAGATTCTGATCACGCAAGGTGTCTTGATACTTGAAAAAGTACTTCTGGTGGTGCACAATTTCTAGGACAAGATAAGCTCGTGGGATGGTCTTCCAAGAAGCAGGATTGCACGTCACTTTCATCAACCGAAGCGGAGTATGTGTCTCTATCTGCGTGTTGTGCTCAAGTTCTTTGGATGAGAACACAACTCACCGATTATGGTTCCACTTTGATAGAGTACCTATGTACTGTGACTCAAGGTCGGCCATAGCCATCTCCTCCAATCCAGTACAACATTCCTGTACGAAGCGCATAGATGTCAGATATCACTTCATAAAGGAACAAGTTGAACGCGATATTGTTGAACTATACTTTGTTGGAACGGATTACCAATTAGCCGACTTGTTT
The DNA here is from genome assembly GCA_025667525.1 of Glebionis coronaria. Classification (NCBI taxonomy): domain Eukaryota; kingdom Viridiplantae; phylum Streptophyta; class Magnoliopsida; order Asterales; family Asteraceae; genus Glebionis; species Glebionis coronaria. The sequence goes on from CM046874.1 coordinate 341,072,552, forward strand.
ACGAGGGCTCTGTCGAAAGATAGGTTTGAGTACCTCGTTAGGAAAATTGGTATGAGATGTTTGACTCCAGCAGAACTGGAGATTCTGGCAAATTTGCCTGCTTGATTCATCTATCAAACATCTACTTGTAAATATCATTGAAAAAAAACAAAATAAAAAAATATAAAACATATAAAAGCAAAACATAAAATTAAAAATCTTTGAAAATCCAAAAATTTTCTTCTAGACATGTCTTTCAGTTTTGATAATATGGACGTACCTAGAAATGTCGCTCAATAACGACACAAGTGTGTACATAAAGCTCAATGAAAGTTGTAAATATTTTTCAAAACATGTCCTTTCTATTTTTAATATAGGAAAATGTCTATTTTGGACAACTTTTCCAACAACGGGAACAACAATATATCTTGGGTTGAGCTTGTCGTAAAACATTCAACGTTTTGAGCTCAACACTATGGCTTGTAATCACTTTCAGATTGCAACCCGAATATATATTCACAAGGGAGTGTACGATTTAGTGCTCTTACCCTCAGCAAAATAAGAGAAATCTTCTTACACTTTAGTGGATTCGTCAAGACATTCAAAGTCTATGAACTCAAGTTTATGCTTTAGAAAAACCATGTCGCCAAAAAGAAATGGTTTTTTCAAAAAGCGCTGAACACAATTTTTTCAAGAATTTTTCAATGATTATACAAAATCTTTCAAAAATTGTGTGTTCAACAACTCCTACCCTCAAAAGAGAAATGTGGATCACATCCTCACAATGACAATTCAACTAGATCAATTTTTGAGGGGGAGAGTTCCAAAAAACTCATGCTATTAAGACACATTTTTCTCCTGAAGTTTTTCAAGACAATTTTTCATGATATATTTTAATCAAATTTGGTATCTCTAATATCAAAGACTTTATATATTAGAGATAGGGAAAAAACGTGATTAAAATGTGATCTATTTTGCAAGACTCGAGCACTTTTAACTCTTACCCACATGTGCGAAATACTCTGATTATCGATGCACATGTGTAGGGGAAGTTTATGGTTTTATGGTTACGATCTCATACCCACAACATCTTTAATTCACGACGTTATTGGTGTCAAAAGGGTGGTTAGGCATACGTCCTATGATCCAACCAGAACTGGAGGGATCTTCCCAGGGACAATCCAATAGATTATTAGAAGTCCTTAGGAAAGATGGAGTAGAATGTGAATGTAGCTGAATGCAAACTAACTAATGAAGCTAGCACTAGAACAATCATAACAAGGTGCTAGTAATGATGTCTTGGTAATCATTGAAGGGGTTGAAGAATGAAAATAAATGTAAGGATAAAAGGGCGTAAAGAAAGAAGCCCTCCATACAACATAGGCAGAAACCAGGTCATTACATCATGAAGACAACATATCATGGACCCAGTGATGTAATGCACAACCATTCCCCAGCTGACTCAGGATTCTCTCAAAAGAAGTTTGTTTTATTGTCACGAAGATCAACACGACTTCTATTGACTTTCTCACTCCGAGATAGTTGATATTGAATAGGTGGCATTTGCTCCAGCCTCCGACCACTAAAAGTACACTAATCAAGTTTAGAGCCAAGAGATCAATCAAATCTCGTTAGGACACACAAAATGACGAAGAACAGAGTCCTACGCCATATCCTTGCGATATTGCTAGAACACTCAGAGTGATACTACCTAGTATTCACAATGATGAGTGGAAATCCTTCCAGTGTTAACATCAAACAGCACTGCGGTAGGTCATGTTTAAGATTATTTATGAATTGAACATGTGTAAACTGAAAAGCAACAGTGGTTTTATACTCAATTGATTCAAACTCGTTTCAGGTTTCTACGCAATATCTTTATGGTTTTGCCAGAACATTCAAAGTGATATTCATTAATATTCACAGTGATGAATGGAAATCATTCTAGCGTCAACCTCCAACAGCGCTATGGTAGGTGACTTGCGAGATTCTTTATGGATTAAGCTTGTGTCAACTAGAAAGAAACAATGGTAAGATTCTATATGAATCAAACTTGTTCCAGGAACATGAATTAACGACTTTAATGTGATAACCCAAACCCGAGGTCATAATCTAATATTATTTTACGAATTTTTTTGAAATTTTTGATGAGCTTGAATGATATGACTTTTGGTGGTTTAATTTAAAACCAATGTTGGAGGCCTTATTTATACCTTTTTACTAATAGAGAGGATTATTAGTGATGACGATATCGACGGACCCAAAAAATTACGTATTATTATTTGTGGTTTCGATGTTTATATTTTTGACATTTTTATTTTTAATTGCGTATTAAGTCGTACCAGGATTGTATTAATATCATATTTGAGTGTGTTTTAAATTTTGAGAAGTATTTTACGAAACCCGAGTCTCGTAAATATTTTTAAAAATGATAATATACATTTTCTACCCTTTAAACTATTTTATTGCATTTTGGACCAAAACTATGCAAGATTGGCAAAAAGGTCCCTCCACCACCATATATAAGGATTTTTCTACCTAATTTTCACATAGAAAATAAGTGAATCAAAAATTCTTTTCACCCTCCCTTCTCTTTTTCTTTACCGTGACCTAAACCCCACACCATAACCAATTTTCTTTCAATTTTTAGCTTAATCTAAGCTAAAACAAATTAAGACCCATTCTTAGATTTTCAAGGGGATTATTATGGTCCTAAAATCTTCAACATGCATAAAGTTTTGATTTTTGATTAAAGATTAGGGTTGGTAGGTTAGATGGATGATCATGCATGTGTTATTTGATGATGATCAAGTGACGATCATGTTGTTTTTACTAAAAACATGTTTTTGATTTTTAGGTTTTTGATTTGAAGATTGATACAAGTGTTAGGATTAGGATATGTTATTATTAGAGGCTTAGAATGATGATAAGAATGGTTGAATTTGATCAAAAAGATGATTTTGTGTAAGATTTTAAAGGTTGATTTAGATCAGTACGTAAAAGACTATTTTTGGGTACCTTATGATTTGATTATGGATTAACTAAATGAATAGGGTTGTAGAGAATTTCATTAGCTTCGATTTGATATAAAGTATAGCTTCTAGCTCCAAACGAGCGAGAAGTTATGATAGTTTGATTATTCGTGTACCGGGAGACGAGTACCGGGAGACGAGTATCAGCACGACATGTAGTTGTCGTCGATATTTGGATCGAATCTCAGGGACTATAGAATGAGTTTTGAAATGATTCGAGGACTGATGAAAAATTGTAAACCCTAAGTTGTGAGTCTATTTTCAAACCAAGGTGTTGGTTTTGTAAATGGAGTCGTTTATAGAAGTTAAAATGGCTATATGAGTCGATGACGTAAAACTGTCCGGTTTTTGTAGTTCAAAGATGAGTCGGGCAGGGAACTTTAAAAGTAAAATCTTTTGACCAACTTTTGGGAGGGATTTCTATAGATAATAAGTTAGTTCTCTGTGTAGTACCATAAATATTTGACGTATTTATGTGGGGTAAATGGAGTTGTACATTTGGTATGTACCGGCAGATTGTTATCGAGTGTATTATCTAATAAAGTAAACATATAGAAAGAAGTAATAGGTCACTTGTAATGTTTTTATTTTAGGTTTGTTGTGATTTTATTATTTTGAGGTTGCTATTATTAAGTATGGTTTTTACTCGAGTTTATTATTAATGAATGCGCTTTATTTGATAGGCTGCGGTTTTCGTTTTTATCAGGCATCAACTATCGTCGAAGATCGTCTTGCTACTTCTATTACCCAAGGTGAGTCTATAGCCTCACTTTTGTACAAGTTGTTTTGAATGATTTTAAAACCCGCGAGGGGGATACATGTTATTTGAAAATAAATGAACAAGTCATGAATAATTGTTTGAACCCGTATGTTGCCTTTGGACCCGAATGTTGCCTGAATTGTGTTAAGTACCTAATTGTAGAAGACCCTAAATTCATAAAACCGTTAACTATTATCTTACCCATGTGTGGGTTGGAAATAGCCGCTTAAACAATTGATAGTACTATCGGGGTTGACACCCTTATCCGAGACGAGAGTTAGTACGCTGAGTGCGCTGCTCGGACGGATAACTTGAATAAGAGACAAGGTAAAATTTACAATGATTACCTTAAGAGGGGCAATGGTTTCACTTTTATCATGCCGGCCTTTTGGAGGATGATTGGTCATAACTGGTCGGTGTCATGAGCTTAAACACAATTGAATAGCTTATGCTATAAGATGAAATGTCTGATTAATAGATTGTATACGTAGCAATTCTATTAAACAATTATGATTGATTTTTCTCTTGTGTTAAAATGATGATTTGGAAAACCTATAGACTTACTCAACCGTTGTGTTGACGATTTTAAGCATGTATTTCAGGTTTGAAGTTGACTGATGATGGAGCTGGCTGGAGAACGATGCGGGTTGCTTTTGTGGCAGTTGAGTCTAAAACTGATTTCTTTCCCTGTTTGTCATAAAAATAATTATGAATGGTCATGTACTTTAGTAAGAATGTTTGTTGTTTGGTTGAGATCTTTGGGGGACCGAAATGCTACTCTGATTGTTAAACTCCTGTTTTAATTGGGATCACGATTTTAGACAATGAATAAATTATTTCCTTGTATATTGCAAATATACCATTTTGAGATCGTTCAAAGTGTTTTGTGTAATGAAGTTTGAGTTTAGCACCCAAATGTGTAATTCCGCTGCGCAATGTAATTTGGGGGTGTTAAAGATTGGTATCAGAGCTTTCAGTTATAGAGAATTAGGTCGATTTTGAAAAATGTCCTAAACTATAACTTTGGTGTCGAAAATATTTGACAAAAGTACGCAACTTCTCAGCAAGGCTCCGATAAGATTATTTTAGTTTTGTTGTTGTATTATAGATGTATAAAACTGAAATGATTTTTAGAGTATATATTAAGTAAATACTATGATGATATATTGATGTTGTTAAAAGTACGTTGAGTACTTATATCGTTATCTTCTTTATGCAATGTATATGTATATAATTTTAAATAATGACCTTATATACCGCCGAGGGTCAAGGACAGTAGACCAGATGATGAATGATTTTACTACTGATTTCTTACGACTTGTATCGGTTATGAGGAAGTTTGATTGATTGATGTATGATAGATATGTGGTTGAAACTTGTGTGATTAGGAGGTTTTATGTGAATGGAAAATTGTTCCAAAGGTTGTATCTAGTATGTGGAGATTGGAGTTTGTTAGGACTCGGAAGATGGACGAGATTGCTAGTCTTAGGTCGATGATGATAAATTTGAGTGCTTGAATTGAAAGGTTTAAAGAGGAGTAGGTAAGGTTTGAGAGGTTGAGTGAATGTGAGTCTCATGTGAGATCAATTTTGGAAGTGTAGGAATGAGGAAAGCCGTACTGAGATATGTTTTATGATTAATTCGCTGTGTAGGAGTGAGTAATTGATGTTTGGGAGTGAACTGCCATCATGTTATGGATTTGACCTTGAGGTACGAAAGGGAAATAGACGAGTGTGATGAAGCTGACAGCAACCTTAAGGAGAATGAGGAGCCAGTGTCTAAGAAACTAACCGCGTGATGGATTTCTTTGTATTTTATTTTCTTTCTTTAATCAAACTTATTTAGACTTTGTGTCGTAGCATTGCGATGAAACTTATTATCTTTTAAGTTTGTTCGGTAGATGATTGTAGTGACAGATATTGCCACTATCCTATTGAATCCTCAACTCAATCTGAATTATCCTCATGATCTATGATGTCCCTTTATTAACTCTTTGAGTTTTGATTGATGAATCACTATGGCTTGTGTTGTTTGTGCATGTAGTATCCATGATATGTCCTGATAAAGAAATCCTTCTTTTATCTTGATATGTATACTTATCATGTTTCTTTCTTCTGTGATGATAGAAGAAGGAGTAGAGGAAGCATATTTCTATCATTAGCGGATCGCTGCGTGACTAAGTTTCTTGAAATATGCTGCCAAAGCTAACAACTGCTACTGTGAACACTATGATTGAACAAGCTATTACTAGAGCACTTGAAGTTGATCGTGCTGGAAGGAATCAAGATGCTGAAGGTAATGGTGCTGAACTTGATGCTGCTAGGAATAATGATGCCGCTGCTGGGAATAACGATGATGATTCTAGGAATAATGATGATGCTGTTGATCCAGTTAGGAGTGTTGCTGCTGTTCCGCAGGTTCCAAGAGAATGTACGTATGCTAGTTTTATAAAGTGTGGTTTTACTCAGTTTCGTGGCACTGGTGGTGCTTTAGAATTACTTAGATGGATTGAGAAGTTAGAGAGTACTTTTGTGATTAGTGGGTGTTCCGAAGCCAATAAAGTGAAATTTGTTGCTGTTACATTTCAGGATGATGCACTGAGTTGGTGGAATAGTCAAGTGGCTATTGTAGGATTAATTGTGGCTAATGGTATGACATGGACCATGACTAAGGGATTATTGACTGCTAAGTTTTGTCCTGAGGAGGAACTAGGACAGTTAGAAGACGAATTGAGGCATTTACTATTAAGAAATGATAATATTACTGCTTATACTAGGAGGTTTTCTGAGCTGTGTTTGTTATGTCCTGATGATTTTCCGAATGACTATAAGAAGATGAAGCAGTACATTAAAGGATTTTCTAGTAACATCAAGGGTGAGACTACTTCTTTAAGACCTAAATCTTTCGATGAAGCTGTTCAGATGGCGCATACCTTAATGGACGTGAAAGTGCAAGATAAGAAAGATAGCATTGCTGAGACCAATAAGAGAAAGTGGGAATCTGCTCAGTCCAGCTAGAATCAAGATCAAACTCGTGGGAACTACCGTAATAACAATAACCAAAGGAAGAACCGAAACCAGTATTTAAACTATAGAAGGAATAAGGGAATTCGTGCTGCTACTGTGTCTGGAAATAAAAAGATAAATCCCAAGTGTGTTTGTTGTACCTTATACCATGTAGGTAATTGTCCTCCTGCTTGCCGTAAGTGTAGAAAACCTGGTCATAAAGCTGCTAAGTGTAGGACAAAAGGATTAGTTACTGGAATTAGTACCACTGGAGTAGTGATACGTTTTCGATGTGGTGAGAAAGGACACAAGCAAGGAAGTTGTCCAAGGAGAGGAAATCGACAAGATGGGAATGCTGCCGCTCCAGCTTCTATTTTGGGTGATGCTGGCAAACCTTAAGGTCTGGACGTTGTAAATGGTATGTTCTTATTTGATGTTCTTTGTGTTAGTATGTTGTTTGATTTTAGATGAGATAGAAACTGTAGAAATGTAAAGATTCAGTCGTTTTATCAATAGAGAATTAGTAAGATTGACGATTAACTATGATGTGAAGTTAACCGATGGAAAGGTTGTTAGTGTTTGTTCTATACTAAGAGAGTGTTCCTTGAATTTAGGGAAGTAGGTGTTTAATATCGACTTGATAATCATACAATTTGGATTTTTAGATGTTGATTATTGGTATGAACTGGTTAGTTGTGCGTGGTGTTGATGTTTGAGGTTGAACCAATCCCTACTATAAATTAATAACTACTGGTTTAGATTATGCTGAGCAGCTGAGTGTTGACTGTGAAAGATGATAAGTGAACTTTTCTGGTTGAGAAGTGTCTTGTTTGGAGATGAGGGGATATGTGGAAGAGGGATATGATGTATTTTTAGCTCAGGTAACTAGTGATAGTGCAATTGAGAAGAAGTTGGGAAATGTGTTAATTATTCGAGAATATTCTGAAGTTTCCTAAAGTTTTGCCGAGTTACTGCCGTTTCCTGAAGTGGAGTTCGTGTCGATTGAGTGTTGTAAGTGATAGGTGTAGTGCTCCTGCGTTTCATTGTGTAGTGCTTCTGCGTTTCATTAAGTAGTATTCATACGCCTTATCATTTGGCATCGCTAGAGTGGAAAGAGTTACTTGATCAATTGCAGAAATTGATGAATAAGGAATATATTAGGTTATGTTTCATTGTAGTAGTGATCGCCTGTGTTGTTTGTCAAGAAGGATGGATTGTTTCAGATGTGTACCGACTATCGTGAGCTTAGCAAATTAACTGCCAAGAATCGGTATCCACTGCTGAAGATTGACGTTATTTGACCAATTGTAAGGATCAAGTGTGTACTCATAGATCACTTTGAGGTCTGGTTATCATTAACTTAGAGTTAGGATAGAAGATATTCCTATAACTGTTATTCGTACTTGATGTGGGTATTTTAAGTTTTAAGCTATGTCTTTTTGAATTGAAAAATGCGTCTGCCGTATTCATGGACTTGGTGAATCGTGTGTGTAAGTCATATTTCAATGAGTTAGTCATTGTATCTATTGGCTAAATTTTGTTTTATTCCAAGAGGAAAGAAGGAGCATAGCAAATGAGGATAATTTTAGGATGGTTGAAGAAATAAAAGTTGTATGCAAAGTTCTTTAAGTGTGAGTGTTGGTCGTAAGTAGTGCATTTTATAGGGCATGTGATTGACAACAAAGGTATTCGTGAAGATCTTGCCAAGATTGAAACGATTAAGGATTGGTCGGTACCAACGACGTCGACATAAATCCGTTATTTCTTTGGTCTAAGCTGTGTATTATCGGAGGTTTATCGAAAGGTTTTCACTGATTGTTAAACCATTGATTAAGCTGACTAAGAAGAATTGGATGTGTGAGTCCCACTTGTACATCTAAATTTGTAAGTTTCGAGATCTGATTCCTATCAGATGAGGAAGCTATTTCTAAACACTGAAGAATAGGTTGTGTTTTGCACCGATGTTGTCATTGTTGGAAAGATCATAAGGATTTATAGTTGTTGTGATGTGTCTCATAAGGGTTATGAAGTTTTGGTACTGACATTGATATTTTGAAAATATTACTTGTATGGAATCAAGTGTGTAGCAATTAAGGATCATAAGAGTTGTCTCATATTCAATTTCTTTGGAAGGCAAAGGAGATGAGTAGAGGATCACCAGTTATAAAATTTCGAGTACTTGAGTATGTTGGTGGTTATGATTGTGATTGATTATGACTACGAGATTCACTACCATCCGGGAAAGGCGAATGTGGTAGCTGATGCATTTATCAGAAAGAAAAAGGAAAGAGAAAAAGCTTATAAGGTTTGAGTTTTGGTGATGACAAGAAGTGTGGACTTGATAGAAAGGATATTGAAATTGTAAGTTAGTGGTCTGATAGAGAAGGATGTCAAGGTAAGTGGTTTCAACATTTTGTCAAACTTATGAAAAGGATTTTGTTATAAATTCAAGTGAGACATGGTATATTGAGCACTCCTAACATACCTGAGTTGAGAGTGTGAGACTTAGTGATGAAGTAATCTCATAAGTCAAGTATCCGATATATTCTGGGTTGGATAAAAGTGAAAGTTGAGTTGAGTACCGCGTGTTATACAGTGTGACAACCCAAACCCGAGGTCATATATTTAATATTATATAATATTATTTTTACGAATAATTTTGAAATTTTTGATGAGTTGAATGGAATGACGATTGATGGTTTTATTTAAAACCGACGTTGGAGGTGTTATTTTTATCTTTTTACTAATAGCGAGGATTATTAGTGACCACGATATCGACGGATGCCCGAGATTTTATGTTTTATTATTTGTTGTCTCGATGTTTATATTTTTGACATTTTTATTTTAAGTTCGTATTAAGACGAACCGGGATCATATTATTATCATATTTTGAGTGCATTTTAACTTTTGAAAAGAATTTTTACGAAACCCGAGCCTCGTAAATATTTTCAAAATTGACAATTTACATTTTCCACCCTTACAACTATTTAATTGCATTTTGGACCAAAACTATCATAAATTGGCAAAATCTACCCCTCCACCCCACTATATAATATTTTTCCACTCACCATTTTTATTATAAAATTCATTTTTAACCAAAAACTTTCTTCTCTCCCTTTCTTTTTCTCCATTGCCGTGACCCCCCCCTCCCCTATATCATCAAAATTTCTCCATTTTTATTTTGATCTAATAAAAAACAACACAAGACCCATCTCTAGAATTTAACAAGGATCATTTTGATGTAATTTTTGTATACATGCAACAACTTTCCAAAATTTGATGAAAAACAAGGTTGTTTGATCTTTTCTATGCTTGTTTATGGTGTTAATATTATTATATTTGAAATTTTGAGTGCTTGCATGTATGTACTTATTTATGGGTAAAATTTTATATGATCATACAAGTGTGTTATGAGTTAGTTAAGTTGTTAAAAATGATTGTAGGATGATATTAGGCATATGGGATTGATTAAAATTGGTTGAAAAATTTATTTAGTATGGTTTTTAAGAAGGTGATTTAGGGCAGTAGGTTCAAGGCCAATTTTGGCAACCTTACTGTTTGAAAATAAACAAACTATATAGATGAGGTTGTAGATAATTCTTTTAGCTTCGATTTGATATAAGATAGAGCTTCTAGCTCCAAACGAGCGCGAAGTTATGATGTTTTGATTATTCGTGTACCGGGAGACGAGTATCGACACAATCCGAAGTTGTTGTCGATATTTGGATCGAATCTCGGGGACTATAGAATGAGTTGTAAAATAGTCAAGGACTGATGTTTGGTTCCAAACTTAGGGTTGTGAGTCTATTTTCAAACCCAAGTGTCGGATTTGTAAACGGGATTGTTTAGGATGGTAAAAATGGTTGTATGAGTCGGTGACGTAAAACAATCCGGTTTTTGTAGTTCGTAGATGTGTCGGGCAGGGAACTTTAAAAGTAAAATCTTTTGATGGCCTTTTAACAGGTCTTTCTATATATAGTAAGTGAGGTCTCTGATTAGTACCACAAATATTTGATGTGTTTAAGTGGGGTAAACGAGATCGTACATTTGGTATGTACCGGCAGATTTTTATTGAAATGATTAACTACTAAAGTAAACATATAGAATGAAGTAAAAGGTCACTTGTATTGTTTTCATTTTGGGTTGAGTGTGATTTTATAATTTTGAGTTTGATGTTAGTAAGTATGGATTTTATTCGAGTTTATTATTGATGAACGCGCCTTATTTGATAGGTTGCGGTTTTTGTGTTTATCGGGCATCAACTATCGTCGAAGATCGCCGTACTACTGCTATTACTCCAAGTGAGTCTATAGCCTCGCTTTTGTAATTGTTTTGAATGATTTTAAAACCCGCGAGGGGGATACATGCTATTTGAAAGTAAAATGAACACAAGTCGTGATTGATTGTTTGGACCCGAATATTGTCTTTGTTGCCTTTGTTGTTTTGAATTGTATAAGTACCTAAGCTGCAAAAGACCCTATATTCATGAGCCGTTAACTATCTTCTAACTTGATGTTATGAGTTGGGAATAACCGCTTATTATAATAATAGTACTATTGGGCTGACGACCCTATCCGAGACCAGGGCTTTACGCTGACTAACCCGCTGGGAAGGATAATTTTATGAGAATGAGAATGTGGTATACTTGCAACTGATACCCTGGTAGGGGCACTGGAATTCATCTAGTCATGCCGGCTTTAGGCGTGGGTGACTAAGTTAAGGGGTCGGTGTCATGAGCTTAATACAATTCAATAGCTATTGCTATTTACCAGAATGCCTGACTAATAGATTGTATGCGCACAATTCTATTAAATGATCTTGATTGATTTTTTTTCTTGTGTTCAAATGTTGATTTGGAAAACCTATAGACTCGCTCAACCGTTGTGTTGATGATTTTAAGCATGTATTTCAGGTATTGAAGATGATGAATTGCGGAGCTTGCTGGAGAAGGATTGCGGGATTGCTTTTGTGGTGATTGGTCTAAAACATAATTTCTTTCCCTTTTTGTCATAGAAATAATTGTACGGTCATGTATTTTGGTAAATTGTTGTTGATTGGACAAAATCTTTAGTGGGACCTAAAGGTGACTCTGATATTTCTAAAATTGTTTTACTTGGGATCGAAAGTTTTAGACATTGATTAGAATTATACCCTTTTATATTTCAAATGTATCATTTTGAGTTTGTTTAAAATGTCTTGTATAACGATGGTTGTATTTAGCACCCAAATGTGTATTTCCGCTGCGCATTGTAATTTGGGGGTGTTAAAGATTGGTAATCAGAGCTTATTAGTTAAAGCGAATTAGGTCGATTTTTGAAAAATGTCCTAAACTATAACTGTGGTGTTGAAAATATTTTACAAAAGCAACGCAACTTCTCCGCAAGGCTCCGGTAAGATTATTTGTTTTGTATTGTTTTATTGATTGATGTATCCCTTAAAGTTTGAAATGATTTTAAAGTATTTATTAAGTAAATACTATGATGATATATAATGATGTATTGATGATGTATTGATGTTGTTGAAAGTACTTGAGTACTTGTTATCGTAATTTCCTTTATGTAATGCATATGTATATAATTTTAAATAATGACCTTATGTACAACCGAGGGTCTAAGACAGTATACCGGATGATGAACAATTTTACAACTGAATTCTTACGACTTATATCGGGTATGAGAAAGTTTTATTAGGTTATGTATGATAGATATGTGGTTGAAATTAGTGTGAATAGGAGGTTGATGGGAAAGAAAAGTGGTTTTAAAAGGTTGTATTTGGTATGTGGAGATTTGAGTTTGCTAAGACTTGGAAGATGGATGAGATTGCTAGTCTTGGGTCGATGGTGATGAATTGGCATGTTTGAATTCAATGGTTTAAAGAGAAGTAGGTAAGTTTTGAAAGGATGAGTGAGTGGAGCCTCAGGTGAGATTGGTTCTGAGTAGAGCTTGGAAGCTTAGGAATGTTGAAAGTCGTATTGAGATTTTCCTGGTGATTGATCTTTCGTGTATGAGTGAGTATTTGGATTTTGAGAATGAGCTGCCATCAGGTTATGGATTTGACCTTGAGGTGTGAAAAAGGGAAATAGGCGAATGTGATGTAGCTGACAACAATGCTAAGGAGGATGAGGAGCTACTGTCTAAGGAACTAATCGTGAGATGGATTTCTTTGTATCTTATTTTCTTTTGTGATCGGACTTATTTAAACCTCGTGTCGTAGCATTGTGATGGAACTTACTATCTTTTAAGTTGTTCGGTAGATGATTGTAGTGACAGACACTGCCACTATCTTGTTGAATCCTCAACGCAATCTAAATTACCCTCATGATCTATGATGTGCCTTTATTAACTCTTTTGAGTTTTGGTTGATAAACCATTGTAGCTTGTGTTGTTCGTGCATGTAGTATTCATGAGACATCCTGATAAAGAATTCCTTCTTTATTCTTGATATGTATACCTAACATGTTTCTTTCTTCCGTGATGATGGAAGAAGGAGTAGGGAATCATATTTCTGTCATTAGTAGATCGCTGCGTGACTAAGTTTCTTGAAATATGTTGCCAAAACTAACAACTGCTACTGTGAACACTTTGATTGAACAAGTTATTGCTAGAGCATTTGGAGTTGATCGTGCTGCCAGGAATTAAAAGATGCTGGGGTTAATTATGCTGGAGATAATGATGCTGTTGAGAATAATGATGATGCTGTTGAGAATAATGATGATGTTGCTAAGAATAATGATGATGCTGCTAAGATTAATGATGATGCTGCTGAAAATAATGGCGATGCTGCTAACAATGATGAGGATGCTGCTGATCCAGATGATAGTGTTGCTGATGTTCTACAAGTTTAAGAGAATGTACTTATGTTAGTTTTCAGAAGTATGGTTATGCGATGTTTGGTGGTATTAGTAGTGCATTAGAATTGCATAGTTGGATTGATAAGATAGAGAGTACTTTGAGATTATTGGGTGTTCAGAAATTACTAAGGTGAAATTTGCTGATGCTATATTTCAGATGGTACAATAAGATGGTGGAATACCAAGTGACTACTTTAGGATTAGTCGTGACTAATAGTAAGGCATGGACCGTGATGAAAGGACTATTGACTGCTAGGTTATGTCCCAAGTAGGAACTAGGACAGTTGGAATCCGAATTGAGATAATTAGTGCTAAGGGACGATGATATTACTGCTTACTAGGAAATTTTCTGAGCTATAATTGCTATATCCTGATACTTTTGTGAATGACTGTACGGTAAGGAAGCAGTATATTTGTGACAATCCGTCAATTTACGATTGATATCTTATTCTTAAATATTATTTGAAAATATTATTTTTAATGATACAATATGAACTCACATATTTCTGGGAAGAAATTTGGATTTACGTCTTGAAGTGGCATCGACTACGTCTAAACCAGAGGATTCAACGTTACGTGCTTACGTTTACATACACCGTCTTTGGTGACAGTCCGACATTTCAGAAAATAAATTTATCCATGAATATTATTTTGGAGTTTTAAATTTGTGTTGGTTCATAAACTCACAAATTTACGAGAAGAGACTAGGACTTACGATTTTATTTTAACATCCTTTACGACTAAACCAAAAACCTTACGATTACGTATTTACGTTTTCGAACTCCGTTTTTGATGAGACAATTTTTATTGGATTCATTTTGTGACGATGATTCACAATTTGTAAAAACGTTTTTCGTAAAACGACCCGAGGGCACGCAAATCGAGGAAACTAGAATCGAGGAGTACCCGTAAATAAATGGGGATGAGACAAGTGGGACACTTGCCCCACCCCCATCAAAACCGGCCACATTATGCTAGTTACACCATGAGGTGTCAACTCCTTAACAAACTAACAACACATGTAACTAGCTTACACACTAAGCTAGCTACCAACTCAAAACCATCAAACTATCTCATTTCTCTCATTTCACATGCAAAAACCACCTCAAACACTCTCTCCCTCCCCCATTCTTGCCGTCCATTTCTCCTCCTAAACACCACCATCATATGATTTTTAACCACAAAATCCTATGTTATTTACACCAAAGTTGAAGACCTTTTGAAGCTCTCTTGAATGGTGGTGATTATAACATCCATGGAGGAGTTTTCATGGTGTCTTAGGGCTGATTTTCCACAAGGAGTTGATGAAGATTGGAGGTCTTGAAGATGGTCTTGGTGCAACACAAGTTTCTCCATCAAAAATCCATGTTTTGATCAACCTACATCATCATGGTGGTATAAAGATTGTCCTCCTCATCTTCTTAATATTTTGATTATGTAAACATGTATTTTATTTCCTATTGTATATATTTATGATGATTATATGATGATAAAAATGTTATGTGGGGATTTGTTGTTGATAATCATGGATAAAAAGGTGAAAAACCATAAGAAACAAGGTTAAAATCTTGGTTAAATTTGATGGCTGTATAAAACAGTAAAGAAGTAAGTCATAAACTGATAAAATGATGAAGTGGATTAGATTTACAGTAAGCTATGGGTCTTGCACACATGTGAGAGTTGGCCATGCAATGGAATCAAAATAATGAGTGAGATATGATCAAAACAAGTTTAGGGTATAAATCTGAAGTTACTGTTTTGGACGATTTTTAGAAAATACTTAAAGGATGATTCAACAGTAGCTATAGAAGCGTTAAATGTAGCACATATCATGTAGTTTATGTGATAAAAATTTGAGCTTCTATCTCCATATAGAACTCAAGATATGGCAGTTTTGGTGAAGATGAAGTTAAAAATCAGATTTTTGGAAATTAAAGAATAATACTATTATATAAGCACTCACATTTTAATATATAAAATGTAAAATATAAACCCACTAACTTATAAAACTTATTTATATAAATGTATAAAAGGTTAATTAAATAGGTAAATTATATAAATGGTGGTAAAATAATATTTATAAGTAATAAAAACTATAAACTTGATTTTTACGACTTTTTCGGCTATCGCCGTGAAATTAACGTTTTTCGCCAAATAAAACTTAGACGACCAAACCCGTATAATGTAAAGTTTATAAAAGTCATATACTGATGTTTAAGTAACTAATACAAGTAAAAATCTATAAAACCCGAACTATAAGAAATACGGACGTTAACGGACTAAATTAACGTTATTGGACTAATAATACAACAAAAATAGACTAGAACACTTATAAACTTATTATTGGACTTAACCCATTTGGGCCCAACTTGAAAGTGTATGTACTGATAATATGAGTACAAAAAGGATTAATACAAGTTAAGAACTTATAATAGGCTATTTAGACCTAAAACACGTAAATGGGTAAGACGAGAAAACTAGTATAAAAGTTATCGACATATAACACAAAAATGAGTAAACGAGAATATGTAAACCCACTTGATCATCATATATATATAATCATCATATGTATACATAATTGATATTTTTATAAAGTCATTGGACAAAGGTCTAAGACGAGTATTATTTGTCTAGGTTTCCGTGATTGAAGCACGTACCGTACGTCCGAATTGCCGAAAACCCGCCTTCCCACATCAACGTGAGTTCATAGCCTCGCACTCTTTTAAATGTTTTATAAATGCTTTATAAACCCGCGAGGGAGATAACATGTTAGTTTTATAAAAGTTTGGACACCATTTGTCCCGATTGTTTGTTTATTGATTTTGGACCCGAATGATTGAATGACCCGATTGTATGACCCGATAAATGATTAATGGACCCGATAGATGAAATTAAATGGATTATTAAAGTTAGGTTATGTCACTAAAAGTCCCATTAGCATGAATTGTGAACTACCGGGAGTTGGTAGACGCTTATGCATTTAATAGTACTATTTGGGGACGATCACCCTAGTTCGCGCCTTGACGGTTGATCCCCGTCGTGCCACATTGATTGGTAAGCGAATTAATGTATGAGAAGATTTCCATAGCGTGACCTTTGTGACGACACGCTACTTTAGATGGGCAAAATTGGTATCGGGTTAGCTACCCGTTGTTGGTTTAGTAAGGTAACAATGTCATGCGGCTTATAATAATCCGAATTAACAAAATAATAATAGACGCTCCGAATTACGATGTATTGCCTGACTAGCAATACAGGGTCATACTATTGATATTATGTTTGTATTTTGGTTTTCATAACCATATTCATACAACGGTTTTTATTGGATTTTATTCAACGTCATAAGACGTATTGTATGATGTTTTTACGACATTGGCTCGTATAATAATTTTTAAGGCAAATGCCTATATTGTGATTTTCGATAAGGATTTATATAAAATGACTTTGGCTATTTTATGGCCTATTACAAAGATTTGTATAAAACGATTTTGGCTATTTTACGGCCTATTACAATGATTTGTACGAATTGATTTTTGGTACTAATTTTATACCAAAGTTATATTGATGGAATTTATTAAACTCTATGAATTCACTCGGCGTTATCGCTGACCTTTTCTTTTAACATGTCTTATCTCAGGTAGTTGAAGGCAATTCTCGGGAAGACGACAAGAATTCATGGCCCGCACCTAAACAATATTTTCCATTCCAATACTTTGTAAAACTTTGTATGAAATAAAATGACTTGGGACCGATGTATCTTTGATGTTTATGAATGGAAATGATTTATTATTAAACGACGCGATTTTTATGCGTTGTCTATGATGTGAGTAATGTGCTATCCCGTAACACCAACTAGTCTTCCGCTGTATTGAGTTGTATAAATTTGGGGGTGTTACAGTTTGGTACCAGAGCTCTCGTTATAGAGAACGAAAGATTTTTAAAACTAAGGTTTTGAATAAAACTTTTCAAAATCTTTTAACTATAAACATTTTTCTAAAAATGTCTAAAAATCTTTTGACTATAACGATGCCGAAGAATTCCCGAGTTACCGACAAGGCCAAGACTGAGAAGTGTTATTTTAATATATATATAACTTGGATTATATATATATATATATATGATGTAATTTTATTACATGATTGTTTGATGATTATTTTGATTTTTATACGAGGTATTTATACGACGTCGATTGTCACAAGTAACCCTAAATCCCCTAGTAAATTAATCGAATCTATTCTCGTAGGAATTCTAGCTATCCTAGATCTAAACCAAGTTGTGGATATTTATGATCCCAACAAATGGTTGATATTCGTAGAAATGTAGATATTAGTCAATTGTGATATTGAAGAAGGATTGGCGAGATTAAATCTGATATCGATGTCATGACGATCTTTTCTTATAGAGTGGAGTTTGACAAAACGTTACCACCTAGAAAGATGTCATCTGATTCGTTGTCATCCAATTCTTAAATTGAAATCGAAAGGGTGAATGTTGCACTTGAGGCTGTTATTGGAACCATTACCCAAAAGCCTCATGCCACTAATACCTTTCCGAGAAGTCTAGTTGAATGATCAAGTCATTTCATACTAGTGACTTATTTGATAATTGTTGTTGTAAGAGCTAATAGGATTGGAAATTAAGTGTTGATTCATATCGAGCTTTATTGCCCTTTTAAGGTTCATAAATAAGATTGAAAGTATTGGAATATGAGGTAGGATATTGAATTGAGTATAAAATTGGTTGAAACTTGAATAAAGTGAAACTTAACCTATATGGAATATGAGATTGTTAAGAGGAAGTCATTAAGTTCTGTGAGTGAATTATAAGGTTTTAATTGATTGTAGGTTTATGTTAAAGGTTGTTCCTAGGCCATGGTCCACTAACGAGGATGCCCAGTGTCCAAGAAATGAATTGAAGAAATCTTCTTCTGAATTGAGACCGATGGATCTTCTGGGACATGTGGAACACCTAATGACTCTTGTAGATTAGTATTCATTGTGGTATCTTTTAAAAATCCCTAACTTAACTGAGATATCAGTTGGTAGGATGAGTTCTGAGAATTGTATGACATAGTGACGCGTAATGTGTTACGGTACAATTTTGACTTGTTTGTGATTAATGAAAAGACTACCTTTGATTGCTAAATTCTACATGTATCGATGATATCTATCTTTTCTTGCTTCTTTCTAATGCTCGCATTAGTGATGCAACCATTGAACAAGTACTCATCTCGAATTGAGTTACGTTGTGGATTATTCTCTTTGTAATCCTGAGTGCCATCGAAGTCATGAACCTCATGATTATTTGGCTAAGCTCATTTCCTATCATATTGTAGTTAGTTCTTGGCGAACAAGCTTTCATCACTCTTTTGCAGATCACTCATTGTTTTTATAAAGTTAAAACGATATCCTTTGAGAAAATTTAATTTTCATCACAATAAGGATTATTCAAAGTGAGATTTATAAGTGACTGATATCAAAATGAAGTTGTTTAAGAGACGATTTGGAAACTTAATTATTTCCATAACAAAGAAAATCTTTGTAAATGTATTTTTGATTCTTATTCAAGAATTAAGCATGAAAATGTTTTTATTATAAACATGATGATAAAATTTTTGACGAACTGAGTATTGCATCGTTAATCTTGAAATTGTATATAGTTGCGCGCCTACATACAATTTGGAATGGACCATGCAAGGCTTATTATTAGTCACCATAAAACTAATGAATAAACACTAAATTTTCTTTGAAGATTGTGGAAGATTAAAATTTATGAGATCTGCAAAAAGTACAAAATAAGGACATAGTGTTAGGGACACCTACATATGTGCCTGTAGCATCTATTCTTCTAAGTTGAATTTACTCATCTGTGGAAATTGTCTTATTTGACAATTGACAATTCTTTCTTGTCCAATTATCCCGTAGTGAGATTCTTAGGAAAAGTATCTGATTACCGAGTGTTGATACCCGACTGGATGTATTGACGTTCTTATCATTTCTTATGATTTGATTTCATTTGAATGACCTGGGTAACGATCCAAGGAGCTTTTGAATGCGTACTCAAATTATGAAAACATGGGATATATTCATATTCGTTAAATGTTTTCGTCTGTATCTGATTTGAAATTCTCTCGCGTAGATTATGCGTTGACCTTACTCTTTTAATAGTAGTTGTGTCTCCATATATCCTTGAATTAGTGAAGGATTATGAGTTATTATCAGTCTTTTGAGAAGTTCACATCTTATCAACGGTAATGAAACTGGAAAGTTGATAATTCCAAGTAGAATGGATTGATTGATTATGACATAACGATATTGTCTTAATTGATGGGAACTCGAATTGAATTCCCCTAAATGATAAGATGTTGATTATCAAAAGTGAACTAAATAATTCTTGACGGATGATCATATCCTGTATTTAGACTTGAGATTATATTGTGAATGGTTGTGAACTAGTTATAGATATTATAATCTAGAAGGAACCTAATATGAATTTATAAAAAGATGTTTCGGTTATCTGAAACTTTAGGAAGTATTTGTTGATGAATTACCTAGACTTTCGCCATTAAGGCAAGTAGAAATTGGTATTAATTATATTTCCGGTGCTGCACTTGGGGCTTGTGCACTGTACGTCAGCACAATCTGAATTTAAGGAATTACCGTACAACTGAGAAAGTTGTCGGAGAAAGATTTTATTATACCAAGCCTGTCATCCTGAAGAGCTATGGTGTTATCTTTCCTTATATTTATAGATTACTGTGACTGAGTAAATTGACAATCGAAAACGATATCCATAACTCGAAATGGAAGAATTGTTCGATCATTTACAAGGTTCTAACAAATTTGATCCATAGCATGGTTATCATCAACTTCGCATCTGCGAAAGAGATTATCTATTCCAATCACTACATCCGGTGCTTGTAATGAACATTATGAGTTCTACGTGATGTCGTTTGGATTGACCAATGCACATGTAGTATTCATAAATTTGGTGAATCACGTGTGTAGGCTGTAATTTGATAACTTCATGCTTGTGATTATTAGTGACCATTTATATGTTTATAAGAATAAGAATGAGTTAATAATTATTTATAGATTGCACTAAATTGGCCGAACGATAAAAACCTGTACCTTGAATATTTAACATGTGATTTAAGACTTAATCCTTTACATAAAATGACCGTTGGATTAATAATGGTAAGATGTATGCATATAGACTCTTCAAAAATTAAGAGCCCTTTTAAGACTTTGGATTTTACCAAAAAAAAATGGAAATATGTTTTGACAAATGTTTTAACAAAGGATTTTTAAAGGGATTATTCCCTTATACACAAACCATTTAACTAAACTTCTGTTTAGGGGTAAATGTTTGTGTATACCTCAAGATAACTTAAGAAGGATTGAGTAAAACCATTTAAACCATGACTTAAAATTTGAAACGACAATTTTTGCTTTTCAACTAAGAAAATTTTGACCAAAGTATAACCAAAGATTTTTCGAACATTTACGAATCTTAATAATTATTTTCAATAAATCAACGAAAATCTTGTTAATTAAATTCAAATTTAATTTTGAACATTTTTATAATTGGTCGAACTAAGAAAATTAAAATTTTTACGTTATGTTCATAAAAATTAAATGTTTATTATTTAATTAGTTGTAATAATTATTGACGCTTTAGACGTCAGATTGAGTAAAACGGATAAAAATGATAGTAAAGACGAAACTAAAACACAGAAGATATGAAGAAGGAATTTTGAATAAATACGGTTGTGATATTTATTTCATCAGGAAGGTAAACGTAATTACTGACGCACAATGTAGAAAGAATATCTAAGTGAATTGTAGACATGATAATTATATCATCATGAGAAGTGAATATAGATACCGACGCATTATGTAGAAAAGATAAAGAACCAGTTAGGACATGTTCCTTAATAATGAAGGTGCAAAATAAATTGGCGAACGATATAAAAATAAACAATGTTTGTAAAAAGGATAATATAGATAATAAAAAGGGATTCACGACTAATATGAATCATTAAGATTGAGAAGCCGATGGCGTTAAATTTATAAAAGGCCACTCGTGCTTGCCTAAAAATAGAGGATTGCGAGATATAGTTATGTTGGAATTTGTAAGTATAAGTATTATATGTATGTCATTTTTGACTAAAAGTATCTTTGTCTGAAGAAGTTGTACTAATGGCAATTATGAAGGCAGACATCGCCTCATACATTAGTAAACGTCTAGCTATTACAAAGGTCATCATCTGAATTTGATTCGATTTGGGTCATCGTCGACAGACTGACCAAATCTGCTAATATCATTCTCGTTAATGATAAATGCAAAAGAGTTATGTAAACATAGCGTGCCTGTATCGATCATCTATATCAAGATCCTCGCTTCGCATCGAATTTCTAGAGATTTGCTCAGAAATCATTGAGAACGAACCTTGATGAGAGTACTATGTACCACCCCAATCGAAGGGACGAGGTAAAGTAACGATACAAAGTAATATAAGTGCTATTTTATGTTTGAATGAATGACCTTTGGTAATAGACCGTATAATCGTTTTCCTTTGGAGAGATTATCCTTGATAACTATCGTATTAGGATCGAGATCTAATCTTGGTAGGATCTAAATCTTAGAGCATCTATAAGCAGGAATTGAGATGAAGACATCCGACATACACCCATTGTGAGTTGGACATGTCTTTTAGGTTTAAGGTTTCCTATGATGGCGAACCTATCCTTGCAAAATACCTGAACCGCGAGATCTGAAATGATTGTTGAAATTAGGAGTTGATTATTGACAGCCGGTAGTGGGCAAGAGGTTATGTGAATGTGAAATGTAGATCTTGAAGTGCCAAATGGGTAGCGAAGTTATGCCACAATTTTTAACCTTGGAAAAATGAATTCATGATCTGACAAATCATGGGATACAAGTCCCCGTTGTATAGGACCATTGAAATGATGTAAAAGTTGGGATTGAAAGGCATATAAGCTGGATCTACCCTAGGACTTCAAGAACTGCGTGAATTCTGTTTCGTAAATCGAACTTGATAAAATATCTATCAAGTGAAAATCTGATTGTTCCTTAGTAAAGCTTAGATAGGCGAAAAGTTGCATTCATCAAAAACCCGTGAACATCATGGATAGAGAAAGTAAGTCAACATTAAGCCTGGTCTTATTCCCGTAGTTATGTTTGATGAAACTCACGTATTATAATGAATTGAAGTTGTGAGAAAAGACCGAATGTGGAGGAAATACCCACATGGCTTTAACTCTATAAGAAGCGAGTAGTAAGATGATCTTTGAGGACAAAGATCCTGTTTAGGGGTAAATGCTGTGACAATCCGTCAATTTACGATTGATATCTTATTCTTAAATATTATTTGAAAATATTATTTTTAATGATACAATATGAACTCACATATTTCTGGGAAGAAATTTGGATTTACGTCTTGAAGTGGCATCGACTACGTCTAAACCAGAGGATTCAACGTTACGTGCTTACGTTTACATACACCGTCTTTGGTGACAGTCCGACATTTCAGAAAATAAATTTATCCATGAATATTATTTTGGAGTTTTAAATTTGTGTTGGTTCATAAACTCACAAATTTACGAGAAGAGACTAGAACTTACGATTTTATTTTAACATCCTTTACGACTAAACCAGAAACCTTAGGATTACGTATTTATGTTTTCGAACTCCGTTTTTGATGAGACAATTTTTATTGGATTCATTTTGTGACGATGATTCATAATTTATAAAAACGTTTTTCGTAAAACGACCCGAGGGCACGCAAATCGAGGAAACTAGAATCGAGGAGTACCCGTAAATAAATGGGGATGAGACAAGTGGGACACTTGCCCCACCCCATCAAAACCGGCCACATTATGCTAGTTACACCATGAGGTGTCAACTCCTTAACAAACTAACAACACATGTAACTAGCTTACACACTAAGCTAGCTACCAACTCAAAACCATCAAACTATCTCATTTCTCTCATTTCACATGCAAAAACCACCTCAAACACTCTCTCCCTCCCCCATTCTTGCCGTCCATTTCTCCTCCTAAACACCACCATCATATGATTTTTAACCACAAAATCCTATGTTATTTACACCAAAGTTGAAGACCTTTTGAAGCTCTCTTGAATGGTGGTGATTATAACATCCATGGAGGAGTTTTCATGGTGTCTTAGGGCTGATTTTCCACAAGGAGTTGATGAAGATTGGAGGTCTTGAAGATGGTCTTGGTGCAACACAAGTTTCTCCATCAAAAATCCATGTTTTGATCAACCTACATCATCATGGTGGTATAAAGATTGTCCTCCTCATCTTCTTAATATTTTGATTATGTAAACATGTATTTTATTTCCTATTGTATATATTTATGATGATTATATGATGATAAAAATGTTATGTGGGGATTTGTTGTTGATAATCATGGATAAAAAGGTGAAAAACCATAAGAAACAAGGTTAAAATCTTGGTTAAATTTGATGGCTGTATAAAACAGTAAAGAAGTAAGTCATAAACTGATAAAATGATGAAGTGGAATAGATTTACAGTAAGCTATGGGTCTTGCACACATGTGAGAGTTGGCCATGCAATGGAATCAAAATAATGAGTGAGATATGATCAAAACAAGTTTAGGGTATAAATCTGAAGTTACTGTTTTGGACGATTTTTAGAAAATACTTAAAAGATGATTCAACAGTAGCTATAGAAGAGTTAAATGTAGCACATAGCATGTAGTTTATGTGATAAAAATTTTAGCTTCTATATCCATGTAGAACTCAAGATATGGCAGTTTTGGTGAAGATGAAGTTAAAAATCAGATTTTTGGAAATTAAAGAATAATACTATTATATAAGCACTCACATTTTAATATATAAAATGTAAAATATAAACCCACTAACTTATAAGACTTATTTATATAAATGTATAAAAGGTTAATTAAATAGGTAAATTATATAAATGGTGGTAAAATAATATTTATAAGTAATAAAAACTATAAACTTGATTTTTACGACTTTTTCGGCTATCGCCGTGAAATTAACGTTTTTCGCCAAATAAAACATAGACGACCAAACCCGTCTAATGTAAAGTTTATAAAATTCATATACTGATGTTTAAGTAACTAATACAAGTAAAAACCGATAAAACCCGAACTATAAGAAATACGGATGTTAACGGACTAAATTAACGTTATTGGACTAATAATACAACAAAAATGGACTAGAACACTTATAAACTTATTATTGGACTTAACCCATTTGGGCCCAACTTGAAAGTGTATGTACTGATAATATGAGTACAAAAAGGATTAATACAAGTTAAGAACTTATAATAGGCTATTTAGACCTAAAACACGTAAATGGGTAAGACGAGAAAACTAGTATAAAAGTTATCGACATATAACACAAAAATGAGTAAACGAGAATATGTAAACCCACTTGATCATCATATATATATAATCATCATATGTATACATAATTGATATTTTTATAAAGTCATTGGACAAAGGTCTAAGACGAGTATTATTTGTCTAGGTTTCCGTGATTGAAGCACGTACCGTACGTCCGAATTGCCGATAACCCGCCTTCCCACATCAACGTGAGTTCATAGCCTCGCACTCTTTTAAATGTTTTATAAATGCTTTATAAACCCGCGAGGGAGATAACATGTTAGTTTTATAAAAGTTTGGACACCATTTGTCCCGATTGTTTGTTTATTGATTTTGGACCCAAATGATTGAATGACCCGATTGTATGACCCGATAAATGATTAATGGACCCGATAGATGAAATTTAATGGATTATTAAAGTTAGGTTATGTCACTAAAAGTCCCATTAGCATGAATTGTGAACTACCGGGAGTTGGTAGACGCTTATGCATTTAATAGTACTATTTGGGGACGATCACCCCAGTTCGCGCCTTGACGGTTGATCCCCGTCGTGCCACATTGATTGGTAAGCGAATTAATGTATGAGAAGATTTCCATAGCGTGACCTTTGTGACGACACGCTACTTTAGATGGGCAAAATTGGTATCGGGTTAGCTACCCGTTGTTGGTTTAGTAAGGTAACAATGTCATGCGGCTTATAATAATCCGAATTAACAAAATAATAATAGACGCTCTGAATTACGATGTATTGCCTGACTAGCAATACAGGGTCATACTATTGATATTATGTTTGTATTTTGGTTTTCATAACCATATTCATACAACGGTTTTTATTGGATTTTATACAACGTCATAAGACGTATTGTATGATGTTTTTACGACATTGGCTCGTATAATAATTTTTAAGGCAAATGCCTATATTGTGATTTTCGATAAGGATTTATATAAAATGACTTTGGCTATTTTATGGCCTATTACAAAGATTTGTATAAAACGATTTTGGCTATTTTACGGCCTATTACAATGATTTGTACGAATTGATTTTTGGTACTAATTTTATACCAAAGTTATATTGATGGAATTTATTAAACTCTATGAATTCACTCGGTGTTATCGCTGACCTTTTCTTTTAACATGTCTTATCTCAGGTACTTGAAGGTAATTCTCGGGAAGACGACAAGAATTCATGGCCCGCACCTAAACAATATTTTCCATTCAAATACTTTGTAAAACTTTGTATGAAATAAAATGACTTGGGACCGATGTATCTTTGATGTTTATGAATGGAAATGATTTATTATTAAACGACGCGATTTTTATGCGTTGTCTATGATGTGAGTAATGTGCTATCCCGTAACACCAACTAGTCTTCCGCTGTATTGAGTTGTATAAATTTGGGGGTGTTACAATATTAGGGGATTGTCTAATAATATCAAGGGTGAGGTTATTTCTTTAAGACCTAAATCTTTCGATGAAGCTGTTCAGATGGCGCATGATTTAATGGACGTGAAGGTGCAAGATAGGAAATATAGTATTGTTGAAAACAATAAGAGAAAGTGGGAATCTACTCTGTCCAACCAGAATTAAGGTTAGAATTGAGGGGATTACAGTAATAACAATAACCAAAGACAGAACCGAAGCCAGTATTTAAACTATGGAAGGAATGAGGGAATTCATGCTGCTGCGTTGGCTGGAAGTAACAAGATAAATCTCGAGTGTGTTAGTTGTACTATATATCACGTAAGTAATTTTCCACAATTACGACTAGAGTTAGGACAACCTGGTCATAAAGCTGCTAAGTGCAGAATAAGAGGATTAGTCATTGTAATTAGTACCCCTGGAGTAGTTATATGTTTTAGCCGTGGTGAGAAAGAATACAAACAACGGAATTGTCCAAGGAAAGGAAATTGACAAGGTAGGAATGCTGCCGCTCCTGTTTACGTTTGAGTGATGCTGAAAAATCTTGAGGTCTGGATGTTGTAAGTGGTATATTCTTACTTGAGATCCTTCATGTCGGTATGTTGTTTGATTTCAGATCGGGTAGAAACTGTAGAACTGTAAAGATTCAGTTGGTTTAGCAACGGAGAGTCAATAAGATTGACAATTAACTATGGTGTGGAGTTAACCGATCGAGAGTTTGCTAGTGTTAGTTTTACACTGAGAGTGTGTTCCTTGAAATTAGGAAGGTAAGTGTTTAATATTGACTTGATGCTCAAAGAGTTGGAATCTTTGGATGTGGATTATTGGTATGAATTGATTAGTGGTGCGAAGTGCTGATGCTTGAGATTGGACTAATCTTCACTATAAATTGATAGCTCCTGGTTTAGATTTTGCTGCGAAGCTGAGGGTTGACTATGAGAGGTGATGAGTGAATTTTCTGTTTCAGAAGTATCTTGTTTGGAAACAAGGATGTATGTGGAATAGGAATGTGATGTATTCCTAGATCAGGTAATTAGTGATAGGGTGGTTGAGGAGAAGTTGAGAGA
The DNA here is from genome assembly GCA_025667525.1 of Glebionis coronaria. Classification (NCBI taxonomy): domain Eukaryota; kingdom Viridiplantae; phylum Streptophyta; class Magnoliopsida; order Asterales; family Asteraceae; genus Glebionis; species Glebionis coronaria. Next base: position 341,100,084 of record CM046874.1, read on the forward strand.
TCTGTTAATAACTCAAGAGTATTCTGAAGTTTTCCTGAAGTTTTGCAGAGTTGTTGCCGCCTCATGAAGTGGAGTTCGTGTCAATTGAGTATTGTGAGCAAAAGGTGTAGTGCTTCTGCGTTTCGTTGTGTAGTGCTTCTGTGTTTTGTTGAGTAGTAACTATATGCCTTATCATTTGGCACCGTCAGAGTGGAATGAGTTATTCGGTCAAACTGCGAGAAGTGGATGGATAAAGGATGTATTAGATTAAGTTTCGTTACAGTGATGATCGTCTGTGTTGTTTGTCAAAGAAGGATGGATTGTTTCGGATGCGTATTGATTATCGAGAGCTTAACAATTGACAGCCAAGAATCAGTATCCATTACCGAGGATTGATGATTCGTTTGATCCATGCAACTTGTCTGGATCCCGTGTGTACTCAAAGATCACTTTGAGTTCTGGTTATCATTAACTGTGAGTTAGGAAGAAGAGGATGTTCCTATAGTTGTTTTTCGTACTTGATGTGGGTACTTTAAGTAGCAAGTGATGTTTTTGAAATGGACGAACACGTCTACCGTATTAATAGACTGGGTGAATCTTGTGTGTAAGATGTGTTAGAATGAGTTAGTCATTATATCTATTGGAGATATTCTATTTTATTCCAAGAGGAAAGGAGGAACATAAGTAGCATATGAGGATAAATTTTTGGAATGGTTGGAAAAAGGAGAAACTGTATGTAAAGTTTCCTATGTGTGAATGTTGGTTGAAATATTTGCGTTTTCTAAGACAGATGTTTGACAACAAAGGTATTCGTGAAGATCTTGCCAAGATTGAAACGATTAAGGATTGGTCGGTACCAACGACGCCGACGGAAATCTGTCAATTCCTTAGTTTAAGCTGGAAATAATTGGAGGTTTATCGAAAGGTTTTCACTGATTGTTAAACCATTGATTAAGCTGACTAAGAAGAATTGGATGTGTGAGTCCCACTTATACATCTAAATTGTAAGTTTCGAGATCTGATCCTTATCAGATGAGGAAGCTGTATTCTGAACACTGAAGGGTAAGTCGTGTTCTGCACCGATGTTGTCATTGTAGAAGGGATTTGAAGTAATCATAGTTTGTAGTTTGCTATGATGCGTCTCATAAGGGTTATGTAGTTGTGGTGTTTTATTGAGATTTTAGAAATATTACTTGTATGGAATCAAGTATGTAGTAATCAAGGATCATAGAAGTTGCTCCATAATTAATTTCCTGGGATGATAATGGAAATGAGTAGAGGATCACCAGTTATATATGTTTTGAGTACCTGAATATGTTGATGGTTATGACTGTGAGTGATTATGACTACGAGACTCGCTACCATCCGGGAAAGGCGAATGTGGTACCTAATGCACTCATTAGGGATAAAAAGGGAAATCTTTTAATATTTGAGTTTTGGTAATGACAAGAAGTGTGGGCTGGATAGTAAGGATATAAAATTTTAAGTTAGTGGTCTGAATTGAGAAGGAGGTCAAGATAAGTGATTTCAACATTTTATCGAACTTATGGAAAGGATTTTGTTGTAACGCCAAGTTAGGCATGGTATTATGAGCACTCCTAACATACCTAAGTTAAGAGAGTGAAACTTAGTGATGAAGGAATCTCACAAGTCAAGTAATCGATACGATTTGGTTTGGGTAAAGATGAAAGTTGAGTTGAGTACTGTGTGTTATCCAGAGACTGATGGATAGAGTGAAAGGACGATTCGAACATTGAACAATATGCTTGTACAGGTGTGATTGACATAGAAATTGTTGGAATTTTTATATGACGATGATTGTCATGCTAGTAATGAGGTTGTAGTACTGATAGTACCTAAAGAACTTCAATTTGTGAAGGTGAAGGATAGTGAGTTATGGACGTAAGATTAGGTTTTCAGTGTATTACAGAAATGTAGGTGGAATTGAATGACTGAACTAGAAGTGATATTGGCAATATTGATAAGATTTTATGGATTAAAGATTATCCATTAGTAACAAGGAATCATCAGAAGAGTTATGTTGATATTCAAAGAAATCGATGGAGTTTGAAATTGCGAAACATGGTTATGCATGAGGTATCGTTATGAAGGGTGAAATTTGTTTTGGGAACAAGGAAAGAATTCAACTTGAAGATAAGTTGTTTTTCAAAGAAAGAACTGTGAAGAGTTCTTATGAGGTCGAAACATAGTAAGGATTATATTGTGAAGATACAAGAATTATAGGAATGGATTTGAAATGGTGAAGGAAGCATGAGAATTTCTTTAAGGAAAAGAGTTCTCTTTTCTTCTGGAGGTATGGGATGTGAGTATAAGAGGGGCCGAGCGCCGGGACGTCGCTCTCTTTTAGGAGGTTAGGATGTGACAACCCAAACCCGAGGTCATTTATTTAATATTATATAATATTATTTTTACGAATAATTTTGAAATTTTTGATGAGTTGAATGGAATTACGATTGATGGTTTTATTTAAAACCGACGTTGGAGGTGTTATTTTTATCTTTTTACTAATAGCGAGGATTATTAGTGACCACGATATCGACGGATGCCCGAGATTTTATGTTTTATTATTTGTTGTCTCGATGTTTATATTTTTGACATTTTTATTTTAAGTTCGTATTAAGACGAACCGGGATCATATTATTATCATATTTTTAGTGCGTTTTAACTTTTGAAAAGAATTTTTACGAAACCCGAGCCTCGTAAATATTTTCAAAATTGACAATTTACATTTTCCACCCTTACAACTATTTAATTGCATTTTGGACCAAAACTATCACAAATTGGCAAAATCTACCCTTTCACCCCACTATATAAGATTTTTCCACTCACAATTTTTATTATAAAATTCATTTTTAACCAAAAACTTTCTTCTCTCCCTTTCTTTTTCTCCATTGTCGTGACCCCCTCCCCTATATCATCAAAATTTCTCCATTTTTATTTTGATCTAATCAAAAACAACACAAGACCCATCTCTAGAATTTAACAAGGATCATTTTGATGTAATTTTTGTACACATGCAACAACTTTCCAAAATTTGATGAAGAACAAGGTTGTTTGATCTTTTCTATGCTTGTTTATGGTGTTAATATTATTATATTTGAAATTTTGAGTGCTTGCATGTATGTATTTATTTATGTGTAAAATTTTGTATGATCATACAAGTGTGTTATGAGTTAGTTAAGTTGTTAAAAATGATTGTAGGATGATATTAGGCATATGGGATTGATTAAAATTGGTTGAAAAATTTATTTAGTATGGTTTTTAAGAAGGTGATTTAGGGCAGTAGGTTCAAGGCCAATTTTGGCAACCTTACTGTTTGAAAATAAACAAACTATATAGATAAGGTTGTAGATAATTCTTTTAGCTTCGATTTGATATAAGATAGAGCTTCTAGCTCCAAACGAGCGCGAAGTTATGATGTTTTGATTATTCGTGTACCGGGAGACGAGTATCGACACAATCCGAAGTTGTTGTCGATATTTGGATCGAATCTCGGGGACTATAGAATGAGTTGTAAAATAGTCAAGGACTGATGTTTGGTTCCAAACTTAGGGTTGTGAGTCTATTTTCAAACCCAAGTGTCGGATTTGTAAACGGGATTGTTTAGGATGGTTAAAATGGTTGTATGAGTCGGTGACGTAAAACAGTCCGGTTTTTGTAGTTCGTAGATGTGTCGGGCAGGGAACTTTAAAAGTAAAATCTTTTGATGGCCTTTTAACAGGTCTTTCTATATATAGTAAGTGAGGTCTCTGATTAGTACCATAAATATTTGATGTGTTTAAGTGAGGTAAACGAGATCGTACATTTGGTATGTACCGACAGATTTTTATTGAAATGATTAACTACTAAAGTAAACATATAGAATGAAGTAAAAGGTCACTTGTATTGTTTTCATTTTGGGTTGAGTGTGATTTTATGATTTTGAGTTTGATGTTAGTAAGTATGGATTTTATTCGAGTTTATTATCGATGAACGCGCCTTATTTGATAGGTTGCGGTTTTTGTGTTTATCGGGCATCAACTATCGTCGAAGATCGTCGTACTACTGCTATTACTTCAAGTGAGCCTATAGCCTCGCTTTTGTAATTGTTTTGAATGATTTTAAAACCCGCGAGGGGGATACATGTTATTTGAAAGTAAAATGAACACAGGTCATGATTGATTGTTTGGACCCGAATATTGTCTTTGTTGCCTTTGTTGTTTTGAATCGTATAAGTACCTAAGCTGCAAAAGACCCTAAATTCATGAGCCGTTAACTATCTTCTAACTTGATGTTGTGAGTTGGGAATAACCGCTTATTCTAATAATAGTACTATTGGGCTGACGACCCTATCCGAGACCAGGGCTTTATGCTGAGTAACCCGTTGGGAAGGATAATTTTACGAGAATGAGAATGTGGTATACTTGCAACTGATACCCTAGTAGGGGCACTGGAATTCATCTAGTCATGCCGGCTTTAGGCGTGGGTGACTAAGTTAAGGGGTCGGTGTCATGAGCTTAATACAATTCAATAGCTATTGTTATTTACCAGAATGCCTGACTAATAGATTTTATGCGCACAATTCTATTAAATGATCTTGATTGGTTTTTTTTCTTGTGTTCAAATGTTGATTTGGAAAACCTATAGACTCGCTCAACCGTTGTGTTGATGTTTTTAAGCATGTATTTCAAGTATTGATGATGATGAATTGCGGAGCTTGCTGGAGAAGGATTGCGGGATTGCTTTTGTGGTGATTTGTCTAAAACATAATTTCTTTCCCTTTTTGTCATAAAAATAATTGTACGGTCATGTACTTTGGTAAATTATTGTTGATTGGACACGGTCATGTACTTTGGTAAATTGTTGTTGATTGGACAAAATCTTTGGTGGGACCTAAAGGTGACTCTGATATTTCTAAAATTGTTTTACTTAGGATCGAAAGTTTTAGACATTGATTAGAATTATACCCTTTTATATTTCAAATGTATCATTTTGAGTTTGTTTAAAATGTCTTGTATAACGATGGTTGTATTTAGCACCCAAATGTGTATTTCCGCTGCGCATTGTAATTTAGGGGTGTTAGAGATTGGTAATCAAAGCTTTTTAGTTATAGCGAATTAGGTCGATTTTTGAAAAATGTCCTAAACTATAACTGTGGTGTCGAAAATATTTTACAAAAGCAACGCAACTTCTCCGCAAGGCTCCGGTAAGATTATTTGTTTTGTATTGTTTTATTGATTGATGTATCCCTTAAAGTTTGAAATGATTTTAAAGTATTTATTAAGTAAATACTATGATGATATATAATGATGTATTGATGATGTATTGATGTTGTTGAAAGTACTTGAGTACTTGTTATCGTTATTTCCTTTATGTAATGCATATGTATATAATTTTAAATAATGACCTTATGTACAGCCGAGGGTCTAAGACAGTATACCGGATGATGAACAATTTTACAACTGAATTCTTACGACTTATATCGGGTATGAGAAAGTTTGATTAGTTGATGTATGATAGATATGTGGTTGAAATTGGTGTGAATAGGAGGTTGATGGGAAAGAAAAGTGGTTTTAAAAGGTTGTATTTGGTATGTGGAGATTTAAGTTTGTTAGGACTTGGAAGATGGATGAGATTGCTAGTCTTGGGTCGATGGTGATGAATTGGTATGTTTGAATTCAATGGTTTAAAGAGAAGTAGGTAAGTTTTGAAAGGATGAGTGAGTGGAGCCTCAGGTGAGATTGGTTCTGAGTAGAGCTTGGAAGCTTAGGAATGTTGAAAGTCGTATTGAGATTTTCCTGGTGATTGATCTGTCGTGTATGAGTGAGTATTTGGATTTTGAGAATGAGCTGCCATCAGGTTATGGATTTGACCTTAAGGTGTGAAAAAGGGAAATAGACGAATGTGATGTAGCTGACAACAATGTTAAGGAGGATGAGGAGCTACTGTCTAAGGAACTAATCGTGAGATGGATTTCTTTGTATCTTATTTTCTTTTATGATCAGACTTATTTAAACCTCGTGTCGTAGCATTGTGATGGAACTTATTATCTTTTAAGTTGTTCGGTAGATGATTGTAGTGACAGACACTGCCACTATCTTGTTGAATCCTCAACGCAATCTAAATTACCCTCATGATCTATGATGTGCCTTTATTAACTCTTTTGAGTTTTGGTTGATAAACCATTGTAGCTTGTGTTCTTCGTGCATGTAGTATTCATGAGACATCCTGATAAAGAATTCCTTCTTTATTCTTGATATGTATACCTAACATGTTTCTTTCTTCCGTGATGATGGAAGAAGGAGTAGGGAATCATATTTCTGTCATTAGTAGATCGCTGCGTGACTAAGTTTCTTGAAATATGTTGCCAAAACTAACAACTGCTACTGTGAACACTTTGATTGAACAAGTTATTGCTAGAGCATTTGGAGTTGATCGTGCTGCCAGGAATTAAAAGATGCTGGGGTTAATTATGCTGGAGATAATGATGCTGTTGAGAATAATGATGATGCTGTTGAGAATAATGATGATGTTGCTAAGAATAATGATGATGCTGCTAAGATTAATGATGATGCTGCTGAAAATAATGGCGATGCTGCTAACAATGATGAGGATGCTGCTGATCCAGATGATAGTGTTGCTGATGTTCTGCAAGTTTAAGAGAATGTACTTATGTTAGTTTTCAGAAGTGTGGTTATGCGTTGTTTGGTGGTATTAGTAGTGCATTAGAATTGCATAGTTGGATTGATAAGATAGAGAGTACTTTGAGATTATTGGGTGTTCAGAAATTAATAAGGTGAAATTTGTTGATGCTATATTTCAGATGGTACAATAAGATGGTGGAATACCAAGTGACTACTTTAGGATTAGTCGTGACTAATAGTAAGGCATGGACCATGATGAAAGGACTATTGACTGCTAGGTTATGTCCCAAGAAGGAGCTAGGACAGTTGGAATCCGAATTGAGATAATTAGTGCTAAGGGATGATGATATTACTGCTTACTGGGAAATTTTCTGAGCTATAATTGCTATGTCCTGATACTTTTGTGAATGACTGTACGGTAAGGAAGCAGTATATTAGGGGATTGTCTAATAATATCAAGGGTGAGGTTATTTCTTTAAGACCTAAATCTTTCGATGAAGCTGTTCAGATGGCGCATGATTTAATGGACGTGAAGGTACAAGATAGGAAATATAGTATTGTTGAAAACAATAAGAGAAAGTGGGAATCTACTCAGTCCAACAAGAATTAAGGTTAGAATTGAGGGGATTACAGTAATAACAATAACCAAAGACAGAACCGAAGCCAGTATTTAAACTATGGAAGGAATGAGGGAATTCATGCTTCTACGTTGGCTGGAAGTAACAAGATAAATCTCGAGTGTGTTTTTTGTACTATATATCACATAAGTAATTTTCCACAATTACGACTAGAGTTAGGACAACCTGGTCATAAAGCTGCTAAGTGCAGAATAAGAGGATTAGTCATTGTAATTAGTACCCCTGGAGTAGTGATATGTTTTAGCCATGGTGAGAAAGAATACAAACAACGGAATTGTCCAAGGAAAGGAAATTGACAAGGTAGGAATGCTGCCGCTCCGGTTTACGTTTGAGTGATGCTGAAAAATCTTAAGGTCTGGATGTTGTAAATGGTATATTCTTACTTGAGATCCTTTATGTCAGTATGTTGTTTGATTTCAGATCGGGTAGAAACTGTAGAACTGTAAAGATTCAGTTGTTTTAGCAACGGAGAGTCAATAAGATTGACAATTAACTATGGTGTGGAGTTAACCGATCGAAAGGTTGCTAGTGTTAGTTTTACACAAAGAGTGTGTTCCTTGAAATTAGGAAGGTAAGTGTTTAATATTGACTTGATGCTCGATGAGTTGGAATCTTTGGATGTGGATTATTGGTATGAATTGATTAGTGGTGCGAAGTGCTGATGCTTGAGATTGGACTAATCTTCACTATAAATTAATAGCTGCTGGTTTAGATTTTGCTGCAAAGCTGAGGGTTGACTATGAGAGGTGATGAGTGAATTTTCCGTTTCAGAAGTATCTTGTTTGGAAACAAGGATGTATGTGGAATAGGAATGTGATGTATTCCTAGATCAGGTAATTAGTGATAGGGTGGTTGAGGAGAAGTTGAGAGATCTGTTAATAACTCGAGAGTATTCTGAAGTTTTCCTGAAGTTTTGCAGAGTTGGTGCCGCCTCATGAAGTGGAGTTCTTGTCGATTGAGTATTGTGAGCAAAAGGTGTAGTGCTTCTGCGTTTCGTTGTGTAGTGCTTCTGTGTTTTGTTGAGTAGTAATTATATGCCTTATCATTTGGCACCGTCAGAGTGGAATGAGTTATTCGGTCAAACTGCGAGAAGTGATGGATAAAGGATGTATTAGATTAAGTTTCATTACAGTGATGATCGTCTGTGTTGTTTGTCAAAGAAGGATGGATTGTTTCGGATGCGTATTCATTATCGAGAGCTTAACAATTGACAGCCAAGAATCGGTATCCATTACCGAGGATTGATGATTCGTTTGATCCATGCAACTTGTCTGGATCCCGTGTGTACTCAAAGATCACTTTGAGTTCTGGTTATCATTAACTGAGAGTTAGGAAGAAGAGGATGTTCCTATAGTTGTTTTTCGTACTTGATGTGGGTACTTTAAGTAGCAAGTGATGTTTTTGAAATGGACGAACACGTCTGCCATATTAATAGACTGGGTGAATCTTGTGTGTAAGATGTGTTAGAATGAGTTAGTCATTATATCTATTGGAGATATTCTATTTTATTCCAAGAGGAAAGGAGGAACATAAGTAGCATATGAGGATAAATTTTTGGAATTGTTGGAAAAAGGAGAAACTGTATGTAAAGTTTCCTATGTGTGAATGTTGGTTGAAATATTTGCGTTTTCTAAGACAGATGTTTGACAACAAAGGTATTCGTGAAGAACTTGCCAAGATTGAAACGATTAAGGATTGGTCGGTACCAATGACACCGACGGAAATCTGTCAATTCCTTAGTTTAAGCTGGAAATAATTGGAGGTTTATCGAAAGGTTTTCACTGATTGTTAAACCATTGATTAAGCTGACTAAGAAGAATTGGATGTGTGAGTCCCACTTATACATCTAAATTGTAAGTTTTGAGATCTGATCCTTATCAGATGAGGAAGCTATATTCTGAACACTGAAGGTAAGTCGTGTTCTGCACCGATGTTGTCATTGTTGAAGGGGTTTGAAGTAATCATAGTTTGTAGTTTGCTGTGATGCGTCTCATAAGGGTTATGTAGTTGTGGTGTTTTCTTGAGATTTTAGAAATATTACTTGTATGGAATCAAGTATGTAGTAATCAAGGATCATAGAAGTTGCTCCATAATTAATTTCCTGAGATGATAAAGGAAATGAGTAGAGGATCACCAGTTATATATGTTTTGAGTACCTGAATATGTTGATGGATATAACTGTGAGTGATTATGACTACGAGACTCGCTACCATCCGGGAAAGGCGAATGTGGTAGCTAATGCACTCATGAGGGATAAAAAGGGAAATATTTTAAGATTTGAGTTTTGGTAATGACAAGAAGTGTGGGCTGGATAGATATAAAATTTTAAGTTAGTGGTCTGAATTGAGAAGGAGGTCAAGATAAGTGATTTCAACATTTTATCGAACTTATGGAAAGGATTTTGTTGTAACGCCAAGTTAGGCATGGTATTATGAGCACTCCTAACATACCTAAGTTAAGAGAGTGAGACTTAGTGATGAAGGAATCTCACAAGTCAAGTAATCGATACGATTTGGTTTGGGTAAAGATGAAAGTTGAGTTTAGTACTGTGTGTTATACAGAGACTGATGGATAGAGTGAAAGGACGATTCGAACATTGAACAATCTGCTTGTACAGGTGTAATTGACATAGAAATCGTTGGAATTTTTATATGACGATGATTGTCATGCTAGTAATGAGGTTGTACTACTGATAGTACCTAAAGAACTTCAATTTCTGAAGGTGAAGGATAGTGAGTTATGGACGTAAGATTAGGTTTTCAGTGTATTGCAGAAATGTAGGTGGAATTGAATGACTGAACTAGAAGTGATATTGGCAATATTGATAAGATTGTATGGATGAAAGATTATCCATTAGTAACAAGGAATCATCAGAAGAGTTATGTTGGTATTCGAAGAAATCGATGGAGTTTGAAATTGGGAAACATGGTTATGCATGAGGTATCGTTATGAAGGATGAAATTTGTTTTGGGAACAAGGAAAGAATTCAACTTGAAGATAAGTTGCTTTTCAAAGAAAGAACTGTGAAGAGTTCTTATGAGGTCGAAACATAGTAAGGATTATATTGTTAAGATACAAGAATTATAGGAATGGATTTGAAATGGTGAAGGAAGCATGAGAATTTCTTTAAGGAAAAGAGTTCTTTTTTGTTCTGGAGGTATGGGATGTGATTATAAGAGGGGCCGAGCGCCGGGACGTCGCTCTCTTTTAGGAGGTTAGGATGTGACAACCCAAACCCGAGGTCATTTATTTAATATTATACAATATTATTTTTACGAATAATTTTGAAATTTTTGATGAGTTAAATGGAATGACGATTGATTTAAAACCGACGTTGGAGGTGTTATTTTTATCTTTTTACTAATAGCGAGGATTATTAGTGACCACGATATCGACGGATGCCCGAGATTTTATGTTTTATTATTTGTTGTCTCGATGTTTATATTTTTGACATTTTTATTTTAAGTTCGTATTAAGACGAATCGGGATCATATTATTATCATATTTTGAGTGCTTTTTAACTTTTGAAAAGAATTTTTACGAAACCCGAGCCTCGTAAATATTTTCAAAATTGAAAATTTACATTTTCCACCCTTACAACTATTTAGTTGCATTTTGGACCAAAACTATCACAAATTGGCAAAATCTACCCCTCCACCCCACTATATAAGATTTTTCCACTCACCATTTTTATTATAAAATTCATTTTTAACCAAAAACTTTCTTCTCTCCCTTTCTTTTTCTCCAATGCCGTGACCCCCCTCCCCTATATCATCAAAATTTCTCCATTTTTATTTTGATCTAATAAAAAACAACACAAGACCCATCTCTAGAATTTAACAAGGATCATTTTGATGTAATTTTTGTACACATGCAACAACTTTCCAAAATTTGATGAAGAACAAGGTTGTTTGATCTTCTCTATGCTTGTTTATGGTGTTAATATTATTATATTTGAAATTTTGAGTGCTTGCATGTATGTATTTATTTATGGGTAAAATTTTGTATGATCATACAAGTGTGTTATGAGTTAGTTAAGTTGTTAAAAATGATTGTAGGATGATATTAGGCATATGGGATTGATTAAAATTGGTTGAAAAATTTATTTAGTATAGTTTTTAAGAAGGTGATTTAGGGCAGTATGTTCAAGGCCAATTTTGGCAACCTTACTGTTTAAAAATAAACAAACTATATAGATGAGGTTGTAGATAATTCTTTTAGCTTCGATTTGATATAAGATAGAGCTTCTAGCTCCAAACGAGCGCGAAGTTATGATGTTTTGATTATTCGTGTACCGGCAGACGAGTATCGACACAATCCGAAGTTGTTGTCGATATTTGGATCGAATCTCTGGGACTATAGAATGAGTTGTAAAATAGTCAAGGACTGATGTTTGGTTCCAAACTTAGGGTTGTGAGTCTATTTTCAAAACCAAGTGTCGAATTTGTAAACGGGATTGTTTAGGATGGTTAAAATGGTTGTATGAGTCGGTGACGTAAAACAATCCGGTTTTTGTAGTTCGTAGATGTGTCGGGCAGGGAACTTTAAAAGTAAAATCTTTTGATGGCCTTTTAACATGTCTTTCTATATATAGTAAGTGAGGTCTCTGATTAGTACCATAAATATTTGATGTGTTTAAGTGGGGTAAACGAGATCGTACATTTGGTATGTACCGACAGATTTTTATTGAAATGATTAACTACTAAAGTAAACATATAGAATGAAGTAAAAGGTCACTTGTATTGTTTTCATTTTGGGTTGAGTGTGATTTTATGATTTTGAGTTTGATGTTAGTAAGTATGGATTTTATTCGAGTTTATTATTGATGAACGCGCCTTATTTGATAGGTTGCGGTTTTTGTGTTTATCGGGCATCAACTATCGTCGAAGATCGTCGTACTACTGCTATGACTTCAAGTGAGTCTATAGCCTCACCTTTGTAATTGTTTTGAATGATTTTAAAACCTGCGAGGGGGATACATGCTATTTGAAAGTAAAATGAACACAAGTCGTGATTGATTGTTTGGACCCGAATATTGTCTTTGTTGCCTTTTTTGTTTTGAATTGTATAAGTACCTAAGCTGCAAAAGACCCTAAATTCATGAGCCGTTAACTATCTTCTAACTTGATGTTGTGAGTTGGGAATAACCGCTTATTCTAATAATAGTACTATTGGGCTGACGACCCTATCCGAGACTAGGGCTTTACGCTGAGTAACCCGCTGGGAAGGATAATTTTACGAGAATGAGAATGTGGTATACTTGCAACTGATACCCTAGTAGGGGCACTGGAATTCATCTAGTCATGCCGGCTTTGGGCGTGGGTGACTAAGTTAAGGGGTCGGTGTCATGAGCTTAATACAATTCAATAACTATTGCTATTTACAAGAATGCCTGACTAATAGATTGTATGCTCACAATTCTATTAAATGATCTTGATTGATTTTTTTTCTTGTGTTCAAATTTTGATTTGGAAAACCTATAGACTCGCTCAACCGTTGTGTTGATGATTTTAAGCATGTATTTCAGGTATTGAAGATGATGAATTGCGGAGCTTGCTGGAGAAGGATTGCGGGATTGCTTTTGTGGTGATTGGTCTAAAACATAATTTCTTTCCCTTTTTGTCATAAAAATAGTTGTACGGTCATGTACTTCGGTAAATTGTTGTTGATTGGATAAAATCTTTGGTGGGACCTCAAGGTGACTCTGATATTTCTAAAATTGTGTTACTTGGGATCGAAAGTTTTAGACATTGATTAGAACTATACCCTTTTATATTTCAAATGTATCATTTTGAGTTTGTTTAAAATGTCTTGTATAACGATGGTTGTATTTAGCACCCAAATGTGTATTTCCGCTGCGCATTGTAATTTGGGGGTGTTAAATACAGAGACTGATAGACAGAGTGAAAGGATGATTTGAACATTGGACGATATACTTGTGTGCGTGTGATTGACTTAGGAAATTGTTGGAATTCTTATACAAGAATGGTTACCATGCTAGTAATGAGGTTATACTGTTTGAAGGTCCATAAAGAACTTCAAATTGTGAAATTAAAGACCGTGAGGTATGGACGTAAGATAGGTTTTCCGTGTATTGAAGTAATGTAGGAAGAAATAAAAGAATGAACTAGTAATGATATTGGTGACTACTGATAGGATTGTAAATATTAAGGATCATTTGATAGCTACGAGGAATCGTCAGAAGAGTTATGTTGGCAATCGAAGGAAATCGATGGAATTTGAAATTGACAACATGATTATGCTTAAGGTGTCGTTATGAAGGGTGAAACTTGTTTTGAGAAACAAGGAGAAAATTCAACTTGAAGATAAGTTGCATTTCATAGAGAGAATTGTGAAGAGTTCTTAAGAGGTTGAAGCATAGTAACATTTATATTGTGATGATTCAAGAATTCTAGGAGTAGACCTAAATTTGCGAAGGAAGCATGAGGATTTCTTTAAGGAAAAAAGTTCTCTTTTGTTCTAGAGGTATGGAGTGTGAGTATAAGAGGGGTCGAGCGCCGGGGCGTTGCTCTCTTTTAGGAGGGTAGGATGTGATAACCCGAACCCGAGGTCATTATCTAATACTATTTTACGAATATTTTTGAATTTTTTTATGAGCTTGAATGATACGACGTTTGATGGTTTAATTTAAAACCAATGTTGGAGGCCTTATTTATACCTTTTTACTAATAGCGAGGAATATTAGTGATGATGATATCGACGGATGCCCGAAAAATTACGTTTTATGATTTGTGGTTTCGATGTTTATATTTTTGACGTTTTTATTTTTAGTTGCGTATTAAGTCGTACCGAGATTGTATTAATATCATATTTGAGTGCGTTTTAATTTTTAAGAAGTATTTTTACGAAACCCGAGTCTCGTAAATATTTTTAAAATTGACAATATACATTTTCTACCCTTTAAAATATTTTATTCATATTGAACCAAAACTATGCAAGATTGACAAAACAAGTCCCTCTACAACCATATATAAGGATTTTTCTACCTAATTTTCACATAGAAAATAAGTGAATAAAAAATTCTTCTCATCCTCCCTTCTCTTTTTCTTTACCGTGACCTACACCCCACACCATAACCAGTTTTCTTTCAATTTTTAGCTTAATCTAAGCTAAAACAAATCAAGACACATTCTTAGATTTTCAAGTAGATTCTTATGGTACTAAAATCCTCAACATGCATGAAGTTTTGATTTTTGATTAAATATTAAGGTTGGTAGGTTAGATGGATGATCATGTATGTGTTATTTGATGATGATCAAGTGATGATCATGTTGTTTTTACTAAAAACATGTTTTTGATTTTTGGGTTTTTGATTTGAAGATTGATAAAAGTGTTAGGATTAGGATATGTTATTATTAGAGGCTTTTATGATAATAAGAATGGTTAAATTTGATCAGAAAGATGATTTTGTGTAAGATTTTAAAGCTTGATTTAGACTAGTAGGTAAAAGGCTATTTTTGGGTACCTTATGATTTTATTATGGCTTTACTAATGGGATAGGGTTTTAGAGAATGTGTTAGCTTCGATTTGATATAAAGTATAGCTTCTAGCTCTAAACGAGCGAGAAGTTATGATAGTTTGGTTATTCGTGTACCGAGAGACGAGTATCGGCACGACATGTAGTTGTCGTCGATATTTGGATCGAATCTCGGGGACTATTGCATGAGTTTTGAAATGAATCGAGGACTGATTAAAAATTGTAAACCCTAAGTTGTGAGTCTATATTCAAAACAAGGTGTCGGTTTTGTAAATGGAGTCGTTTATAGAAGTTAAAATGGCTATATGAGTCGATGACGTAAAACTCTCCAGTTTTTGTAGTTCAAAGATGAGTCGGGCAGGGAAATTTAAAAGTAAAATCTTTTGACCAACTTTTGGGAGGGCTTTCTATGGATAGTAAGTGAGTTCTTTGTGTAGTACCATATGTATTTGACTGTTTAAGTGGGGTAAATGGACTTGTACATTTGGTATGTACCGGCAGATTTTTATCGAGTGTATTATCTAATAAAGTAAACATATAGAAGGAAGTAATAGGTCACATGTAATGTTTTTCTTTTAGGTTTGTTGTGATTTTATTATTTTGATTTTGATATTATTAAGTATGGATTTTACTCGAGTTTATAATCAATGAACGCGCCTTATTTGATAGGTTGCGGTTTTCGTTTTTATCGGGTATCAACTATCGTCGAAGATCGTCTTGCTACTTCTATTACCCAAGGTGAGTCTATAGCCTCACTTTTGTACAAATTGTTTTAATTATTTTAAAACCCGCGAGGGGCATACATGTTATTTGAAAATAAATGAAACACAAGTCATGAATAATTGTTTGGACCCGTATGTTGCCTTTGGACCCGAATGTTGCCTGAATTGTGTTGAGTACCTAGTTGTAGAAGACCCTAAATTCATAAAACCGTTAACTATTGTCTTGCCTTGTGTGGGTTTGAAATAGCCGCTTAAACAATTGATAGTACTATCGGGGTTGACACCCCTATCTGAGACGAGAGTTAGTACGCTGAGTGCGCTGCTCGGACGGATAACTTGAATAAGAGACAAGGTAAAATTTACAACGATTACCTTAAGAGGGGAAATGGTTTAACTTTTATCATGCCGGCCTTTTGGTGGATGATTGGTCATAACGGGTCGGTGTCATGAGCTTAAACACAATTGAATAACTTATGCTATAAGATGAAATGTCTGATTAATAAATTGTATACGTAGCAATTCTATTAAACAATTATGATTGATTTTATCTTGTGTTTAAATAATGATTTGGAAAACCTATAGACTTTCTCAACCGTTGTGTTGATGATTTTAAGCATGTATTCAGGTTTGAAGTTGACTGATGATGGAGCTTGCTGGAGAACACTACGGGTTGCTTTTGTGGTAGTTGAGTCTAAAACTGATTTCTTTCCCTGTTTGTCCTAAAAATAATTATGAATGGTCATGTAATTTAGTAAAAATGTTTGTTGTTTGGTTGAGATCTTTGGGGGACCAAAACGCTACTCTGATTGTTAAACTCCTATTTTAATTGGGATCGACGGTTTTAGACAATGAATAAAATATATCCTTTTATATTGCAAATGTACCATTTTGAGATCATTCAAAGTGTTTTGTGTAATGAAGTTTGAGTTTAGCACCCAAATGTGTAATTCCGCTGCGCAATGTAATTTGGGGGTGTTAAAGATTGGTAATTAGAGCTTTTAGTTATAGAGAATTAGGTCGATTTTGAAAAATGTCCTAAACTATAACTTTGGTATCGAAAAAATTTGACAAAAGCACACAACTTCTCATCAAGGCTCTGGTAAGATTATTTTAGTTTTTTTGTTGTATTATAGATGTATAAAACTGAAATGATTTTTAGAGTGTATATTAAGTAAATACTATGATGATATATTGGTGTTGTTGAAAGTACGTTAAGTACTTGTATCGTTATTTTCTTTATGCAATGCATATGTATATAATTTTAAATAATGACCTTATATACCGTCGAGGGTCTAGGACAGTAGACCAGATGATGAACGATTTTACTACTGATTTCTTACGACTTGTATCGGGTATGAGGAAGTTTGATTGATTGATGTATGATAGATATGTGGTTGAAACTTGTGTGATTAGGAGGTTTTATGTGAATGAAAAATTGATCCAAAGGTTGTATCTAGTATGTGGAGATTAGAGTATGTTAGGACTCGGAAGATGGACGAGATTGCTAGTCTTAGGTCGATGGTGATAAATTTGAGTGCTTGAATTGAAATGTTTAAAGAGGAGTAGGTAAGGTTTGAGAGGTTGAGTGAATGGGAGTCTCATGTGAGATCAATTTTGGAAGTGTAGGAATGAGGAAAGCCGTACTGAGATTTGTTTTATGAATAATTCGCCGTGTAGGAGTGAGTAATTGAACTTTGGGAGTGAACTGCCATCATGTTATGGATTTGACCTTGAGGTGCGAAAGGGAAATAGATGAGTGTGATGAAGCTGACAGCAACCTTAAGGAGAATGAGGAGCCTATGTCTAAGAAACTAATCGCGTGATGGATTTCTTTGTATTTTATTTTCTTTCTGTGATCGAACTTATTTAGACTTTGTGTCGTAGCATTGCGATGAAACTTACTATTTTTAAGTTTGTTCGTTAGATGATTGTAGTGACAGACATTGCCACTATAGTGTTGAATCCTCAACTAAATCTGAATTATCCTCATGATCTATGATGTCCCTTTATTAACTCTTTTGAGTTTTTATTGATGAATCAATGTGGCTTGTGTTGTTTGTGCATGTAGTATCCATGATATTGCATGATAAAGAAATCCTTCTTTTATCTTAATATGTATACTTATCATGTTTCTTTCTTCTGTGATGATAGAAGAAGGAGTAGAGGAAGCATATTTCTGTCATTAACGGATCGATGCGTGACTAAGTTTCTTGAAATACGCCGCAAAAGCTAACAACTGCTACTGTGAACACTATGATTGAACAAGCTATTACTAGAGCACTTGAAGCTGATCGTGCTGCAAGGAATCAAGATGCTGAAGATAATGGTGCTGAACTTGATGCTGCTAAGAATAATGATTCTGCTGTTGGGAATAATGATGATGCTGCTGGGAATAATGATGTTGCTGCTGATCCAGTTGGGAGTGATGCTACTGTTCCACAGGTTCCAAGAGAATGTACATATGCTAGTTTTATAAAGTGTGGTCCTACTAAGTTTTGTGGTACTGGTGGTGCTTTAAAATTACGTAGATGGATAGAGAAGATAGAGAGTACTTTTGAGATTAGTGGGTGTTCCGAAGCCAATAAGATGAAATTTGATGCTGCTACATTTCAGGATGATGCACTGAGTTGGTGGAATAGTCAAGTGGCTACTGTAGGATTAATTGTTGCTAATGGTAGGACATGGACCGTGACTAAAGGATTATTGACTGCTAAGTTTTGTCCCGAGGAGGAACTAGGACAGTTAGAAGACGAATTGAGGCACTTAGTGTTAAGAAATGATAATATTACTGCTTATTAATAAGTGTGAAAACACTTATCCTTTTACCACTTATTTCTAATAATAACAAGACCAAAAAGTGTATTTTATGTCGTAAAAGTCGGAATTATGCGTGGTTTGTGTTTTTATTGTGTTTTAGGACCAATAGACGAAAAAGGAAGAAAACACGGGCTTTCACGGGCTTTTATCGAAGAAAACGAGAGAAGACGAAGTCAAAAGATCAAGAGTGCAAAAAGAACGGAAGTCCAAGACCTATTCTGAAGATTTATCGAAGAAAAAGTCTAAAGACGGAAGTTTAATGAAGTCGAGGAACTCAAGTCTAATTATAGAAGAAGATTATAAGACGAGTTCAATTTACATTGACAAATCCCGAGACGACATCGAGAAAGACAAAGAATTTAGATCGAGTCGAGAAGAAAAGAAAGAAAGAAGGAAGCACACATGCATTCCCCACTCCCTATATATACCATCCTAATGACACATTAGGAGGGTGTTACTTTTTTTAGCTAGTTATTTTTCCTTTCTTTAGTTTTCATTTTTAGAGAGAGAAAGTGTTTAACTTTCTCTCACTAAAACTTCATCTTTTCTTTCAAGTTTAAGTTTTATTTAATCTTTGTATTTGAGTTTCATTAATCAAAAGTTCAAGTTTAAGCTTTTAATCTTCAATCACTTTCTACCTTTCTTGATTTTGCTTTATCCTTTGTTCCGAATATTAAATGAATTCGTGTTTGATTTTGATGTTTAAGTGATTAAAAGGTTCATCTTTTTATGCTTTTCTAAGTCTTACACGGATTAAGCTTTAAGCTATTCATGCTTATTGGCTTATTTAGTGTTTAGCTTTTTGCTCTTAGTTTTCTCAAAAAGTTAACCTTTTTAAAGTTTCTTTTATAAAGTTTACGAATTTCATATTTCAAAAGTTGTCAAATTTATGCTTATTGAGTTGTTTGAGATTCGGTTAAGTGTGCTTATTGGAATAGCTTATTGAAGTTTTGGCTTATATCTCCATTTTCGGATTGTTTGTGTTCCATCGCAATATTGAGGTTTACGCATTCTGACGGCCACTTTCAGACAGCTTGTTTCGATCGCAATAGCCTTTGTGACACCCTAGAATCGAGGTCATTAACGTTACCCTAAATTACGCTAATTTTTGAAATTTTTAATAAATTTTAATTTCTATACTTATAAGTATTTTGGTTAAAGCCGATGTTCGAGGTTATAATTTTTACGATTGACGTTTTAAGAAGGACGATGACGATTACGATCCCGAGGGATGCCCAATTTTATATAATTTTTGACGATTTGTCGATAATGTAATTTTTCGAGGATTTTATTTACGGTTCGTGTTAAGTTGAGTCGGGTGAGTTTTATAGCCTTCCGAGTACATTTAAAGTATCCCAAAAATATTTTGGAGCGTTCGGGAAGATTTCCGACTCCCGTAAAATTTTCAAAATTGACAAATGAGTCGAACCCGCAAAGTTTTGAGGACGTTTTCTATTTAAGGACAAAAGAAGCTAAATATTGCCATTTAGTCCCTCCCAACCCACCAAAAAGGGCTAAAGTGACATAAACACAAACACACACAAAAATTTTCACCAAAATCAAACTCTCTCTCCCTCCCTTGTCTCTCTATCCGACGGACACCCCAAACCCACCAAAAATTCACCAAAAATCTTTTTCCACTTGATTTTCCAAAAATCTAAGGTTAGACCACATCTAGTTTGGTCATTCCCCACATGTTCATGTGCTCAAATCCCACATGCATTAACAAAAATTTTCCAAGATTTTTCCATATGATCCAAATTCGTTTTTGTGGCTAAATGAGCTAATGCATGTTGATTTTAAGTGTTATGGAAGTATAAACACCAAGAAAACCCACCAAAATTAATTTGGTTGTGGTGATTGGGTCACCCAAACCCCACGGCAAAGGGGGTGTTTGGGGAGCCATGGTGGTTGTTGATTTTGCATGTTATTGTTGTGTTTGGTTTGTTGTTTTAGGATGATTCACATAGGTTTTATTAGTTGCATGTACATTTCTTTGAATTTTTGAATTTGAGATTGGTTGATCAATAGGGGTAGGACTGAATTTGATGTTAGGATGTGTTTGGGAAGGCTTAGGATGATGTTTAGTGGTGGTTAGAAGTCTTGGAATCGAGTCTAAGTGCGTTTTTGGTATGGTCATTTTTAGGCAGAAACATTTGGTCCGTTTTATAAAAATTATTTTTTTTCCAGGTCTTGAAAACTAAATGTAGTGATAGAGGGTTTTCCTAGCTTTAATTTGGTATAAGGTAGAGCCCGTGACTCAAAACGAGCTAAAAGTTATGACATTTTAAAGTTCGGGTACCGGGAGACGAGGACTTTCATAATCCGAATTTGTGCAAAGTTTTAGTCAAATCCCGAGGGTCACAAGTATAAATTGGTAAATGGTCAAGGGTCAAAATTTGGTCCCTAACCTGTACAAATGAGTCTATATGTTGACTTAGGAGTCAAAGAAGTCAAATGTGCATTTCATATAGGTCAAGGAGGTCAAAATTGGTCGAAGCGCAATTTCAGCCCGTAAAATGTAGTCGTGGAAAAGAGTTGCGTAACGGGTCGTAAAAGTAAAAACTTTTATTGGGCTTAAAAAAATGTTATCTACAGGTCTTATAGGATTTTTGGAAATTTTTTCAAATTTTATAAGTGTGGTTTAATAAGGTAAAACAGCCCGTACTTTAGTCAAGTACCGGCGAGAATGGGTAAAAATGGACAACGTAAGTAGTGAGAACAATTGGAATAAAATGAGTGATATTTGTTGTTTTTGTTTTTGGCGTGAGTTATACTTGTCCTAAGTGACTAGTATATGTGTATTTTATACAGTACCGTAAGTATTTAAATGAGATTACTCATTACGCGTTATTTGTGATAGGTGTTGAATTAACCGGGCATCCGTTTCATCGTCAGTGATCATCCCTCGAACTACCGACTACTTAAGATATAAGGTGTGAATTTATAGCCTCGCTTATATTTATTTCAAATTGTTTTACCCGCGAGGGAAATGCATGCTAGTTTTTAAAAGGAACGTATATCATGAATGATTGTTAGACCCGAAAGTTGCCTTAGAAATTGTGTTGAGTACCAAAGTTGCAAAAGTCCCTAAAATCATGAACTATTAACTATTGTCCTGCCCTCGAGTAGGGGGAAATAGCCGCTTATGCAATTTGTAGTACTACGGGGTTAACGACCCAATGCTAGCCGAGAAGCTGTACTTTTAGTAAGTTCTGCGGTAGATTATTTTGTATGAGAAATAAGGTATAGTTGCAACTGATGCCTTTAGAAGGGGCACTGGTTTCATCTGAATCACGCCGGTATTTATTACGCGGGTGATTGAGTTAACGGATTAGTGTCATGAGCTTAAACACAATTGTCAGTATCCTGATTATAGTTTGTTTGATCGACAAGACTATAAATGATCACGAATGGTTTTTATTATATATACGTTCGAATGGATTGTAAAACCTATGAATTCCACTCAACGTTTTCGTTGACCAAATTTTTGGCATGTGTTTCAGGTAACCGCTGAGGTGTAGGATGGAGCATGCATGGGATGGATGTTGTGTGTACGGCTTGGAGTCCGCTTGTTTTTCCCTCCTTTTTCTACTTAAATATTTTTAAGTTTAATGTCATGTTGTTGTAAAACTGAAGTTTTTGGGTTGAGATTCATGGGGACCGAAAACGCTAAACTCTGTGCACTATTTGGGGTTGGAAAAACTGTGGACATGTATCATCTAACAATTTTAAATTTCAAGTTTTAAGTTGACGTCTTTTTAGCGTCGTTTGATATATCTTGTGTGCAATGAATACTGTGTAGCACCCATTGTTGTAGTTCCACTGCGCATAGCAATTGTGGGGGTGTTACAGATTGGTAATCAGAGCCACGAGTTATAGAGAACTAGGTCGTTTTTGAAAATCCTAAACTATAACTTTTGGTGTCGTAAGAAAAAGGGTCCAAGCACACACAACTATCCTGCATGGCTCCGGTAAGATTTATTGTTGTATTTATGGCATTTGACGTATACTTTTGAGTAAAGTATATATGTGGGTAATTATTACGTAAGTATGGAATTACTATATGTAGACGTTGAATTTTACGTGAAATATCCGACATCGTAATTTTTGTATTAATCATGCATGAGCATCATATTATTACATTTCGGGCATATGTAACACCTTTGCATTGCATTTGCATGCATATATTTATAATTATTGTATAATTACTTATGTACCCTCCGAAATTCGCTGTTATTGCAGGAATGGCCGAGGTACCGCCTAACGATAACGGAAACGATTACGTCGTAGGTCGCGAAGGGGGAAGTGTTGGAACAGCAGCTGAAGGACAAGCTGAGACGAACGATGTACAAGCCCAGGACCCCGACTCAAGGAGAACTACTTGCCCCACGCCTATGCGTACTTCCCATCTGGTTGGAGTACCAGATATCCCCAGAAGAGCCGAAGGTGCAATGAGCGCAAATTCTCTTCATCAAGGCATCCCAAGAATTTGCTGTCCCGGACCGAGGATTTATCATGACGTACGACGGACTGTGAGAGGTTTGGAAGGATCGATGTGCATGAGGTATGTAGTGGAATCAAGGGTGGTCAGTAGGTTCGACGAGAATGATAAGGCGGACCAAAGATTGTTGGAAAGGACGGCAAGGATTGAGTATGACGGGAATGTGAACAAAAGTGACATCAACAGTTTAAGATCAATGGTTGCGAATTTAAGTGCTAGTCTTGACCGTGTTAGGGAGGATCAGATGAGGTTGTCGAGGATGCAGAGTTGGGAGCATCGTGTGAGGGATTCATTGCCCCCGGATTGGAGATTCGTGGACGATTTGGAGATGGAGGCGAACGACTTCATGATTCAGCCGCCTACTGGAGGTGCTTGTATTTCGGTGGGGAATCAGGTAGCGATTGAGTGTGGATCCACATCGGGGACGAAAAAGGAAACAGAATGTGGGCCAGAGGAGAAAGGAAAAGGAAAAGTGGATGATGTGGATGAGGACGTTAGTGATGAGGAAACCGAGGAAGACGACGACGAGCCGCCATCCAAGAGGCCGTGTGGATCACCACATGCCTAGTTACTTGTTTTGTATTTTCTTTGATCATTGTAATAGAACTATTTTGGACCTTTGTATGATGGTATTATGACGAGAAACTCAAGTACTTGATGTTTTGTGGTGAACGATTGTAGTGGCAATACTTGTCACGATTTTGGTTAATTATCAATACAATCTATGTTACCTTTCATGATCTGTGATATGTCTTAAATTTGATCTTTTGTGGTGTGAATTGATGAATATTAGTAACTCCGTAGTGATGAGTCGTTGTATGTATTTTATGTCTGGGAAACTTGATATGAATACTTACATTGTTTTTCTATTTTCCTTGTCTTGCAGAAAGAGATATTCGATAACACCATGCCTCCAAAGTTGACTGCCGATCGTGTTAACACCATGATTCAGGAAGCTATAGCAAATGCGTTGGAAGCGGACCGAGCTGGGAGAAATCAGGATCCAGGAAGGAACGCGGGGAGACAGCAAGCCCCGAGAGTGTGTACCTATTCTAGCTTTATGAAGTGCGGTCCCACGCAGTTCCGTGGAACGGGTGGAGCTTTAGAACTTAGACGATGGTTGGAAAAAGTTGAAAGTACGTTTGAAATCAGTGGTTGTGCAGAAGCGGATAAAGTAAAGTTTGCAGCGGCTACGTTTCTTGATGATGCGTTAAGTTGGTGGAATACCCAGGTAGCTACGGTTGGATTGGCTGTAGCGAATGCAAGGACGTGGAATGCGACCAAAGCGTTGTTGACTAAAACGTTTTGCCCAGAGGAGGAATTGGGGCAATTGGAGGACGAATTGAGGCATTTGACCTTGAAGAACAACGATATAGCTGCTTACACCAGGAGATTCAATGAGTTAAGTCTTTTGTGTCCGGACATATTTGCCAATGATGCCAAGAAAATGAAGCAGTATATTAAGGGTTTATCTAGCAACATCAAAGGTGAAACAACTTCGTCGAAACCTGGAACGTTTGATGAAGCGGTTCAAATGGCTCACGCTTTGATGGACGTTAAGCTTCAGGACAAGCAGAACTACATTGCTGAAGGCAACAAAAGGAAATGGGAAGCGGCACAAAGTAATCAATCCCAAGGCCAGAACCGAGGTGGAAATCGAAACAATCATGGGCCGAACCGTAATCAGCAGTTTAATCAGAGAAGGAACGAAGGGATGAGGGCAGTGACGAACCCTAGAGGTGTGAAAGTGAATCCCCATTATGGAAAGTGCAATTTGTATCATGTTGGAAATTGCCCACCGGCATGCGGCAAGTGTGGAAAGGCAGGTCATAGGACTTCTGGTTGTCGAACGGGAGGAGTAGCCACTGGGGCTAATGCTATTAGGATGAGGGGATGTTATAGTTGTGGAGAAAGGGGTCATGTGCAAGCGAATTGCCCGAAGGCAGGAAACAGGCGGGGAGGTAATAATGCGGCAGCTGTGTATCAAGTGGGAACTGCTGATAAACCACAAGGTCCCAATGTGGTTACCGGTACGTTTTTGCTAGACGCTTGTTATGCTAGAATTTTATTTGATTCTGGCTCCGACAAGAGTTTTGTAGACGTTAGATTTAGTCGTCATATTGATAGAGAACCGGTGTTGTTAACGACTAGTTATAATGTTGAATTAGCCGATGGAAAAATTGTTAGTACGAATTCTATACTGAAAGGGTGTACCTTGAAGTTAGGAAATTACGCTTTTAAAATCGACTTGATGCCTATAGAGCTAGGATCGTTTGACGTGATTGTGGGAATGGATTGGCTAATGGCGCATAGTGCTACGATCGTCTGTGGTGAGAGATTGGTTCAGATTCCGCTGAGGAATAGGGTTTTGACGGTAAAGGGAGACGAATGCACTTCTCGTTTGAAGGTGATTTCGTGTTTGAAAATGATGAAGTACGTAGAGAGCGGATGTGATGTGTTTTTGGCACAGGTTTCGAGCGATGGTGATGTAGAGGCGAGGATTGAAGAGGTACCAGTTATTCGCGAGTATCCGGACGTTTTTCCAAACGAGTTGCCAGGTTTACCGCCTACCCGTGAGGTCGAGTTCCGAATTGATTTAGTGCCAGGAGCTGCGCCGGTTGCACGTGCACCTTATCGCTTAGCACCATCTGAGTTAAAGGAGTTATCGGATCAATTGAAGGAATTGATGGACAAAGGATTTATTAGGCCGAGCTCATCACCTTGGGGAGCGCCAGTGTTGTTCGTAAAGAAGAAGGATGGTTCGTTTAGGATGTGTATCGACTATAGGGAACTCAATAAGCTGACGGTTAAGAATCGGTACCCATTGCCGAGGATCGATGATTTGTTCGATCAATTGCAAGGTTCCAGTGTTTACTCAAAGATCGATTTAAGATCAGGGTATCATCAACTGCGTGTAAGAGAGGAGGATATTCCTGTAACTGCCTTTCGTACGCGGTATGGACACTTTGAATTTCGAGTGATGCCGTTTGGGTTGACGAACGCGCCTGCTGTATTCATGGATCTTATGAATCGCGTGTGCAAGCCGTATCTAGATAAGTTTGTTATTGTTTTCATCGATGATATACTTATTTACTCTAAGAATAAGGAGGAGCACGAGAAGCACCTAAGAAAGATTTTGGAGTTGTTAAGGAAGGAGAAGCTGTATGCAAAATTCTCTAAGTGTGAGTTTTGGTTGGAATCAGTGCAGTTTCTAGGTCATGTGATTGATAGTGAGGGAGTTCGTGTAGATCCTGCTAAGATAGAAGCGATCAGGGAATGGTCAGCACCGACGACGCCGACTGAAGTTCGACAATTTCTGGGTTTAGCGGGGTATTATCGAAGGTTTATCGAAGGATTTTCGTTGATTGCAAAACCATTGACGCGGCTTACTGAAAAGAATAGGGTGTATGAATGGGGAAATGAGGAAGAGCTTGCTTTCGAAACGCTCAAGGATAAGTTATGTTCCGCGCCGATTTTATCATTGCCTGAAGGAACCGAAGATTTCGTGGTGTATTGTGATGCGTCTCGTAATGGTTATGGAGCGGTATTAATGCAACGTGAAAAGGTGATAGCTTAAGCGTCGAGGCAATTAAGGAAGAATGAGGAGAACTACACGACGCACGATTTGGAATTAGGAGCGGTAGTTTTTGCGTTAAAGTTGTGGAGACACTATCTGTATGGGACAAAGTGTGTTGTATTCACTGACCACAAGAGTTTGCAGCACATTTTAGATCAAAAGGAGTTGAATATGCGACAAAGACGATGGGTTGAACTACTAAGTGATTATGACTGCGAAATTCGCTACCACCCTGGGAAGGCGAATGTTGTAGCGGATGCATTGAGTAGGAAGGAACGGGAGAAACCTTTGAGGGTTAGAGCGTTAGTGATGAGTGAGAGCGTTGACTTAACCGAAACCATACTGAAGGCTCAGGAGAGAGGTTTAATGAAAGGGAATATTGAAGCCGAGAATTTGGGACGAATGTTGAAACCTCTTTTCGTGATTAGGTCTGACGGACTAAGATATTTTGAGAATCGGATTTGGTTACCACTGTGTTCATCTGAGGAAGGAAAGCCTGGAGTTCGAGAATTGGTTATGAATGAGTCGGATAAGTCGAAGTATTCGATACATCCTGGATCGGATAAGATGTACCACGACCTGAAGAAAGTTTATTGGTGGCCGAATATGAAGGCAGATATTGCTCGTTACGTCAGTAAGTGTTTGACTTGCGCGAAGGTTCAGGCAGAACATAAGAAACCATCTGGATTGTTGGTACAACCGGAAATCCCAGAATGGAAATGGGAGAAAATCGCAATGGATTTCGTGACGGGTTTACCTAGGACTCCTAGTGGAAGCGATATGATATGGGTAATTGTGGATAGGTTGACGAAATCTGCTCATTTCTTACCTATGAAGAAGACGGACAGCATGGAAAGACTCGCCAGCGTGTACGTGAAGGAGATCGTCTGTAGACATGGAGTGCCGTTATCGATCATTTCGGATCGCGACAGTAGATTTACGTCGGAATTTTGGAAATCGCTTCAGCGTGCGATGGGCACTGAACTGAGTTTAAGCACGGCTTATCACCCGGAAACTGACGGCCAGAGTGAACGAACGATTCAAACGATGGAGGACATGCTCCGAGCGTGCGTGATTGATTTTGGAGGAAGTTGGGAACGTCACTTGCCTCTGGTGGAATTTTCGTACAATAATAGTTATCACGCGAGTATCAAGGCAGCACCGTTCGAAGCATTGTATGGAAGGAAGTGTAGATCGCCTGTGTGTTGGAGTGAAGTAGGGGAAAGTCAATTGACTGGACCCGAAATGGTTTTAGAAACGACAGAGAAGATCGTGCAGATCAAGAACCGACTACTTGCTGCGAGAAGCCGACAGAAGAGTTATGCCGATAACCAAAGGAAACCGTTGGAGTTTGAAGTTGGAGATATGGTTATGCTCAAGGTATCGCCGTAGAAGGGTGTAATTCGTTTTGGAAAGAAAGGAAAGTTGAATCCGAGGTATATTGGACCGTTTAAGATCGTTGAACGAATTGGACCGGTAGCGTACAAGTTAGAATTGCCGACCGAGCTTAGTGCTATTCATGACACGTTTCACGTATCGAACCTGAAGAAGAGTTTGGCGGACAAGGAATTGGTGATTCCTTTGGACGAGATTCGACTAGACGACAAAATGCACTTTGTGGAAGAACCTGTGGAAATTATGGACCGGGAGGTCAAGCGGTTGAAGCGTAGTAGGATTCCTATTGTGAAGGTCCGATGGAATTCTAAGCGTGGACCGGAATACACCTGGGAACGTGAGGACTTTTTCAAGGAAAGGTATCCTCATCTGTTCCAGTAGACGAAATGTGAGTACAAGAAGAGGCGAGCGCCGGGACGTCGCTCTCTTTAAGGAGGGGTGGATGTGACACCCTAGAATCGAGGTCATTAACGTTACCCTAAATTACGCTAATTTTTGAAATTTTTAATAAATTTTAATTTCTATACTTATAAGTATTTTGGTTAAAGCCGATGTTCGAGGTTATAATTTTTACGATTGACGTTTTAAGAAGGACGATGACGATTACGATCCCGAGGGATGCCCAATTTTATATAATTTTTGACGATTTGTCGATAATGTAACTTTTTGAGGATTTTATTTACGGTTCGTGTTAAGTTGAGTCGGGTGAGTTTTATAGCCTTCCGAGTACATTTAAAGTATCCCAAAAATATTTTGGAGCGTTCGGGAAGATTTCCGACTCCCGTAAAATTTTCAAAATTGACAAATGAGTCGAACCCGCAAAGTTTTGAGGACGTTTTCTATTTAAGGACAAAAGAAGCTAAATATTGCCATTTAGTCCCTCCCAACCCACCAAAAAGGGCTAAAGTGACATAAACACAAACACACACAAAAATTTTCACCAAAATCAAACTCTCTCTCCCTCCCTTGTCTCTCTATCCGACGGACACCCCAAACCCACCAAAAATTCACCAAAAATCTTTTTCCACTTGATTTTACAAAAATCTAAGGTTAGACCACATCTAGTTTGGTCATTCCCCACATGTTCATGTGCTCAAATCCCACATGCATTAACAAAAATTTTCCAAGATTTTTCCATATGATCCAAATTCGTTTTTGTGGCTAAATGAGCTAATGCATGTTGATTTTAAGTGTTATGGAAGTATAAACACCAAGAAAACCCACCAAAATTAATTTGGTTGTGGTGATTGGGTCACCCAAACCCCACGGCAAAGGGGGTGTTTGGGGAGCCATGGTGGTTGTTGATTTTGCATGTTATTGTTGTGTTTGGTTTGTTGTTTTAGGATGATTCACATAGGTTTTATTAGTTGCATGTACATTTCTTTGAATTTTTGAATTTGAGATTGATTGATCAATAGGGGTAGGACTGAATTTGATGTTAGGATGTGTTTGGGAAGGCTTAGGATGATGTTTAGTGGTGGTTAGAAGTCTTGGAATCGAGTCTAAGTGCGTTTTTGGTATGGTCATTTTTAGGCAGAAACATTTGGTCCGTTTTATAAAAATTATTTTTTTTCCAGGTCTTGAAAACTAAATGTAGTGATAGAGGGTTTTCCTAGCTTTAATTTGGTATAAGGTAGAGCCCGTGACTCAAAACGAGCTAAAAGTTATGACATTTTAAAGTTCGGGTACCGGGAGACGAGGACTTTCATAATCCGAATTTGTGCAAAGTTTTAGTCAAATCCCGAGGGTCACAAGTATAAATTGGTAAATGGTCAAGGGTCAAAATTTGGTCCCTAACCTGTACAAATGAGTCTATATGTTGACTTAGGAGTCAAAGAAGTCAAATGTGCATTTCATATAGGTCAAGGAGGTCAAAATTGGTCGAAGCGCAATTTCAGCCCGTAAAATGTAGTCGTGGAAAAGAGTTGCGTAACGGGTCGTAAAAGTAAAAACTTTTATTTGGCTTAAAAACATGTTATCTACAGGTCTTATAGGATTTTTGGAAATTTTGTCAAATTTTATAAGTGTGGTTTAATAAGGTAAAACAGCCCGTACTTTAGTCAAGTACCGGCGAGAATGGGTAAAAATGGACAACGTAAGTAGTGAGAACAATTGGAATAAAATGAGTGATATTTGTTGTTTTTGTTTTTGGCGTGAGTTATACTTGTCCTAAGTGACTAGTATATGTGTATTTTATACAGTACCGTAAGTATTTAAATGAGATTACTCATTACGCGTTATTTGTGATAGGTGTTGAATTAACCGGGCATCCGTTTCATCGTCAGTGATCATCCCTCGAACTACCGACTACTTAAGATATAAGGTGTGAATTTATAGCCTCGCTTATATTTATTTCAAATTGTTTTACCCGCGAGGGAAATGCATGCTAGTTTTTAAAAGGAACGTATATCATGAATGATTGTTAGACCCGAAAGTTGCCTTAGAAATTGTGTTGAGTACCAAAGTTGCAAAAGTCCCTAAAATCATGAACTATTAACTATTGTCCTGCCCTCGAGTAGGGGGAAATAGCCGCTTATGCAATTTGTAGTACTACGGGGTTAACGACCCAATGCTAGCCGAGAAGCTGTACTTTTAGTAAGTTCTGCGGTAGATTATTTTGTATGAGAAATAAGTTATAATTGCAACTGATGCCTTTAGAAGGGGCACTGGTTTCATCTGAATCACGCCGGTATTTATTACGCGGGTGATTGAGTTAACGGATTAGTGTCAAGAGCTTAAACACAATTGTCAGTATCCTGATTATAGTTTGTTTGATCGACAAGACTATAAATGATCACGAATGGTTTTTATTATATATACGTTCGAATGGATTGTAAAACCTATGAATTCCACTCAACGTTTTCGTTGACCAAATTTTTGGCATGTGTTCCAGGTAACCGCTGAGGTGTAGGATGGAGCATGCATGGGATGGATGTTGTGTGTACGGCTTGGAGTCCGCTTGTTTTTCCCTCCTTTTTCTACTTAAATATTTTTAAGTTTAATGTCATGTTGTTGTAAAACTGAAGTTTTTGGGTTGAGATTCATGGGGACCGAAAACGCTAAACTCTGTGCACTATTTGGGGTTGGAAAAACTGTGGACATGTATCATCTAACAATTTTAAATTTCAAGTTTTAAGTTGACGTCTTTTTAGCGTCGTTTGATATATCTTGTGTGCAATGAATACTGTGTAGCACCCATTGTTGTAGTTCCGCTGCGCATAGCAATTGTGGGGGTGTTACAGCCTTAGGGTTCTACTTTACGATCTAGAAGTTTTCCCCCCTTATCCCAATTGGGATTGCTGTAACACCCCCAAATTTACACAATTCAATACAGCGGAAGACTCGTTGGTGTTACGGGATAGCACATTACTCACATCATAGACAACGCTTAAAAATCGCGTCGTTTAATAATAAAGCATTTCCATTCATAAATATAAGATTTACATAGGTCCCAAGTCATATTATTTCATACAAAGTTTTACAAAGCATTTGAATGGAAATTATTGTTTAAGTGCGGGCCATGAATTCTTGTCGTCTTCCCGAGAATTACCTTCAAGTACCTGAGATAAAACATGTTAAAAGAAAAGGTCAGCGATAACGCCGAGTGAATTCATAGAGTTTAATAAAATCCATTAATATAACATCGGTATAAAATTATTACCGAAAATCATTTTGTACAAATCTTTGTAATAGGCCATAAAATAGCCAAAGTCATTTTATACAAATCCTTATCAAAATTTATAATATAGGCATTTGCCTTCAAAATCATTATACGAACCATTGTCGTTAAAAACATCATACAATACGTTTTATAACGTTGCATAGAGTTAAATAAAAACCGTTATGTGAATATGGTTATATAAAACCAAAACACGAACATAATATCAATAATAAGACCCCGTATTGCTAGTTAGGCAATATATCGTAATTCGGTGCGTATAGCAGTAATTTGTTAATTGGATTATTATAAGCCGCATGACATTGTAACCTTACTACAACAAACAACGGGTAGCTAACCTGAAACTCAATTTGCCCATCTAAGTTAGCGTGTCGTCACAATAATCACGCTTGTGTAAATCTCCTCATACATAAATTCGCTTACCAATCAATATGGCACGACGGGGATCAACCGTCAAGGCGCGAACTGGGGTGATCGTCCCCAAATAGTACTGTTATATGCATAAGCGTCTACCAAATCCCGGTAGTTCACAATTCATGCTAATGGGACTTTTAGTGACATAACCTAACTTTAATAATCCATTTTATTTCATACATCGGGTCATATAATCATTCATCGGGTCATACAATCATTCGGGTCCAAATCAATAAACAGACAATCGGGACAACTAGTGTCCTATTTTATAAAAACTAACATGTTATCTCCCTCGCGGGATTATAAAACATTTCATAAAAACATTTAAAAGTGTGAGAGGCTATGAACTCACGTTGATGTGGGAAAGCGGGTTATCGGCAATTCGGATGTACGGTACGTGCTTCAATCACGGAAACCTAGACAAATAATACTCGTCTTAAACTTTTGTCCAATGATTTTATAAAAATAACAAATATACATATGATGATTTTGTACATATGATGATGATCAAGTGGGTTTATATATTCTTATTTACTCATTTCAGTGTTTATGTATTGGTAACTTTTTACTAGTTTAGTAGTTTTACCTATTTACATGTTTTAGGTCCAATAAGCCTATTATTAGTTCATTAACTTGTATTAATCCATTTTATACTTGTATTATCAGTATTTATTCTTTACATGTTGGGCCCAAAATGATTAATCCCAATAAGTAATTTTTATAAGTGTTTAACTTATTTAGTTAAATTATTAGTCCAAATATGCTAACTTAGCTCGCTAATGTCCGTATGTCATATAGTTCGGGTTTTATTGGTTTTTACTTGTATCAGGTACTTATACATAAGTATATGACTTTTAAAAACTTTACATTAGAAGGGTTTGATCGTCTAAGTTTTAATTGGCGAAAAACGTTAATTTTACGGTAATAGCCGAAAAAGTCGTAAAAATCATGTTTATAGTTTTTATAATTTATAAATATTATTCAACTACCATTTTTATAAAGTGTCCATTTATTTAACCTTATACATATTTATATAAATGAAATTTATAAGTTAGTGGGTTTTAATTCACTTTTTATACTATATTAGTTTGAGTGCTTATATAATACTATTAAACATTAATTCTTCAAAGTCTGATTTTTAGTTTCATCTTCACCATTTTTATCATATCTTGAGTTCTATAAAGAGATAGAAGATAATTTATGGATGGCATAAACTTCATATTATGTGCTACAAATAAGTTAGTTATAGCTACTGCTCATTCCATGTCTAACTATCCTTAACAGTCCCTACAAAACAAACTATTCAGATTGGTACACTAATCTTGTTTTGATCATATCTCACTCATTTTGATGATTCTATTGCATGGCCAAATCTCACATGTGTATGACATCTAACACTTACTGTAAATGGATTCCACCATGCAATTTTATCAGTTCATAACTTGGTTACTTACTGTTTTTATATAGCCAACAATTTAAGCAAGATTTTAGCCTTGTTTCTTATAGTTTTTCATCTTTTTAATCATATTTATCAACACTTGATCCCCATACAACATTTTTATCATCATATATTCATCATATACATATACAAATAAAAAGAAATACATGATTACATAATCAAAATAACAAGAGGATGGGGAGAACAATCTTTATACCACCAAGATTATGTAGGTATTCATCAAGGCTTGGATTTTTGATGAAGAAACTTGTGATAGATCAACACCAATCTTCAAGACCACCAATATTTGTAAACTCCTTGTAGAAATCAGCCCTTGGACATCACCATATCTTCTCCTTAGATGTTAAAATCACCTCCAATCTTCAAGGCTTCAAGGGTTCTTCATCATGTGTGTAGATAACACATGATTTAAGGTTAGAATTGATCAAGATGGGGTGTTTGGTGATGGTATTTGGACGGCAAGAGTAGAGAGGAAAAGAGAGAGTATGTGTGGTATTGCATGTGTTGAATGAGAACAAATGGTTTGGTTGTAAATGGTTTTGTGGTGTATAGCTTACTTGTTAAGCTAAAGTTAACAAGTGTTAACTTGTAAGCTACTAGTTTGCCACATCTCATGGTGAGGTGGAGCTACTTTGGCCGTCCCATGTGTGGGGTGGGACAAGTGTTTACTTGTCTCATCCCACTAATTTACGGGTATTCCTTGATTCTAGTTTCCTCGATTTGCGTGCCCTCGGTTCGTTTTAAGAAAAACGTTTTTATAATTATGCATCAACGGCACAAAACGAATCTAATAAAAATTGTCTCATAAAAAATGGAGTTCAAAAACATAAATATGTAATCCTAAGGTTTCCGGTTTAGTCGTAAAGGACGTTAAATTAAAATCGTAAGTCCTAATCTCTTCTCGTAAATTTGTGAGTTTATGAACCAACATAAATTTAAAATCTCAAAACAATATTCACGGACAAATTTATTTTCTGATATGTCGGACTGTCACCAAAGACGGTGTATGTAAACGTAAGCACGCAACGTTGAATCCTCCGGTTTAGACGTAGTCGATGCTACTTCAAGACGTAAATCCAAATTTCTTCCCAAAAATAAGTGAGTTCATAATATAACATTAAAATAATATTTTTAATAATACTTGAGAATAAAATATTAACCATAAATTGACGGATTGTCACAGCATTTACCCCTAAACAGGATCTTTGTCCTCAAAGATCATCTTATCTTACTACTCGCTTCTTATAGAGTTAAAGCCATGTGGGTATTTCCTCCACATTCGGTCTTTTCTCACAAGTGTAATTCATTGCAATACGCGAGTTTCATCAAACATAACTACGGGAATAAGATCAGGCTTAATGTTGACTTACTTTCTCTATCCATGATGTTCACGGGTTTTTGATGAATGCAACTTTTCGCCGATCTAAACTTTATCAAGAATCAATCAGATTTTCACTTGATAGACATTTTATCAAGTTCGATATACGAAACATAATTCACGCAGCTCTTGAAGTCCTAGGGTAGATCCAGCTTATATGCCTTTCAAACCAATCTTATACATCATCTCAATGGTCCCATACAACGGGGACTTATATCCCATGATCTTTCAGATCATCATTTCATTTTTCCATGGTTAAAGTTTTTGGCATAACTTCGCTACCCATCTGGCACTTCAAGATCTACATTTCATATTTACATGACCTCCTGCCCACTACCGGCAGTCAATAATCAGATCCTAGTTTCAACAATCATTTCAGGTCTCGTGGGTCGAGTATTTTGCAAGGTTAGGTTTGTCATCATAGGAAACCTTAAACCTAAAATACATGTCCAACTCACAATGGGTGGATGTCAGGTGTCTTCATCCCAACTCCTGCTTACAGATGCTCTAATATAGATCCCAACAAGATTCGATCTTGATCCTAATACGATAGTTATCAATGATAATCTCTCCAAAGGAAAACGATTTTATTGTTTATTACCAAAGGTCAATCATTCAAGCATAAAACAGCGCTTCTAGTATTTTGTATCGTTACTTTACCTCGTCCCCTCGATTGGGATGGTAAACAGTACTCTCATCAAGGTTCGTTCCCAATGACTTTTGAGCAAATCTCTAGAAATTCGATGCGAAGCGAGGATCTTGATAGAGATGATCGATACATGCACACCATGCTTATATAACTCTTTTAAATACAAAGAGTCAATTTCTTCATCAAGAATCTATCATTAACAAGAATGATATTAGCAGATTTGGTCAGTCTGTCGACGATGACCCAAATCGAATCAAATTCAGATGATGACCTTTGCAATAGTTAGACGTTTACTAATGTATGAGGCGATGTCTGCCTTCATAATTTGTCACTAGTACAACTTCTTCTGATAATGATACATTAAATCAGAAATGACAGGAATAGAATACTTATACTCACAAGATTCCAACATAACTATATCTCAAAATCTCCATTTTTAGGCAACCTCAAGTGGCCTGTTATACATTCAACGCCATCGGCTTCTAAATTTTGATGGTTCACATTAGCCGCAAACCCCTGTTTATTCTCTATATTATCTTTTTTTTTTTTTACAATCATTATTTATTTTTATATTGTTTGGGAATTTATTTTGCACCTTCATTATTAAGGAATATGTCCTAATTGGTTCTTTATCTTTTCTACATAATGTGTCAGTAATTATATTCACCTTCCTCGATGAAATAAATATCATGACCGTATTTATTCAGAAATTATTCCTTCATATTTTCTAAGTCTTAGTTCTATCTCAACTATTATTTTTATAAGTTTTGCTCCATCCGACGTTTAAAGCGTCGATAAGTATTACAAGTTTTTAAATAATAAATATTAAATTTTTATGAAATTATAAACATAAAAAGTTTTAAATTTCTTAGTCCGTTCAATTATATAAAAATGTTCAAAATAAATTTGAATTTAATTAACACAATTTATGTTGATTTATCGAAAATAATTAGTAAGATCCGTAAATGTTCGAAAAATCTTTGGTCAAATCTCAAGTCATGGTTTAAATGGTTTCCTCAATGCCTCTTAGGTTGTCTTGAGGTATACACGAACATTTACCCCTAAACAGGAGTTTAGTTAAATGTTCTAGGTATAAGGGAATGATCCCTCAAAAGTTCTTTTCGATAAAACATTTGTCAAAACACATTTGCACTTTCTTTTTGGTAAAATCCCAAAGTATTAAAAGGGCTCTAAATTTTTGAAGAGTCAATATAGATTCCATCATCTTATTAATCACACGGTCAAATAATGTAAAGGATTAAGTCTTTAATCACATGTTAAATATTCAAGGTACAAGTTTTCATTCTTCGGCCAATTTAGGGCAGTCTATAACTAATTATTAACTCATTCCTATTCTTAGAAACAAACAAATGGTCCTTAGTGATCACAAGCATGAATTTATCAAATTACAGCCTACACACGTGATTCACCAAATTTATGAATACTACATGTGCATTGTCAATCCAAACGATATCACGTGAAACTTATAATGTTCATTACAAGTTCTGATGTAGTGATTGGAATAGATAATCTTTTTCGCGGACGCAAAATTGATGATAACCATGCCGTGGATCAATCTCTGAATATAAGCTAGAACCTTCTAAATGATCGAACAAATCTATCATCTTGGGTAGTGGATATAGATTTTGATCATCAATTTACCTAGTTCACGGTAATCAATAAACATAAGGAATGATAAAACCATAGCTCTTCATGATGACGAGCTTAGTAGAATAAAAGCTTTCTCCGACAACTCTCTCAGTTGTACGGTAATTCCTTTAATTCAGATGGTGCTGACGTACCGTGCACACGCCACAGGTGCAACATCGAGAATATAATCAATACCAAATTCAACTTGCCTTAATGGCGAAAGTCTAGGTAATTCATCAACAAATACCTCCTAAAGTTTCAGATAACGGAAACATCTTTTAATACATTCATATTAGGTTCTT
This sequence comes from Glebionis coronaria, assembly GCA_025667525.1. Lineage (NCBI taxonomy): Eukaryota > Viridiplantae > Streptophyta > Magnoliopsida > Asterales > Asteraceae > Glebionis > Glebionis coronaria. The sequence goes on from CM046874.1 coordinate 341,137,389, forward strand.
TCTAGATTATAATATCCATGACTAATCCACAACCATTCACGATATAATTTCAGGTCCAAATGCAGGATATGGTCATCCATCAAGAATTATTTAGATCACTTTTGATAATCAACATCTTATCTTTTAGGGGAATTCTACTCGAGTTCCCATCAATTAAGACAATGTCGTCATGTCATAATCAATCAATCCATTCTAATGGCACTACCAACTTTTCAGTTTTATTGCCGTCGATAAGATGTGAACTTCTCAAAAGACTAATAATAACTCATAATCCTTCACAATTCAAGGATTTCTGGAGTCACAACTACCATTAAAAGAGTAAGGTCAACGCATAATCTACGCGAGAGAATTTCAACTCAGATACAGACGAAAACATTAATGAATATGAATATATCCCATGTTTCCATGAATTGAGTATGCATTCAGAAGCTCCTCGGATCGTTACCCAGGTCATACAAATGAAACCTAATCAAAAGAAATGATAGGAACGTCGATACATCCAGTCGGGTATCAACACTCGGTAATCATATACTTTTCCTAAGAATCTCACTACGGGAGAATTGGACAAGAAAGAATTGTCAATTGTCAAATAAGACAATTTCCACAGATGAGTAAATTCGACTCAGAAGAATAGATGCTACAGGCACATATGTAGGTGTCCCTAACACTATGTCCCTACTTTTCACTTCTTGCAGATCTCATAAAATTTAATCTTTCACAATCTTCAAAGAAAATGTAGTGTTTATTATTCAGTTTTATGGTGACTACTAATCAGCCTTGCATGGTCCATTCCAAATTGTATGTAGGCGCGCAACTATATACAATTTCAAGATTAACGATGCAATACTCAGTTCGTCAAAATTTTATCATCATGTTTATAATAAAAACATTTTCATGCTTAATTCTTAAATAAGAATCAAAAATAAATTTACAAAGATTTTCTTTGTTATGAAAACAATTAAGTTTTCCAAGGTGTTTTATAAACAACTTCATTTCGATAACGATCACTTATAAATCTTACTTTGAATAATCCTTATAGTGATGAAAATTCAATTTTTCTCAAGGGATACTGTATTATCTTATAAAAACAATGAGTGATCTGCAAAAGAGTGATGAAAAGTTGTTCACCAAGAACTAACTACAATATGCTAGGAAATGAGCTTTAGCCAAATAATCATGAGGTTCATGACCTCGATGGCACTCAAAAAGAATAATCCACAACGTAACTCAAATCGAGATGAGTACTTGTTCAATGGTTGCATCACTAATGCGAACATTAGGATGAAGCAATAAAGGATAGATAACATCGATACATGTAGGATTTAGCAATCAAAGGTAGTGTTTTCATTAATCACAAACAAGTCAAAATTGTACCGTAACACATTACGTGTCACTATGTCATACAATTCTAAGAACTCATCCTACCAACTGATGTCTCAGTTAAGTTAGGGATTTTTAAAAGATACCACAATGAATACTAATCTACAAGAGTCATTAGGTGTTCCACATGTCCCGAAAGATCCATCGGTCCCAATTCAGAAGAAGATTTCTTCAATTTATTTATTGGACACTAGGCACCCTCATCAGTGGACAATGGCCTAGGAATAACCCTTAACAAGAATCAACAATCAATTAAAACCTTATAATTCAATCACAGGACTTAATGACTTCCTCTTAACAATTTCTTATTCCATACAAGTTAAATTTTACTTCATTCAAGTTTCAATCAAATCATACTCAATGCAACATCCTACCTTATTTTCTAATACTTTCAACTTTATTCTTAGACCTTAAAAGGGCAATAAAAGTTCAATACGAACTATCCTTAATTTCCAATCCTATAGCTCCTTCATTAATAGTTATCAAACGAGTCACTAGTATGAAATGAATCACACATTCAATTAGACTTCTCGGAAAGGTACTAGTGGCATGAGGCTTTTGGGTAATGGTTCCAATGACAGCCTCAAGTGCAACATTCACCCTTTCGATTTCAAATCTAAGAATTGGGTGACAACGAATCAGATGACACCTTTTCAGGTGGTAACGTTTTGTCAAACTCCACTCTATAAGGAAAGATCGTCATGACATCGATATCCGATTTAATCTCGCCAATTCTTCTTTAATATCGTAATCAACTAATATCAACATTTCTACTAATATCAACCATTTGTTGGGATCATAAATATCCACAACTTGGTTTAGATCTAGGATAGCTTAGAATTCCTACGAGAATAGCTTCGATTAATTTACTAGGGGATTTAGGGTTCCTTGTGACAATCTACGTCGTATAAATACCTCGTATAAATATTAAAACAATCATCAAACAATCATGTAATCAAATTACATCATATATATATATATATATATATATATATATATATATATATATATATATATATATATATATATATATATATATATATATATATATATATATATATATATATATATATATATATATATATATATATATATATATATATATATATATATATATATATATATATATATATATATATATATATATATATATATATATATATATATATATATATATATATATAATCTAAGTTATATATATATTAAAATAACACTTCTCAGTCTGGCCTTATCGGTAACTCGGGAATTCTTCGGCACCGTTATAGTCAAAAGATTTTTAGACATTTTGTGAAAAATGTTTATAGTTAAAAGATTTTGAAATGATTTATTCAAAACCTTGGTTTTAAAAATCTTTCGCTCTCTATAACGAGAGCTCTGGTACCAAACTATAACACCCCCAAATTTACACAATTCAATATAGCGGAAGACTCGTTGGTGTTACGGGATAACACATTACTCACATCATAGACAACGCTTAAAAATCGTGTCGTTTAATAATAAAGCATTTCCATTCATAAATATAAGATTTACATAGGTCCCAAGTCATATTATTTCATACAAAGTTTTACAAAGCATTTGAATGGAAATTATTGTTTAAGTGCGGGCCATGAATTCTTGTCGTCTTCCCGAGAATTACCTTCAAGTACCTGCGATAAAACATCGGTATAAAATTATTACCGAAAATCATTTTGTACAAATCTTTGTAATAGGCCATAAAATAGCCAAAGTCATTTTATACAAATCCTTATCAAAAATCATAATATAGGCATTTGCCTTCAAAATCATTATACGAACCATTGTCGTTAAAAACATCATACAATACGTTTTATAACGTTGCATGGAGTTAAATAAAAACCGTTATGTGAATATGGTTATATAAAACCAAAACACGAATATAATATCAATAATAAGACCCCGTATTGCTAGTCAGGCAATATATCATAATTCGGTGCGTATAGCAGTAATTCGTTAATTGGATTATTATAAGCCGCATGACATTGTTACCTTACTACAACAAACAAAGGGTAGCTAGCCCGAAACTCAATTTTCCCATCTAAGTTAGCGTGTCGTCACAATAATCACGCTTGTGTAAATCTTCTCATACATAATTTCGCTTACCAATCAATGTGGCACGACGGGGATCAACTGTCAAGGCGCGAACTGGGGTGATCGTCCCCAAATAGTACTGTTATATGCATAAGCGTCTACCAAATACCGGTAGTTCATAATTCATGCTAATGGGACTTTTAGTCACATAACCTAACTTTAATAATCCATTTTATTTCATACATCGGGTCATATAATCATTCATCGGGTCATACAATCATTCGGGTCCAAATCAATAAACAGACAATCGGGACAACTAGTGTCCTATTTTATAAAAACTAACATGTTATCTCCCTCGCGGGTTTATAAAACATTTCATAAAAACATTTAAAAGAGTGCGAGGCTATGAACTCACGTTGATGTGGGAAAGCGGGTTATCGACAATTCCAATGTACGGTACGTGCTTCAATCACATAAACCTAGACAAATAATACTCGTCTTAGACTTTTGTCCAATGACTTTATAAAAATAACAAATATACATATGATGATTTTGTACATATGATGATGATCAAGTGGGTTTATATATTCTTATTTACTCATTTCAGTGTTTATGTATTGGTAACTTTTTACTAGTTTACTAGTTTTACCTATTTACATGTTTTAGGTCCAATAAGCCTATTATAAGTTCATTAACTTGTATTAATCCAATTTATACTTGTATTATCAGTATTTATTCTTTACACGTTTGGCCCAAAATGATTAATCCCAATAAGTAATTTTTATAAGTGTTTAACTTATTTAGTTAAATTATTAGTCCAAATATGCTAACTTAGCTTGCTAATGTCCGTATGTCATATAGTTCGGGTTTTATTGGTTTTTACTTGTATCAGGTACTTATACATCAGTATATGACTTTTAAAAACTTTACATTAGAAGGGTTTGATCGTCTAAGTTTTAATTGGCGAAAAACGTTAATTTTACGGTAATAGCCGAAAAAGTCGTAAAAATCATGTTTATAGTTTTTATAATTTATAAATCTTATTCAACTACCATTTTTATAAAGTGTCCATTTATTTAACCTTATACATATTTATATAAATGAAATTTATAAGTTAGTGGGTTTTAATTCACTTTTTATACTATATTAGTTTGAGTGCTTATATAATACTATTAAACATTAATTCTTCATAATCTGATTTTTAGTTTCATCTTCACCATTTTTATCATATCTTGAGTTCTATAAGGAGATAGAAGATAATTTATGGATGGCATAAACTTCATATTATGTGCTACAAATAAGTTAGTTATAGCTACTGCTCATTCCATGTCTAACTATCCTTAACAGTCCCTACAAAACAGACTATTCAGATTGGTACACTAATCTTGTTTTGATCATATCTCACTCATTTTGATGATTCTATTGCATGGCCAAATCTCACATGTGTATGACATCTAACACTTACTGTAAATGGATTCCACCATGCAATTTTATCAGTTCATAACTTGGTTACTTACTGTTTTTATATAGCCAACAATTTAAGCAAGATTTTAGCCTTGTTTCTTATGGTTTTTCATCTTTTTAATCATATTTATCAAAATTTGATCCCCACACAACATTTTTATCATCATATATTCATCATATAAATATACAAATAGAAAGAAAATACATGATTACATAATCAAAATAACAAGAGGATGGGGAGAACAATCTTTATACCACCAAGATTATGTAGGTATTCATCAAGGCTTGGATTTTTGATGGAGAAACTTGTGATAGATCAACACCAATCTTCAAGACCACCAATATTTATAAACTCCTTGTAGAAATCAGCCCTTGGACATCACCAAATCTTCTAATTGGATGTTAAAATCACATCCAATCTTCAAGTCTTCAAGGGTTCTTCATCATGTGTGTAGATAACACATGATTTAAGGTTAGAATTGATCAAGATGGGGTATTTGGTGATGGTATTTGGACGGCAAGAGTAGAGAGGAAAAGAGAGAGTATGTGTGGTATTACATGTGTTGAATGAGAACAAATGGTTTGGTTGTAAATGGTTTTGTGGTGTATAGCTTACTTGTTAAGCTAAAGTTAACAAGTGTTAACTTGTAAGCTACTAGTTTGCCACATCTCATGGTGAGGTGGAGCTACTTTGGCCGTCCCATGTGTGGGGTGGGACAAGTGTTTACTTGTCTCATCCCACTAATTTACGGGTATTCCTTGATTCTAGTTTCCTTGATTTGCGTGTCCTCGGGTCGTTTTACGAAAAACGTTTTTATAAATTATGAATCAACGGCACAAAACAAATCTAATAAAAATTGTCTCATCAAAAACGGAGTTCAAAAACGTAAATACGTAGTCCTAAGGTTTCCGGTTTAGTCGTAAAGGACGTTAAACTAAAATCGTAAGTCCTAATCTCTTCTCGTAAATTTGTGAGTTTATGAACCAACACAAATTTAAAATCTCAAAACAATATTCACGGACAAATTTATTTTCTGAAATGTCGGACTGTCACCAAAGACGGTGTATGTAAACGTAAGCACGTAACGTTGAATCCTCCGGTTTAGACGTAGTCGATGCTACTTCAAGAAGTAAATCCAAATTTCTTCCCAAAAATAAGTGAGTTCATAATATAACATTAAAATAATATTTTTAAATAATACTTGAGAATAAAATATTAACCATAAATTGACGGATTGTCACATTGCGATCGCTCATTGCGATCGCATATTCCGACGGGTTTTAAGGCTACTTTAAGATGAAACGCTGCCCAATTTTAGTTTGCCACTTTCCGATAATTTAACATTCCGACAGAATTGATCCTTGGATTCCGATCTGAACATTCCGATATTAGTGTATTGCGACAGAAGTGTGTTTATTATTCCGATACTATTATTCCGATCTGGATCATTCCGATAGCCTTGTCACTAATATTCCGATGGTCTTGTTTTTATACATTTCGACAGAATTGACTTATTATTTCGATAGTTTAAGTTTAAGTTTTACAAAGTTTTAAGTTTTAAGAGTTTTTCTAAAATAACTTTTAGTTTAATTTTTAAAAGCTTTAATTCTACTCAACAACATTTTTCTATTTGCTTTTAGTTTAAAAATAGGTAATCAACCAAACCATTTCAATCTCCACCAAGAACGACTGAGTCGCACTAATTAACGGTAATCAATTCGAAAAGATCGGTTTTACGAACTTTCATACTTGGCTAAATCCTTACATTAAATTGGCGCCGCTGCCGGCTCTTTTCGTTAAGATTAACGGTTTTTTGTGAGAGACGCGTTGGATTTTGGGATCCGTTCACTTTTGAACGTTATTTTTCTTGCTTAAAAATATATTTTCAAAAATCCAAAAAAATAGAAAAACATAAAAAACCAAAAATATTTCTTGTATATTTTTCTCTTCCTTTTGTAGGTGTGCATGCGTACTCGTGCTCGTAAGAAGAAAGCAGCTTAAGTCGAAGTCATTACTCCACCTATTGTCACCATGGACAATCAACCAATGATCGAGCTTTTGCAATCGCACGTTGAGGGCAACACCGATGATATTGTCATACCCGAGAATGGAGCCAACAATTTTGAACTCAAATCCGGCTTCATTCAAATGGTCTCTGCTCAACCTTTCTTGGGGCGTTCACTTGATGATCCTCATGACCATATAAAAAGGTTTCTTCAGCTCACCAATACGGTTAAGTACAATGGGGTTTCACAAGAAGTAATTCGCTTGCAACTTTTTCCTTTCTCCTTAGAGGGACAAGCCCGGAATTGGCTTGATAAGGAACCGCCACAAAGTATTCTTACGTGGATGGATTTAGAGACCAAGTTCATTAACTACTTTTTCCCACCCTAACGTACTACCGTTTGCGGAATGAAATCATTACCTTTGAACAAAAGTACGGTGAGACATTTAGTGAATCTTGGGACCGTTTTAAGGAACTTTTAAGAAAGTGTCCACAACATGGTTTCACAAAAGTGCATCAAATAAATACTTTTTACAATGGGTTAAGCATGAATGACCAAGATTCACTAAATAGTGCCTCGGGGGGTAACATTTTGGTTAAGTCTTCTAATGCTGCATGGGACATTATTGAGAATAAGTCTAGAGTGCAAACCAAGAGTGTTCGGACTAATGTGGCTAGTGCTAGTACTAGTGACGCCGACAAGAGAATTGATAAGCTTACTTCGCTTGTGGAATCGCTTGCTGTACAAACCGCCAACAATGCCAAAAAAATTACTGCCCAAACTAATGCCATGAGTCAATCATGTGAAATATGCGGGGGATCTCACTCATACACCGATTGTCCTTCGACTCATGACAATCCGGAAAATGTGTATGCCGCCAACGGTAACTTTTCTACAGGAGGCTATCAAGCACGTCCTCAAGGTGACCACAATTTGCTCAGCTATCGCTCAAACAACTTTCTTTCACCACCCGATTTTCCCCCACAAAACCCAAACAACCTCAATCGTAACAATCAAAACCAACCTCGTGCTCCAAATCAATATCAAACCCAAAGAACCCCATATCCACCTCAAAGAAACAACCAAGTTTACCAACAACCCGCTTATCAACCACCTGCCTACCATGCTCCTCCTCCCAATCAACCCACCGTATTTAATCACGAGGTTGAAACTTACATGAGGACTAATGATGCGATAGTGCAGAATCTTTAGCGGGAAATGGCCAACATGAAAGCAGATATGGTGAAACAAGGGAATGATCTTCGAGCCGATATGCGAAACTCTTTGGCAAGTCAAACGAATGACTTAAGGAACATGATGGCTAGTTTCTTCCCAAGTAATCAAGCCTCTGGTTCGGGTTCTCTTTCGAGTAACACCGTTGCTAATCCAAGAGGGGAGATGAAAGCAATCACCACACGTAGTGGAAAAGGTTTAAAGGGACCCGAGCTTCCTACACCTACACCGGTGATTGTGACAAAGGAAAACGAGTCTCCTTCTCCAATTCCTCCACCTTCTATTTCTCCAACACCTCCAACTTCTACCTCCAATTCCACCACCTTCTACTTCCACCCCTCCACCACCCAAGGATGTGAGTGAGAATTCCATACCAAAGCCTTCATCTCAACCCAATATACCTTATCTCTCAAGGTTGAGGAAAGAGAAATTGAAGAACAAGGATGGTATTCAGGTTTCTAACTTTCTCAAAATGTTTAAACAACTGAATTTCAATATCTCCTTTGCGGAGGCTCTCGCTCACATGCCCAAATATGCTAAAATGTTTAAAGATCTTCTCAGTGATAAGGAGAAACTTCTTGACGTCGCTCAAACCCAACTTAATGAGAATTGCTCCGCAGTGCTCTTAAGGAAATTACCCACCAAACTTGGTGATCCGGGTCGTTTTCTCATTCCTTGCAACTTCCCTGGGGTAGAGAATTGTATGGCCATAGCTGATCTAGGTGCTAGTATAAACTTAATGACTTTAAGCGTTTGGAAACAATTGTCTCTACCCGAGCTAGTCCCCACACGAATGACTTTGGAATTAGCCAATCGTACGGTTGCTTATCCGGTGGGGATAGCCGAAGACGTTTTCTTCGGTGTCGACAAATTCACCTTTCCAGTGGATTTTGTTGTCGTTGACTACGAGACGAACCCCCGTGTTCCATTAATCGTTGGACGTCCATTCCTGAGGACCGGTCACACACTCATTGATGTAGCCGCGGGCGAATTAATCATGAGAGTTAGTGACGATAAAATCGTCTTCAACATGGGTAAACTTTCTAAGAAGCCTTCTGACAATGAGAGAGTTAATTTCATTCACGTTCTTGATGAGGCTTGTGAAGAACAATTCAAAGACGCTTGTAAAAGTGGTTCTTCTTCTCTACCCACTGTTGAGACCGTTGCCTCTATTTCTCCATCACTAACTCCATTTGGAGAAAGTGATTTCATTTTCAAAGACTTTGAAGCAACTTTGGGAGATGTGCAATTAAAATATGACGATTCTCCCTCCAATTGGGATGAAGACATTCGTACCATTGAGAAACTTCTCAATGAGGACCATATTTCTCCACCATCTCCTAAGGATATCTCTATCGATGATCCGAATTTGAAAACGTCTTCCATCGAAAAATTTAGAACTTAAGGATCTGCCGTCTGATCTTGAATATGTGTTCCTTGACGACAACAAGAAATCACCCGTCATCATCGCAAAGGACTTGAAAAAAGAAGAAAAATCCCGACTTATCGCCGTGCTGAAGAATCATAAGAAAGCGATTGCATGGAAAATCTCCGATATTCGTGGAATTGATCCTCACTTTTACACACATAAAATTCTCATGCAGGACGACTTTAAACCCATTATTTAAAGCCAAATAAGGGTGAATCCCAAGATCCATGACGTTATCAAAAAATAGGTTATCAAACTTCTTGATGCGGGCATGATCTATCCTATCTCGGATTCACCATGGGTTAGTCCCGTCCATTGTGTGCCTAAGAAAGGCGGAATCACCGTTCTGCCCAATGAAAACAACGAGTTGATTCCTACTCGTCTCGTTACAGGGTGGAGAGTTTGTATAGACTATCGCAAACTTAATGATGCTACGAGAAAGGATCACTTTCCCCTTCCTTTCATGGACCAAATGCTTGAACGTCTAGCAGGTAATGACTATTACTGCTTCTTAGATGGTTTCTCGGGTTATTTTCAAATACCCATCGATCCCCAAGACCAAGAGAAAACCTCATTCACTTGTCCTTATGGAACATTTTCTTACAAAAGAATGCCTTTCGGCTTATGCAATACTCCCGGGACTTTCCAAAGGTGTATGATGGCTATCTTCCATGACATGGTTGAAGAAACTATGGAAGTCTTCATGGATTATTTCTCGGTCTATGGTGATTCCTTCTCTTATTGCCTTGCCAATTTGGAACGCCTGCTTAAGCGGTGTGAAGACACTCGCCTTGTTCTGAATTTGGAAAAATGACATTTCATGGTAAAAGAAGGCATTGTGCTTGGACATAAAATCTCCAAATCCGGTCTTGAAGTGGACCGTGCTAAAGTGGATGTCATAGCCAAATTACCTCCACCTTCAACCGTGAGAAGTGTGAGAAGTTTCCTTGGTCATGCGGGCTTCTATCGTCGATTCATTCAAGATTTTTCTAAAATCGCTCGCCCGATGACCCACCTCTTGGAAAAAGATACTCCTTTTATCTTTTTAAAAGAGTGTCTTGAATCCTTCAATCATCTTTAAGGATAAGCTAACTAAGGCACCGGTCTTGGTCACCCCTAATTGGGAGCTACCTTTTGAATTGATGTGTGATGCTAGCGATTTTGCTATTGGAGTGGTTTTGGGACAAAGAGTGAACAAACACTTACAACCAATCCATTATGCTAGCAAGACAATGACGGGGGCTCAATTGCATTATACCACTACCGAAAAAGAGCTTTTAGCTGTAGTGTATGCTTTTGAGAAGTTCCGCCCCTATCTCGTCCTTTCTACCACCATCGTGTATACCGATCATTCCGCGTTGAAGTACTTGTTGACTAAACAAGATTCCAAGCCAAGACTTCTTCTTTGGGTTTTGCTCCTTCAAGAATTTAAAATCGAAATTCGTGACAAGAAGGGAGCCGAAAACCTTGCCGCGGATCATCTAAGTAGACTTGAGAATCCGTATCAAGGGGATCATCCGAACCAAGAGATCAATGACTCTTTTCCCCTTGAGATCTTAATGTCTATCAATTCCAATCTTGATGACACCCCGTGGTTTGCAGACATTGCAAACTACTTAGCGGGTGGTATCCTTATCGAAGGGTTAACATCCCAACGAAAGAAGAAGTTCTTTAAAGATATTAAGACTTACTTTTGGGATTACCCTTATCTCTTCAAACAATGTGTTGATGTGACTATTCGCTGATGTGTTGATGGACCCGCAGCTTTAGAAATTCTTGAAGCTTGCCATAAAGGACCCACCGGTGGTCATTTTGGTCCAAATTATACCGCAAAGAAAGTGTTCGACTCAGGATTCTATTGGCCCACCATTTACCGTGACGCTCACAAAATGGTTAAACGTTGTGATGCTTGCCAAAGACAAGGCAAGATCACACATAAAGAGGAGATGCCTTAAAATTTCATACAAGAATGTGAAATCTTTGATGTATGGGTCATCGACTTTATGGGGCCGTTTCCATCATCTAAAGGGAACAAGTATATCCTCGTAGCCATTGACTACGTTTCCAAATGGTTTGAAGCTAAGTCTCTCCCCACGAACGATGTGAGGGTGGTTGTGAACTTTCTAAAGCAACTTTTTGCTTGATTTGGTGTTCCTCGTGCTATTATCAGTGACCGCGGGACTCATTTTTGCAATGATCAATTTGCACGAGTCATGGCTAAGTATGGTGTCAATCACCGTCTTTCCACCGCTTATCGTCCTCAAACAAATGGTCAAGCCGAGATATCTAACCGTGGATTGAAGCGAATTCTTGAGTGTACTGTGGGAGAGCATCATGCCTCGTGGGACGATATGTTAGATGATGCTTTGTGGGCTTTCCGTACCGCTTATAAGACCTCGATTGGTTGTACACCTTATCGTCTTGTGTACGAGAAAGCATGCCACCTCCCTATCGAGCTGGAACATAAGGCATACTGGGCCTTGAAGTGGGCTAACTTCGACATCAACAAAGCCGGCGATCTTCGGAAGATTAAACTCAACGAGCTAAATGAATTGAGAAATGAAGCTTATGAGAACTCATTGATCTACAAGGAGAAGACCAAGATCATCCATGATGCAAGGATTAAGAACCGAGAGTTCCACGTTGGTGATCAAGTTCTACTCTTTAACTCTCGGTTGAAGATCTTCTCGGGAAAGCTGAAGAGCCGCTGGTCTGGTCCATTCACGTCGCCAAAGTCTTTCCCTATGGCACCATTGAGCTTTCTCAGCCAAATGGGCCCAATTTTAAGGTGAATGGCCAGCGCGTGAAGTTGTACTTTGTTGAGGACATCTCTCATGAGATGATTCCATCCCTCACCACGTTTCCCTTGAATTAATTCTGAACAAAAACAAGCGCTTCTCGGGAGGCAACCCTTGATCTATCCTTTACCATTTTCATAATAAGTGTAGGGGGAGCCCCGTATGTGTTTGTTGTCTTGTTTCTTATTCTGTGCTGGGATTAAAGCTTCAAAGATCCATTCTCGATGACTTTTGACAAACTGTGATCTCGTGTTCCCGTCTTCCTGGTTCTATCCTAAACTATCGTGATTCAATATTTCATATCTTATATATACACATTGAAATCACAATAGTTGTCCTTTCCTTAGCTAGATTTAAACAAAGTGCACAATGTCCTAAGTGTAGGGGAGTTTACTCCCACATGCTTAAACATTGAGGACAATGTTTATATCAAGTGTAGGGGGGACTTCTATCGAAGTAAGTGGTCTTTTCCATGAATTTGCCCTCATTTTAATCGGAAAACTTGATTTTTCGACATTTTTCAAAATTTTTAATCTATTTTGGCCTAGTAGTTTTTCCTTTGTTAGCGTTATTTACTTTCTTTGCTAAAATAAAGTTTAATAAAGTGGTTTTAAATTTTTCAAATTCGTGAATATTTTGACTCAACCCGAGTTTACTTATCAAAGTTTACTCTAGCTAGTATCCTTAACGTGTTTAAGTCAAGTTTTGCTAGGCTGTTATATAGGGAGCTTTAAAACGCGAAAGTCTTAACTCTCACGGGTTAAGAACAAGAACTTTTCGCAAGTTCCTATAATTGATCCTAGAGAGTCGTTTATCAAGGGAACTTAAAATGTGAATTCTAAACTTAAGAAAGTTTAAGAGTTTGCAAGATCCTATAGGTGACTCGAAAACCCAAAACTTTGATTTAATTGGCTAAGCATCCACGAGTCTCATTCCTTGAGATTTTAAATTGTGGAGAACGAGAGATGATAGAGTCAATTATAAGTTTGGTATTCTTTCGTGAATTTATGTGAGTTGATTATAAGCTTTTTCTCCCATCCCTTGCTAATAAATTTATCTGCAATAAATAAGGTTGTACGATTTGAAAAGTTACTTAGCTTCTAGCACAAGATCGTTTAAAATTTGCTCGGTATTAATTAGAGTTCATAGCGAAGACATAACTTATTGAAGCGGGATGCGAAGATTGGCGATTCCGAAAAGGCCCTAACAAGGCATGAGGGCTACATTTTGTTGCTAAAGATCCAAAAGTGATGTAAAGAATTATTTATCAAAAATAAATATGAAGGATCGAGACATACGACGAAAAGCAAATAGTCCCCAAAAGATCATGGAGAAGTCTATCCGAAAAGACCCTAACAAGGTATGAGAATAAATAGATCCAAGTCCTAAAAGGAGGCGGATCGTTGTATATCAAAGTCCAAAATAAAGATTGGAGAAAAATGAATAAGTCGTGGTCTAAAGATGAAGAATCTCTCAAAACTTCAAGTGAAGAAATTCCTATTATGAAGAGAAGACCATAATTTGAAGAACGTTTCTCAAAGATTTGAAGTATGAAGTCGCTGCCAAATATCGGTCCGAGAAAGGTCTCAAATCGTGAAGCGAGTTATGCCAAGATATGAACTTTATGAGGTCCCGAGAAGCAGTTTTAAAAGATTTTGTCCTTTAGCTAACTATTTATTAAATCGTCCCACTTTATTTTTAGCCTAGATAACTATCAAAATAAGTCAAACAATGCATCCTCGTGATCGTTCAAGACAAAATTAAAATATAAGAGATACACCTAGGAATAAGGGAGTCTAAGTAAATAATTGGACAACATGAATTCGTGTTAGTTTGCTAACTTATAATAACAATGATCTCGTTTTTAAGCTTGGTTTGGGGAACGTGAAACTTGAGGATGATAAACATTCATGACTGCCAAAACCCCAATGTAAGTCTTTGATTTTTTTTACTTGTTTCTATCTTTTTATTTTCCTTAATGTTTAGTATTTAATAAAGGCCAAGGTGGGTTATTTATGATGGAAAATGTAAACCGTGCTTTAAAATTAATGCATTGCATGAGGGCATTGCAATGGTCAAGTGTAGGCGATTTAATAAGTGTGAAAACACTTATCCTTTCACCACTTATTTCCAATAATAACAAGACCAAAACGTGTATTTTATGTTGTAAAAGTCGGAATTATGCGTGGTTTGTGTTTTTATTGTGTTTTAGGACCAAAAGATGAAAAAAGAAGAAAACACGGGCTTTCACGGGCTTTTATCGAAGAAAACGAGAGAAGAAGAAGTCAAAAGATCAAGAGTGCAAAAAGAACGGAAGTCCAACACCTATTCTGAAGATTTATCGAAGAAAAAGTCTAAAGACGGAAGTTTAATGAAGTCGAAGAACTCAAGTCTAATTATAGAAGAAGATTATAAGACGAGTTCAATTTACATCGACAAATCCCGAGACGACGTCGAGAAAGACAAAGAATTTAGATCGAGTCGAGAAGAAAAGAAAGAAAGAAGGAAGCACACATGCATTCCCCACTCCCTATATATACCCTCCTAATGACACATTAGGAGGGTGTTAGTTTTTTTTAGCTAGTTATTTTTCCTTTCTTTAGTTTTCATTTTTAGAGAGAGAAAGTGTTTAACTTTCTCTCACTAAAACTTCATCTTTTCTTTCAAGTTTAAGTTTTATTTAATCTTTGTATTTGAGTTTCATTAATCAAAAGTTCAAGTTTAAGCTTTTAATCTTCAATCTCTTTCTACGTTTCTTGATTTTGCTTTATCCTTTGTTCCGAATATTAAATGAATTCGTGTTTGATTTTGATGTTTAAGTGATTAAAAGGTTCATCTTTTTATGCTTTTCTAAGTCTTACACGGATTAAGCTTTAAGCTATTCATGCTTATTGGCTTATTTAGTGTTTAGCTTTTTGCTCTTAGTTTTCTCAAAAAGTTAACCTTTTTAAATTTTCTTTTATAAAGTTTACGAATTTCATATTTCAAAAGTTGTCAAATTTATGCTCATTGAGTTGTTTGAGATTCGGTTAAGTGTGCTTATTGGAATAGCTTATTGAAGTTTTGGCTTATATCTCCATTTTCGGATTGTTTGTGTTCCATCGCAATATTGAGGTTTACGAATTCCGACGGCCACTTTCAGACAGCTTGTTTCGATCGCAATAACCTTAGGGTTCTACTTTGCGATCTAGAGGTTTTTCCCCTATTCCGATTGGGATTGCGATCGCTCATTGCGATCGCATATTCCGACGGGTTTTAAGGCTACTTTAAGACGAAACGCTGCCCAATTTTAGTTTGCCACTTTCCGATAATTTAACATTCCGACAGAATTGATCCTTGGATTCCGATCTGAACATTCCGATATTAGTGTATTGCGACAGAAGTGTGTTTATTATTCCGATACTATTATTCCGATCTGGATCATTCCGATAGCCTTGTCACTAATATTCTGATGGTCTTGTTTTTATACATTCCGACAGAATTGACTTATTATTTCGATAGTTTAAGTTTAAGTTTTACAAAGTTTTAAGTTTTAAGAGTTTTTCTAAAATAACTTTTAGTTTAATTTTTAAAAGCTTTAATTCTACTCAACGACATTTTTCTATTTTCTTTTAGTTTAAAAATAGCTAATCAACCAAACCATTTCATTTTCCACCAAGAACGACTCAGTCGCACTAATTAACGGTAATCAATTCGAAAAGATCGGTTTTACGAACTTTCATACTTGGATAAATCTTTACATTACTTATACTAGGAGGTTTTCTAAGCTGTGTTTGTTATTTCCTGATGCTTTTCCGAATGACCATAAGAAGATGAAGCAGTACATTAAAGGATTGTCTAGTAACATCAAGGGTGAGACTACTTCTTCAAGACCTAAATCTTTCGATGAAGCTGTTCAGATGGCGCATACCTTAATGGACGTGAAAGTGCAAGATAAGAAAGATAGCATTGCTGAAACCAATAAGAGAAAGTGGGAAACTACTCATTCCAGCTAGAATCAAGATCAAACTCGTGGGAATTACTGTAATAACAATAACCAAAGAAAGAACTGAAACCAGTATTTAAATTATGGAAGGAATGAGGGAATTCGTGTTGCTACTGTGTCTGGAAATAACAAGATAAATCCCATGTGTGTTTGTTTTACTTTATACCATGTAGGTAACTGTCCTCCTGCTTGTCGTAAGTGTGGACAACCTGGTCATAAAGATTCTAAGTGTAAGACAAAAGGATTAGTTACTGGAATTAGTACCCCTGGAGTAGTGATATGTTTTCGATGTGGTGAGAAAGGACACAAGCAAGGAAATTGTCCAAGGAGAGGAAATCGACAAGATGGGAATGCTGCCGCTTCAGATTCTATTTTGGGTGATGCTGACAAACCTTAAGGTCTGAACGTTGTAAATGGTATGTTCTTATTTCATGTTTTTTATGTTAGTATGTTGTTTGATTTTAGATCAGATAGAAACTATAGAAATGCGAAGATTCAGTCGTTTTATCAATAGAGAATTAGTAATATTGATGATTAACTATGATGCGAAGTTAACCGATGGAAAGGTTGTTAGTGTTAGTTCTATACTAAGAGAGTGTTCCTTGAATTTAGGGTAGTAGGTGTTTAATATCGACTTGATAATCATACAGTTTGGATTTTTAGATGTAGATTATTGGTATGAACTGGTTAGTTGTGCGTGGTGTTGATGTTTAAGGTTGAACCAATCCCTACTATAAATTAATAACTACTGGTTTAGATTATGCTGAGCCGCTGAGTGTTGATTGTGAAAGATGATGAGTGAACTTTTCTGGTTGAGAAGTGTCTTGTTTGGAGATGAGGGGATACGTGGAAGAGGGATACGATGTATTTTTAGCTCAGGTAACTAGTGATAGTGCAATTGAGAAGAAGTTGGGAAATGTGTTAATGATTCGAGAATATTCTAAAGTTTCCTAAAGTTTTTCCAATTTACTGCCCTTTCGTGAAGTGGAGTTCGTGTCGATTGAGTGTTGTAAGTGATAGGTGTAGTGCTCCTGCGTTCCATTGTGTAGTGCTTCTGCGTTTTATTAAGTAGTATTCGTACTCCTTATCATTTGGCACCGCTAAAGTGGAAAGAGTTACTTGATCAATTGCAGAAATTGATGAATAAGGAATGTATTAGGTCAAGTTTCGTTGTAGTAGTGATCGCCTGTGTTGTTTGTCAAGAAGGAAGGATTGTTTCAGATGTGTACCGACTATCGTGAGCTTAGCAAATTAACTGCCAAGAATCGGTATCCACTACTGAAAATTGATGTTATTTGACCAATTGTAAGGATCAAGTGTGTACTCAAAGATCGCTTTGAGGTCTGGTTATCATTAACTGAGAGTTAGGATAGAAGATATTCCTATAACTGTTTTTCGTACTTGATGTGGGTATTTTAGGTTTTAAGCTATCTCTTTTTGGATTGACAAATGCAGCTGCCGTATTCATGGACTTGGTGAATCGTGTGTGTAAGTCATATTTGGATGAGTTAGTCATTCTATCTATTGGCGAAATTTTGTTTTATTCCAAGAGGAAAGAAGGAGCATAAATAGTAAATGAGGATAGTTTTAGGATGGTTGAAGAAAGAAAAGTTGTATGCAAAGCTCTTTAAGTGTGAGTGTTGGTCGTAAGTAGTGCATTTTCTAGGGCATTTGATTGACAACAAAGGTATTCATGAAGATCTTGCCAAGATTGAAACGATTAAGGATTGGTCAGTACCAACGACGCCGACATAAATTCGTTAATTCTTTGGTCTAAGTTGTGTATTATCGGAGGTTTATCGAAAGGTTTTTACTGATTGTTAAACCATTGATTAAGCTGACTAAGAAGAATTGGATGTATGAGTCCCACTTGTACATCTAAATTTGTAAGTTTCGAGATCTGATTCCTATCAGATGAGGAAGCTATTTTCTAGACACTGAAGAATAGGTTGTGTTCTGCACCGATGTTGTCATTGTGGGAAAGATCAGAAGGATTTATATTTGTTGTGATGTGTCTCATAAGGGTTATGAAGTTTTGGTAATGGCTTTGATATTTTGGAAATATTACTTGTATGGAATCAAGTGTGTAGCAATTAAGGATCATATGAGTTGTCTTATATTCAATTTCTTTGGAAGGCAAAGGAGATGAGTAGAGGATCACCAGTTATAAAATTTTGAGTACTTGAGTATGTTGGTGGTTATGATTGTGAGTGATTATGACTACGAGATTCCCTAAAATCCGGGAAAGGGGAATGTGGTAGCTAATGCACTTATCAGGAAGAAAAAGGAAAGAGAAAAAGCTTATAAGGTTTGAGTTTTGGTGATGACAAGAAGTGTGGACTTGATAGAAAGGATATTGAATTGTAAGTTAGTGGTCTGATAGAGAATGATGTCAAGGTAAGTGGTTTTAACATTTTGTCAAACTTATGAAATGGATTTTGTTGTAAAGTCAAGTGAGACATGATATATTGAGCACTCCTAACATACCTGAGTCGAGAGTGTGAGACTTAGTGATGAAGGAATCTCACAAGTCAAGTATCCGATATATTCTAGGTTGGATAAAAGTGAAAGTTCAGTTGAGTACTGCGTTATACAGAGACTGATAGACAGAGTGAAAGGAAGATTTGAATATTGGGCGATATACTTGTGTGCGTATGATTGACTTAGGAAATTGTTAGAATTCTTATACAAGAATGGTTAGCATGCTAGTAATGAGGTTGTACTGTTTGAATGTCCATAAAGAACTTCAAATTGTGAAGATTAAAGACCGTGAGTTATGGATGTAAGTTAGGTTTTCTATGTATGAAGTAATGTAGGAATAAATAAAAGAATGAACTAGAAATGATATTGGTGACTACTGATTGGATTGTAAAGATTAAGGATCGTTTGATAGCTACGAGGAATCGTCAGAAGAGTTATGTTGGCAATCGAAGGAAATCGATGGAATTTGAAATTGGAAACATGACTATGCTTAAGGTGTCGTTATAAAGGGTAAAACTTGTTTTGAGAAACAAGGAGAAAATTCAACTTGAAGATAAGTTGCATTTCATAGAGAGAACTATGAAGAGTTCTTAAGAGGTTGAAGCATAGTAAGATTTATATTGTGATGATACAAGAATTCTAGGAGTAGACCTAAATTTGCGAAGGAAGCATGAGGATTTATTTAAGGAAAAGATTTCTCTTTTGTTCTAGAGGTATGGAGTGTGAGTATAAGAGGGGTCGAGCGTCGGGGCGTCGCTCTCTTTTAGGAAGGTAGGATGTGATAACCTGAACCCGAGGTTATTATCTAATATTATTTTACGAATATTTTTGAAATTTTTGATGAGCTTGAATGATACGACGTTTGGTGGTTTAATTTAAAACCAATGTTGGAGGCCTTATTTATACCTTTTTACTAATAGCGAGGATTATTAGTGATGACGATATCGACGGATGCCCAAAAAATTACGTTTTGTTATTTGTGGTTTCGATGTTTATATTTTTGACGTTTTTATTTTTAATTGCGTATTAAGTCGTACTGGGATTATTAATATCGTATTTGAGTGCGTTTTAATTTTTGAGAAGTATTTTTACGAAACCCGAGTCTCGTAAATATTTTTAAAATTGACAATATACATTTTCTACCCTTTAAACTATTTTATTGCATTTTGGACCAAAACTATGCAAGATTAGCAAAACAAGTCCTTCCACCACCATATATAAGGATTTTTCTACCTAATTTTCAGATAGAAAATAAGTGAATAAAAAATTCTTCTCACCCTCCCTTCTCTTTTTATTTACCGTGACCTACACCCCACACCATAACCAATTTTCTTTCAATTTTTAGCTTAATCTAAGCTAAAACAAATCAAGTGATGATCATGTTATTTTTAGGGTTGGTAGGTTAGATGGATGATCATGCATGTGTTATTTGATGATGATCAAGTGATGATCATGTTGTTTTACTAAAAACATGTTTTTCATTTTTGGGTTTTTGATTGGAAGATTGATACAAGTGTTAGGATTGGGATATGTTATTATTAGAGGCTTAGAATGATGATAAGAATGGTTGAATTTGATCAAAAAGATGATTTTGTGTAAGATTTTAAAGGTTGATTTAGATCAGTAGGTAAAAGACTATTTTTGGGTACCTTATGATTAGATTATGGCTTAACTAATGGCATAGGGTCGTAGAGAATTTCGTTAGCTTCGATTTGATATAAAGTATAGCTTCTAGCTCCAAACAAGCGAGAAGTTATGATAGTTTGATTATTCGTGTACCGGGAGACGAGTATCGGCACGACATGTAGTTGTCGTCGATATTTGGATCCAATGTTGGGGACTATAGAATGAGTTTTGAAATGAGTCGAGAACTGATGAAAAATTGTAAACCCTAAGTTGTGAGTCTATTATCAAACCAAGGTTTCGGTTTTGTAAATGGAGTCGCTTATAGAAGTTAAAATGGCTATATGAGTCGATGACGTAAAACTGTCCGATTTGTATAGTTCAAAGATGAGTCGGGCAGGGAACTTTAAAAGTAAAATCTTTTGACCAACTTTTGGGAGGGCTTTCTATAGATAGTAAGTGAGTTCTCTGTGTAGTACCATAAATATTTGACGTGTTTAAGTGGGATAAATGGACTTGTACATTAGGTATGTACCGGCAGATTTTTATTGAGTGTATTGTCTAATAAAGTAAACATATAGAAGGAAGTAATAGGTCACTTGTAATGTTTTTCTTTTAGGTTTGTTGTGATTTTATTATTTTGAGTTTGATATTATTAAGTATGGATTTTACTCGAGTTTATTATCAATGAACGCGCCTTATTTGATAGGTTGCAGTTTTCGTTTTTATCGGGCATCAACTATCGTCGAAGATCGTCTTGCTACTTCTATTACCCAAGGCCAGTCTATAGCCTCGCTTTTGTACTAGTTGTTTTGAATGATTTTAAAACCCGCGAGGGGGATACATGTTATTTGAAAATAAATGGAACACAAGTCATGAATAATTGTTTGGACCCGTATGTTGCCTTTGGACCCGAATGTTGCCTGAATTGTGTTGAGTACCTAGTTGTAGAAGACCCTAAATTCATGAACCGTTAACTATTTTCTTGCCCTTGTGTCGGGTTGTAAATAACCGCTTAAACAATTGATAGTACTATCGGGGTTGACACCCCTATCCGAGAGGAGAGTTGGTACGCTGAGTGCGCTACTCGGACAGATAACTTGAATAAGAGACAAGGTAAATTTTACAACAATTACCTTAAGAGGGAAATGGTTTCACTTTTATCATGCCGGCCTTTTGGCGGATGATTGGTCATAACGGGTCCGTGTCATGAGCTTAAACACAATTAAATAGCTTATGTTATAAGATGAAATGCCTGATTAATAGATTGTATACGTATCGATTGTATTAAACAATTATGATTGATTTTTCTCTTGTGTTCAAATGATGATTTAGAAAACCTATAGACTTGCTCAACCGTTGTGTTGATGATTTTAAGCATGTATTTCAGGTTTGAAGTTTACTGATGATGGAGCTTGCTGGAGAACGCTGTGGGTTGCTTTTGTGGTAGTTGAGTCTAAATATGATTTCTTTCCCTGTTTGTCATAAAAATAATTATGAATGGTCATGTACTTTAGTAAAAATGTTTGTTGTTTGCTTGAGATCTTTGGGGACCGAAACACTACTCTGATTGTTAAACTCCTGTTTTAATAAGGATCGACGGTTTTAGACAATGAATAAACTTTTTCCTTTTATATTGCAAATGTACCATTTTGAGATCGTTCAAAGTGTTTTGTGTAATGAAGTTTGAGTTTAGCACCCAAATGTGTAATTCCGTTGCGCAATGTAATTTGGGGGTGTTAAATTTAATCAAGCGGATATTTATCCAAGTGATTCACTCTTTTTGTTCGTAGTCTTGCTTTGAGACGGTCGAGTAAAGAGAACGGCTAGTACAGCTGTGAAGCCCTGTCAAGCAGGTTCTTAATTGAATCTACCTAATCACATGTACGATATTTAATATCGTTTAACGGTCTTCACCGACCGAAGGTAAAACGCTACCAATTTAGGATGAATGCCAAAGACATTCAGTCCGTGTCTATGTTTTGTCTCAATAAGTTGGCATTACGGTGTACTCAGTAAAGTCAAAGATTCAAAACCACATAGTCATGCCCAAAGACATTCAACAATCAAGAAAGCTAAAGACTTACGCAATTCTGATGATCAAAATCTTCCTTATCAATTAATGTAGAGGAATGACCTCTCTTCAAAGGAAATTGTTAGCAAGATTTCAAGATGGTGCAAAGTATGAGCATGTGGATGAAGACACAAGATCGCAAGATGGCAAAGACAAGTCAAGAGTGATTTGAAGATCTCAAGATAAAAGACAAAGTTGAAAGACAACGACAAATGTTCAATGATCACAACATGAAGGAACAAGACTACTATTACACGTTCAAGGATCATTTATGACGAGATTAGTAATCTCCATAAATCTCCAAATGTCGAAGAGGAATGACCTCACATTGGGGGAGATTATTAGCCTCAAAATATTGAGTCAAACAGTAATGTTCGGTCATAAGTTTTTATTGTAACATTTATTAGAATGTTGTAATAGTTAGTTAAATAGTCGTGACATTACGGGCTTGATGGCTAACTTAAAAGGCCTCTTTCAAGGTATTAAGCATTTTATTCAAGCCCGAACCATCAATAATATAGTACATTAAGGCAACATATAAGCCCGACTATATAAGCCCTTCCTAGCATGTTAGGAAGGGTTGTGGGTTCTCATTTTTCTAATCTAATTTCACATAGTTTCTCCATCTTCTCTGTACTTACTCTCTCTAGAATTTATATCTTTTCATCTTTAGTTCTTAATCTATCATCCTTAAATATGGGACAAAACAAATGTTTAAATAAAAATAATTAGGCTAAAACATGTATTATTAATTTTAATAATATAAGCTATCATGGTTTTAATTAAATTAATTAATTAGTCCTGTGAATTAATTTAATTAATTAACTTAATAAAATAATAAAAATGTATCCCGAGCCCAAACTCGAGAAAACAAAACCCGACACTGACCCACCAACAACAACTGCGCCTATGGTGGTGGCCAGTGGCTGCACAGCCGGCGGCTGCAACCTTGGTTGCTGCTGCTGGCCGCGGCTTCCCATTGCCGGACCAAAGTGGCCACCGACTTATGCCAGTTACCACTGCTTGACTGAGGTACCCACTGTTGGGGTCTCGGTTTGATGCCGGCCGATCAAAAACACCACCGAACCCATGAGGAGGGTCTCGGTTGGTGGTCAAAAGGGACACCGAGAGTCGGCTGACTCTCGGTTTGGTGCTGCCGAACCAAAAACAAAGCCAAACGCACCCTTATTCTTGTTTATTTAATAACCATAACATGTATTTATTTATTTAATAGGATTCATGAACACAAAATAAAAAATTTAAAATAAAGATGAAAAGATTAAAGTTATGATTATACAGAATGCGTGGATGAATGTAGAATCGAAACACAAACACGACTACGTAAAAACCAAAGATCAAATCACAATGAACCGTCCTTGTTGGTGTGGCTGCCGCGGCTCAAGGCAAAGAGGGGGCTAGGGTTTTCTTTTTGTTTTGTAAAAAAAATGTATTGTGTTTAATTCCCTAGAGATTTATGTTGCTAGTGGTTTTATCAAAAATGGATCTGTCGCAGGTACACAAAGCCCAAGACACAAAACCATACGTTTTCATGTTAAAATATATACGTGTGTAATCGTGTTGCAAATTTTTGTGAATTAATATTATACGTAAATGTTTTATCGTGCATTAAAATAATATACGTATACTTGAAATTAAATTTTCGTGCCACGTGTCGATGTTATGAATGGAAAGCTTTAATTTATTCGTGTTTTACGTAGTGTACTGTTCATCGTATTTACATGCGGGTTTTACAACTCTTCCCCTCTAAAAGAATAATTCATCCCCGAATTATAGATAGCGTAAACAGAAAGAGAGACTTACCCGAATCAAAACTGGAAATGAGGGTAAGAAGTCCGGATAGACTCCTCCGTCTCCCAAGTGGCTTCCCGCTCAGGATGGTCCCTCCAAAGGATCTTGACGAAAGGAATCGTCTTCTTCCTCATGACTTGCTCTTGACGATCAAGAACTCGTTCGGGTTCCTCAATAAAAGTAGGATCCTCACCATCATGGGTGATCATGTCTTTCTCAAGGTATCGCCGACGCGTGGAGTTAGGCGTATTGGAATCAAGGGGAAACTCAGTCCTCGATTCATCAGACCGTTTGATATCCTCGAACGTGTATGTGAGGTATCGTATCAGTTGGCGTTACCTCCGCAGCTATCTACCTGAAACTCCGTCTGCTGGTCGATGTTCTGAATAATCTCCCAGATTTCACCATCATCCTTCTGAGCTTCCTTGATCCTAGAGAGTAAGTCAGGCTCAACTCTAAGATAGCCCAGTAGCCATGCTGTCCACGCACCATAAACTCGATGTCCAGTCGTTCTAAGTCGCGTATGATTTCCTCCTCTGTCTTAATACCATTGATCATGCCCGACTTTCTACTAAGAGCATCTGCCACTACATTCGCCTCGCCGGGATGATACTGAAGATTGATGTCGTAATCCTTCAGTAGCTCTAACCATCTTCTTTGCCTCATATTCAGTTCACGCTGGGTGAAGATATATTTCAGGCTCTTGTGATATGTGAAGATATCACATGATTCGCCATACAAGTAATGCTTCCAAATCTTTAGTGCATACACTACTGCTGCAAGCTCCAAGTCATGGGTAGGATAGTTCTCCTCATAAGGCTTAAGCTGCCGTGATGCGTAAGCAATCACTTTCCCATGTTGCATGAGAACACAGCCAAGACCCTTACCCGAAGCATCACTATAGATCTAAAATCCATCTGTGCCAGATGGGAGAGTAAGAATAGGTGCAGATACCAACTTCTGCTTGAGTTCTTCAAAGCTCTTCTCTCTTTCTTCAGTCCAGACGAATTTCTCCCTTTTGCGCATCAGTTTGGTCAAAGGCAGTGCTAGTCGCCAAAAGTTTTCCACGAATCTGCGGTAGTAACCAGCTAAGCCCAGAAAACTACGAACTTCAGTCGTCGACGTCGGTCTTGGCTATTTGGTAATAGCCTCAACCTTCACAGGATCCATGGTTATTCCCTCTACGGATACGATGTGGCCTAGAAACGCCACTTTGCTCAATCAGAATTCGCACTTGGAGAACTTGGCATACAACTGTTTTTGGCGAAGTATTTGTAGTACAATACGAAGATGGTCTTTGTGTTCCTCCTTGGATTTAGAGAAAATCAGAATATCATCAACGAAGACGATAACAAACTTGTCCAAAAGGCATGACTACGGTTCATCAGATCCATGAAGACGATAACAAACTCATGGAAGACATGGTTCATCAAATTCATGAAGACTGCTGGAGCATTTGTAAGTCCAAAAGGCATGACTACAAATTCGTAGTGTCCATAGCGTGTACGGAAAGAAGTCTTGGAGATATCCTGCTCTTTCACCCGTAGCTGATGGTAGCCAGACCTCAGATCAATCTTAGAGAAATATTTGGCGCCTTGATCCTAGTCAAACAAATCATCTATACGTGGCAAAAGATATCGGTTTCTGATTGTGATATTATTAAGCTCACGGTCATCAATGCATAAACGCATACTACCATCCTTCTTCTTCACGAACAACACCGGTGCACCCCATGGAGATACACTAGGGCGGATGAAACCTCACTTCAAAAGTTCCTACAGCTGCTCCTTTAACTCTTTGAGCTCAAAGGGAGCCATGTGGTAAGGAGCCTTGGAGATTGGTTCAGCTCCTGGGATGAGCTCAATACCAAACTATACTTCACGAGCAGGTGGTATGCCCGAAAGTTCTTTAGGAAAAACATCAGGAAATTCTCACACGATAGGCTGATCCTGAATGGATGGAGGTTCAACCTCAATATCATGAACAACAGCTAAGAAACCCTCACAGCCATGTGACAGTAAGGCACGTACCTGTAAGGCTGATATGATTTGTACAGACTTTCCTGGTATAAAACCATTGTGAATGTACTCTGGTGCGTTGAAATCATCGAAAATAACCCGATATGAATGGCAATCTATGGTGGCGTGGTGTTTAGATAACCAGTCCATGCCTAATATCATGTTGAATTCGTACATGTCCAATGGAAGTGCATCAACTAAACGAATTATGTCGTCAAACTCAAGGGGAAGATCTTTGTATCCATGTGTGATGCATACAGAGTCTCTCAGGGGCGTGGATATGTTTAAGACATTATCAAGTGGCATAGGGGATATCCTAACTCGATTAGCATAAGTAGTGGATATGACTGAATGAGTCACACTCGTGTCAAACAAAACGCAAGCAGCTTGACCATATATCCTATATGGGTATAAAGTACTCATAGGTAAATCGAGGAACGGTTATTTCATGTTCATGAGCTCACAATTAGTGACTATGAAATGAAATGGTGTTATTTTGGTGTTTACGTATACGTATAAGTATTATAGTAAATTGTATTTTTTTAGGATTTGGGGTTTAGCATTTAGAGGTATCGGGTAAGGTGTTTAGTCATGTGAGTATTTTCCGGGATGGTTTTAAGTCATTTAGGACTTAGTTATAAAGTTTATTTCAAAATTTAAGAGTTTTTTTAAAACTGTATATTTTATGTTTTTTTTACGGTATACACATATATTGACTAGTTTTACGGTTTTGAGGTTTTAGGAGCTGAAATAAATTAAGGTAACTTAAGGTATTATTAATAATATATTAATAAGTCTTAAAAAGAAAAAAAAAGAAAAAAAATATATATGAATCGGATTTTAAACCGACTAGAAAAGAAAAAGAACTCTACTCTTATTGGACCGAATTTTTTGAATATTCAAGACTAACGTCGATCAAAGATCACATCTAATAATCAGCCTCGTTTTGAGTGTTACAGTTGAAATAGCAATTTATAAGCCACGTGTGGAGTAGTTGGATTTTTATAAATCTGATTTTTATAAATTTGTTACTTAAAAAAAACACTCGGGTAAATTTTTAATTTTCGAACAAAGTGCTTAATCGTTTATACCATTTTTCGATCTTACCAAATGAGAGTGTTAAAGAGTTTTACGATTTATTCGTTGGTGTGTAAATTCTCGCACATTCGACTTCACAGTCTTTCTATGACTTGTCAAATATCGTATTGGTCTTTCGACAATAAATCACAATTATCTTTCATCGACATTCCATGGAATCGTTGACTTCGACTTTTCAAGAGGGAGAATTACATATATTTCAAGCCGATACAAGAAGCAGTCACAAGAGCATAGAATCAGGAGGAAAACAAGAACCAAGTAGCATGTCAGGTACAGATAATATTCTTCATATGTTGTCTGAAATGAATGGGCTAATTAACAATCCTGCTAATCGTTTTACGACTGCTTCTTTAACCAATTCTGTGTCTAGGACTGAAGAGCTTGAAACCATTTTAGCTCAGCAATCCAAAGAGCTTGAGGATGCCAAAATTGAATTTTCGAATAAAACGGAGAAATTTGAAACATATTTTGAAAAACTTGAAAAGTCAAACGTTGTTCTTGAACGAAAATTAGATCAAACAGCTCTAGATTCTAGATCTGAAAAGGATAATCTTTTGAAACAAATTCAGTTGCTTGAATCTAAGTTGGCATCCCAAGATGAATTGCTCAAAGAGAATGAGACTTTAAAGGCTCAAGTTCAGGAAAAGGTATTTGCAATAGCGGCTCTGAAAAACGAGCTGAGGAAAACCAAAGGAACTAGTATGGACACTAAGCTTGAAAAACCATCAATCTTGGGGAAATCGCCTCAAATACAGTCCGTTAGACAACCAACTGCATTTAGATCTGAGCGACCACAATCCTCGAGACTGCAGTTTGCCTCCCAAGTTGATATGGCTCATATTTTTAGAACAGTCACTCCACCAACTAGGGCCAATGTGACTAAAACTTCTTTTGCTAGACCTAATCACATGATTGCATCTAGTCTCCCTAGACATAATACAAAGAACACGTCTCGAACTAGTTCAAATGACGTTTGCCATACATTTGGTCTAAGGGAAACTAAGCAAAACATACAAGTAAGAGATAGGAATTTCAAACCAAGTCAGACGCCTTCTAGTTTACCCAACACTGCTAACCGTAGCATGTCACATCCTAGGAGCATCAATCAATCATCTAGGAATTCTAGATCTTACTCGGACATTAAATATGCTACTTGTAGAACATGTAGGAAATGTGTCTTTAAAGCCAATCATGATTCCTGTATCAAAAAATTACTTAATGAGGTGAACTCCCGTGCTAGACTTAAATCCCAGTGGGTCGCGAAAATCAAACCCATTGGTAAAATGTGGCGCCCCACTGGTAGAACTTTCACTCTTGTAGGAAACGAGTGCCCTTTAACTAGGATAGTCTCTGATTCTACTAAGACTACTAGGGAGGAAATTGAAAAGGAGGATACATCACTTACGCCTGAACTTAAAGTTTTCTATAAAAGGAAACGTTTGCCAGCTAAGACAAGTGAATCATCTCCTCAGGTCACCTCTAGCATAAGAACAGAAAACTGTGAACCCCCACTTGCTTCTAAGATAGATATCGCTAATCCATATCAAAGCATGCAAATTCCTAATGAGAATGCAGGTACCAAAGAGGATGTTCCAAAAGAACGAAGCGGTCCAATCATTATATACCATTCAATTAAGGACACTCTTAGAGTTTGGTTGCTGAAGAAGCAGATATCGGAGAAACAAGTGTCTTAGGGGATTCATGGTTAAGCCTAACAAAGGACTTACAGTCACATAACAGATTGTAACTCGATCCTCAAAGAAAGGTAAGTTTATCGCCGATGATAAACTTATCCTCAAAAACGAGAAATTAATTTTTCTCGGACACGGGCTTACATTAAAACTATTCAAAGGTTTTAAGCTCGTGTATAGGACTTATAGTCACATCACAGACTGTAACTCGATCTTCAAAGAAAGGAAAGTTTATCGCCGATGATAAACTTATCCTAACAACGAGAAATTATTTATTCTCGGGCATGAGCTTATATTCAAAACATTCCAAGTTTTTCAAGCTCATGCACAATGGCTCACAGTCAAATCATAGTCTGTGACCCGAACTTCAGAGAAAGGGAAGTTTATCTCGTCAAAGATAACTTACCCTAAAAACGAGAAATTAAAGTTTCTCGGACACGAGCTTCCGTTAGAACCATTCAAAGGTTTTAAGCTCGTGTATATGGCTCCTCGTTAAATGACAGACGATGAACCGGATTTCAGAGACAGGGAAGTTATCTACGCAACGATAACTTACCCTCTTAACAAGAAATTAAGTTTTCTTGGACATGAGCTTATCCTAAAACCATTCAAAGGTTTTAAGCTCGTGTATAAGGCTATTCATTAAATATCAGATGATGACCGGATCTTCAAATAAAGGAAAGTTTATCGCCGATGATAAACTTATCTCAAAAACGAGAAATTAAATTTTCTCGAACACGAGCTTACTTTAAAACTATTCAACGGTTTTAAGCTCGTGTAAAATGGTTCATTGTTAAATGTCAGACATTGACCCGTTCTTCAAATAAAGGAAAGTTTATCGCCGATGATAAAATTATCCTTACAACGAGAAATTAATTTTTCTCGGGCATGAGCTAATTTTAAAAACATTCGAAGTTTTTAAGCTCATGCACAATGACTTACAGTTAAATATCAGACTGTAACTCGGACTTCATATTTAGGAAAGCTTATCTATAAAGATAGCTTATCCTCATAACGGGAAATTAAATTTTCTCGGTCATGAGCTTGTATTAAAACATTCCAAGTTTTAAGCTCAGAAAGGAAAGTGTATCTTTTAATTAAGAGAACTTTTCCTCATAACAAGAAATTCATCTTTCTTGGTCATGAGCTTTCCGCTAAAACATTCAAAAGTTTTCAAGCTCATGAACACGACTTCTAAGTAAATGTCAACTTAGGACTCGTTCTTTAGTTAAAAGGAAAGTTTATCGCCGATGATAAACTTATCCTTAACAACGAGAAGTTCAAAACTTCTCGGACTTGAGCTCGTTTTGCAAGATATTCAACATCTTAAGCTCAAGTAATTCGTTTTTCAAAACAATGAACATAATTTTTCGAGAATTTCTCAAAAGGTTTTTCTAAATCTTTCAAAATTGTGTGTTAAAAAATGCTTTGATAAAAAGAGCATGTCTTCTAGAATCGATAATATTTACGACACTAGAAATGTCATTCAATAATGACACGGGGTTGTAAATAAAGTTCGAGCAGAAGTTCAAATGTTTTTAAAACATGCTCAAAATGGCTTGCTATTATTTCAGATAGTAACCCGCTTTTCATATTAAAGTCAAGCATTTCACCGGAAAGCTTTGACTCAACAACGGGAATTAATTTTCTCGGGCATGGTTTACTTTATAACCATGTAAGAGATTGTGTTTACGTAATAACACAATCTAACACGAATATATGTACGATTCAGTGCATTTATTTGTTAAAACAAGAGAAGTCTTGTTTTTATGAAGTTATCATCTCCACCAACCATAGCAACTTACAATTGATATCTACATACTCGACGATGGGACTACTCAAACGGTGACTACAACTCTTTCAATAGAACACGGGTCAACAATTGAGGGGGAGCAATTGTCCAGCATTCAGAATCCTTGATGCCGAGAGTACCAAGTTCACATATTGGTGTCAAGACAATGATATCAATCATACACATGGAGTCAAGAGATAACTTCAGATGTGACGAGGTGACCAACATTCGTGAACAAGAACCATGTGAATCTTTCATTTGATGTTCTTCATCATTCAGGTCCAACCTCGTAAATTGCTAATCTTGTGAATACATTATCATATATGATCTTTGCACGTGATAAATACCTTACACTTGTGTTTAAAAGGTATTTAATTTACGTTTCAAGTACATCCTCATTAATTTGAGGGGGAGCTTGTGTAATTCATGAATATAACTAGATTTGCATTTTTCTTCCTAAATTTTCTTAAACTGCTATTAAATCAATTGATATTAAAAACATCGAATGGGTTAATATTTTTAATATGAGGGAGAAAATGTGATTTAATATGGGAAATGATCAATCACAAATGGTTTGACTTAACGTGCTAGCTCATCCCGACATGTGCGAAATGTTTTCGGATATCGTGGCATATGTTAAGGGGGAGCAAAATGGATTTACACTTCAAAATGGATTTCATGGTGACACAAACTTACCCAAAACATCTCTATTCACGACGGTGAAGATTGTGGTGACATAAGGATGGTAGGATAGGTTAAAGTCCAATGATTCCTCTAGAACCGGAGGAATCTTCCCAAGGACATTCCATAGCTAGAAATAGTAGTCCTTAGGAAAGATGGAGAAAGATTGTGAACGTAGCTGAATGCCGACCAAGTACTTAAGTTAGCACTGGAACAATCACAACAAGGTGCTAGTGATGACGTATTGGTAAGCGTTGAAGGGGTTGAAGAATGAAAAAGAATTGTAAAGATAAAGGGTGTAAAGAAAGAAGCCCTCCTTACAACTTAGGCAGAAACCGGGTCAATACATATGTTATTAAGATCATTGTTTAATGATTCTTAATATTGAAGACAGACATCATGGACCCAGTGATGCAAGGCACAACCCATCCCAGCTAACTCAGATATCTCTTAAAAGATATTTGTTTTAATCACATGGAGACAACACATTATCTATTGATTTATTCACTCCGAATAAATTGGTATTGAAATGGTGGCACTCCTCTCCATCCTCCGATCACTAAAAATCCAAAATGCAGGATTGAGTCTAGAGCCATTTGAGATCATTAAATATCTCATTAGGACACACTTTCATATTTCCTTTCTTCTTCACACACTGTGAAAAGTAAGAAAGTTCTTAAGAGTCCTACGCAAAATCTACATGATCTTGCCTGAACATCCGAGTAATACGAAAGTATTTACAATGAAGATGGAAATCCTTCTTGAGCGAATATCAAAAAGCTCATGGTAGGTGACTTGTGCGATTCTTTATGAATCAAACTTGTGATAACTGGAAAGCAACAGTGGTTTAATTCGTAAATGAATTTAAACACGTTCCAGGCCTCTACGCAATATCTTAGTGATCTTGCCAAAACACTCAGAGTGATACCTTAGTGTTCACAGTGATGAGTGGAAATCCTTCTAGTGTTAACCTCAAACAGCACTTGGTAGGTAACTTGCAAGATTCTATACGAATCAAGCTCGTGAAAACTGGAAAGCAACGATGGTGCGATTCTTAATTGAATTTCACTTGTTCCAGGAACATGAATTGACGGCTTCAAATCATGCAGATATTATTATCCTAATGATTCACTCTTTACGTTCGCAGTCAGCTTTGGACGGTCGAGTAAAGAGAACGGGTTTACCCACGAAATCTTGTCAAGGAGGTTCTTTATTGAAACTACCTGCCACAAGTACGATAGTTAATATCATCCAACGGTCTTCACCGACCGGAGGTAAAATGCTACCGAATTAGAATGAAATGTTTAAGGCCATTTCATCCGTGTATATGGTTTGTTGCTAACTGTCTTATGCAGCGTAACAAGAAGGTGGCATTGCGGTGTACAATCCAGAAGAAGTTGTCACCACATGCTTATACTACATATACTCAGTACTTCAACGAATTCAAGAAAGTCTGAAGGTCAAGTCTTCCGCTGTATCAAACTCTGAAGCTTTCAAGAATTATAAAGGTATAAATATGTGGAACATGAAGTCACGAAGAGGCGAATATCACAAGTGATGAATGCACAAGGTCAAGGCAAGGAAACATGCTCAAGGCTAAAGTCAAAAATCACATCAAGCATATTCACAAGAAAAAGATCGAAGACTCAAGCATAGTATGCTAGGTTTAAGATTTTGTAAAATGGTGTGACCTCCCTTTGGGGGAGATTGTTAGAAATACGTTTTTCCAAGGAAAGTCTCGGTCACATCATTATTAGCATAGATCACGAGCTATAGACTATTTAGGACATTGTAACTTGGAGTGACCTCCCTTTGGGGGAGATTGTTGGAAATACGTTTTTACGTATTTAGAAAGGATCGGTCACTCCAATGATATTGGGCTCGTGATCCATTATAGCCGATATAGCCCACATGTAGGGTGGGCTATATAAACCCCCGTCCTAGCATGTTAGGAGTGGTTGAACACTTTCATTTAACACATTTCATATTTCCTCTCTTCCTCTCCTTTCTCTCTCTACCTTTCTCTCTCTAAGTCTTCCATTTCTTCCATCATTCAATAGATTAACCATACAATGCCTAATCCTTAGAAAATACGATCCTACAGTAAACTTCAAGACCATTCACAAACTGGCGAATATGAATTTGGTCTCTGGTTTACCTCCCAAAACATTCAGGAATGACATCAATTGCCTTGCTTGCAACAAAGTCAAACAATATAAAGCATCCTTCAAAGCCATTACTGCTCTCAGTTTAATAACTGAACCATTACAACTGCTACATATGGATTTATTTGGTCCTAACTCTATTAGGAGAATTGACCATAAACACTATTGTCTTGTGGTAACTGATGGCTATAGCAGGTTTTCGTGGGTTTTCTTTCTGGCTGCTAAATATGAGACCTACCCCATTCTCAAATACTTCATTACACTTATTGAGAATCAGCTGTCCAAGAAGGTGAAAGGTATTCGTTGCGACAATGGAACTGAGTTCAAGAATGCAGACCTCATAGCACTTTTCAATTCCAAAGGTATCAAAAGAGATTATAGTGCTGCCAGGACTCCTCAACAGAATGGTGTTGCAGAAAGGAAAAACATAACCCTTATAGAAGCAACAAGAACCATGTTTGCTGATTCCAAGATGCCGACTATGTTTTAGACAGAAGCTGTCAACACTGCTTGTTATATGCTGAGTACGGTCTCCATTACCAATCCACATAAGAAGACTCCCTATGAGATACTCACAGCTAAAGTCCCAAGCATTACTCATTTGAACCCATTTGGCTGCTCTGTCACCATTCTGAATACTAGTGACTATTTGGGGAAATTTGATGCAAGGCGGATGAAGGCTAAATTGTGGGATATTCAGCTCACTTGAGAGCCTATAGGGTTTATAATCTCACTGTTAAGCGTGTCATTAAAACTATTAATCTCAGGTACTTTGAGGAAAAGACAAACATCCAAGGCAAAGGTCCTGAATGGTATTTTGATCTTGATTATCTTAGTGGTTCATTGGGATATTTTCGTTTCAAAACTAACCAAAATGTAGGTCCACAAGTGTTTGCGTCTTCTAGTGCAGGTGCTACAACTAGTTTTTCGGACTCAGAAGAAGATGATGACATTTTTGTCCTACCACCCTATTTCACCATAGTCACTCCCGACATCAGTGCTACTACTATTGGTTCTACTTCATCAGACATTGTGGACTTACAAGGAGCTCTTCATACACTGATTAAGCAACAACAAGATGCTACTATAGAAGCTACTCAAGGAGGCTTTGAGTTTTCTTTGAGTACTCCTATTGTACCTGTTACTGCTGCTGATCCTATTGTTACTCCTAGTGCAAGTTCAACACCTATTGGTAGCCCGGTTAGTGATCCTACTTCCACAACTAGGTTCAATGGTCCTTCTGACTCGGGAAACTATCAAAAGAAGTCTTCCACTAAGCTGGATGATATTCATAAACAACCAATAGATGGCATTTTCGACTCTGCTTCATATATTGATGACATAGTTGGGGATCGTAATAACTTGGCACCAGAAGTAGAAGTAGCTCATACTCCTATTCAGCAGATCAATAAAGCGCATCCTACTACTCAAATCATAGGAGACCCTGGTTCTACTGTCAAGACTCACCGCATGCATAAGAAAGCAACGTCTGGTCATCATGCTCTTGTGAGCTATATTGAAGACCAATAGCGTAATAATCACACAGATTTTCTTCACTGTTTGTTTGCTTTTTCTCTCTCACAGGTGGAACCTAGGTCTGTTTCACATGCTCTTGAGGATCAAAGTTGGGTGGAGGCTATGCAGGAGGAGATGTAGGAATTCTTGTTTCAGAATGTTTGGACCCTAGTTGATTTACCAGATGGAAAGACAGCAATTGGTACCAAATGGATTCTCAAAAACAAGAAAGATTCAAGGGGTATTGTGGTGAGGATTAAGGCTAGACTAGTCGCACAAGGTCACACTCAACTAGAAGGAATTAAATATACTGGAGTCTTTGTTCCTGTTGCAAGAATTGAGGCCATTCGTTTGTTTTTGGCTTTTTCTTCTTATATTGGCTCTACGGTATTTCAGATGGATGTCAAGAGTGCATTTCTCTATGGCAAGATTAACGAGGAGGTATATGTCACTCAACCTAAGGGCTTTGTGGATCCCCTTCATCATAAAAAAGTCTACAAGGTGGTCAAAGCTCTTTATGGACTTCATCAGGCTCCTAGAGCTTGGTATGAGCGTCTATCCACTTTCTTGTTGAAGCATGGCTATAGAAGAGGAACTATTGAAAAAACATTGTTCCTTAAGAGGAAAGCCAAAGACATCATCCTGCTTCAAGTATATGTGGATGATATTATCTTCGGTTCTACTAAGAAGGAATGGTGTGATGAGTTTGAACAACTAATGAAAGGCGAATTTTAGATGAGTGCCATGGGAGAAATCACATTTTTCCTTGGTCTTCAAGTCAAGCAGCAGTCGGATGGTATCTTCATTAGTCAAGATAAGTATGTTCATGAGATCATTTAGAAGTTTGATGTGGAAACTCTTAGACCAGCAACAACACCTTATGAAGTCACTAAAGTCAAACTCAAGAATGAGCCAGATCTCTCTGTAAATGTTCACATGTACAGGTCAATGATTGGCTCACTCATGTATTTGACTGCCTCACGCCCGGATATTATGTTTGCTGTTAGTGCTTGTTCTAGACATCAGGTGGCTCCAACCGTGTCTAATTTGAATGTCGTTAAGAAAATCTTCAAGTATATCAAGACACAACCCAAGCTAGGCTTGTGGTATCCAAGGGAATAACCTTTTATTCTTGAAGCCTATAGTGATAGTGATTATGCAGGTGCTAATAATGATAGGAAGTCTACTACTGGTGGTTGTAAATTTCTGGGTCGAAGACTTATCTCATGGCAGTGTAAGAAACAGACAATAGTAGCTACTTCCTCAACAGAAGCTGAACATGTAGCTGCTGCTAGTTGTTGTAGACAAGTCTTGTGGCTACAAAATCAAATGCTGGATTATGGGTTCAACTTCATGAACACCAAAATTTTCATCGACAATCAAAGCCCTATCTGCATGGTGAGGAATCATGTGTTTCATCAACGAACCAAGCATATAGAGATACGGCACCATTTTATACGTGATGCCAATGAGAAGAAGCTGATGCAGGTTCTCAAGGTATATACGGATGACAACGTTGCTGATTTGTTGACTAAAGCATTTGATGGTCCAAGGTTTAGACACTTGGTGGTTCACATTGGTATGGTCAATCCTTGAGGTCTAGGATTTAGGGGAGGCTAAGCCTAAGGGGAGGCTTATTGTACATATTTACTTGTACATTCTTACATCTGGTAGCCACTAACAACATTTTCAGTGGGTATTTGCGGTGTGTGCAACTTCTGGTGGAAGATTTTGGTTACTCCTAGTGGCACTCTTCTGCTCCTAGTGGGTTAAAACCCCTATTCTTCACTTGTGTTTGGCTTCTAGTACCACATTGGGTCACTGTTCATTGTGTTGACTTTTATTGACCACTTGCTGCTCCTAGCGTTGACCTCTACGCGTTTTGACTTTTAGTCAATGCGAGTTACTTCTGGTGCACATATTTGTTTATCTTTGGTAACTGGGATTTGCTAATAATGGTTTAGAGGGCAAGTGGTTACTCAGCATTAATGACTTAATTTGAAAAGGGCAACCCCCATAATTAGGGGTCAATGAACAGTTTCCCTAACCATTTTATGGTCAAAGGGCTCATTTGACTCAATTATCACAACCACAACACACACACACACACACGCTCCTACCCTTAACAATCTTCAACGAATCATCTTCCACTGCTCAATCATCATCAATGGCATCTCTTCAATACAAATCCGATCACAAAAAGGTTGCTTATCTCGGAGAAGGTCCTAGAAGAGAGGAGTTTCTTGACATCTTGGAGTACATTGAAGCTTCTAATCTCAGGTATGCCCTTATTGTTTGCCCAACTGTGTATGGTTCTGTCATTCGTCAGTTCTGGGCTACTGCCAACACCCACGCTGTTTTGGGTCACCCATTGGAGATCCATGCTACTATAGATGGTCGCTCCTATGTTGTGACAGAAGCATCCATTAGGTCTGCCCTTCATCTCCAAGATGAAGATGGCATTCTTTCTATTCCAAATGCGGAGGTGTTGGATTGTATGGCTGCGATTGGGTACAATCATGAGAGGAAGTTTAACTTTCGGAAAAATAGGTTTTCCCCTCAATGGAGGCTGCTTGTTCACTTCTTGATACAATGCTTAAGTCCCAAAGCTGGGAGTTGGGATGCCTTTCCCATCTCTCTTGCTACTGGTTTGGTGTGTATTGCTCAGGGTCGCCCATTTAACTTTTCTCGTTATTTGCTTGATGGTATGCTTAGTAATCTTAGTGCTACTGGTTCTAGAAAGAAGTTTCTCATGTATCCTAGGTTGTTGTACCAGATTCTTATGTGTATACCTAGGAATAGGCAAGAATATCACCCTTCTAGGCTTAGCCCTAAAGTTTATGTGAATATGACCATTGGACATCTTGGACCTCACATGCCCCTTACTGCTGCTATGTTGGGCCTTGCATAAGGGGGTCCCAATGTGGTTCCTCCGGCTGGTCAAGCCGAGGAGGAACCTCAATTGGTGGATAATCCCATAGAGGAGGAGATATCTGCTGCTGGTGTGCCACATGTGGAGGTTGAGGAGCTGGTTAGAGAGGTGGTGGTAGAAATGCCATTTCCCTCAAAGGCCACCTCTTCTTCTCACCCACATGTGTCTCCATTTGTTGATTCTCCCCCTCCTATCCTAGTTCATCCTTCAGCTGAGGAGCCTTCTAGCTCTCTTGCACATATGGATAACCAATCCTTTGCTTCTGGTCCCAATGAAGCATCCCCCAAAGTAAGTCCTATTGGTGGGGAAGCTGAGGAACCTGTTTCTATGACTTCTTTGCTTGCTCTTGTGCACAAGTATTATGAGAAGATTGTCTCTTTGGAGGATGAGCTCAACCAACATCGAAATCTCATAAGGGATTTTGTGCTCCCTTTGGAAAACAGGGTCAAGGCATTGGAAAAATTGCTCAAGCGTCATAAGAAGAAGATGGTATTATCTGATTCTGATGAGGATGAAGAGGAGGATGGGTTGACTGTATTGGCTAGGGATGCTTTTGCTGCAAAGCCAAGTGATGACCTACCTGCTCCTCCTAGTGCTTCACGCATTCCACCCACTGCTGTTGGCCCCGTGCCACATGATGATACTGTTGGTCCTTCATCCCCCACTCCTGGTCCCTATCATGATCCGAAGGGTAAAGCCCCTATGATTGATGCACCCTCCCCTCCCAGAAAGAGAACCCGTAGACAAATGGAGGAAGAAAGATTGGGAGAGGAGGCTGCAAGATGCAAGAGGAGTTTGACCAACAGGCTGCGGCTGCCTCAACGGCTGCGGCTGAGGAGGAATCCTTGAAACAACAACGACGTGAGCAGATAAGGCACAATGCCATGTTTTGGGACAATGCAGATTGGATGAATGTGATTACCATCCTCACATCTGAGTACTCTCAGTTCTCTGATGTGTTGGGTGTGGATGTGAACCAGGGTAATTGTGTTGGAAGGGAGATGTCTCTGATGCAAAGGCAAAGGAAAGATCTAGCTGCTCAACTTCGCAAAAAACGACGCAATCGCCCTCTATCTTATGCTGAGCAAAAGAGGTTAATGCAGCAGTATGTGAAAAATTAATTTGGCGCCTATTATCAGACTGGTTGGACATGGAAGAAGGTAAGGAAGCTATCTAATAATAAGCTTAAGGAGCTGTACACAAAGATGATCAGGCAAAGGGATGCCCCTTTACCTGCTCATGCTATATATCGCCCTCCTCCTCGTGTGGTTCACACCTCCAAGCCTACTGCTTCTCCCACTCCATCATCCGTTGTTCAAGAAGGAGATGTTACTGGTGTCTCATCTACTGGTCAAGCTACTATTGTTGTTCCTACTTCCTCTTCATAGGTTGATCCCACCCCTTCTACTGTTGATGATACTACCACACCTGTTGTTGTTACCAATCCTGCTGTTAATCCTACTCATGTTGTTGATTCTACACCTCCACCAGTTTCTGAACCGCTTCCCACTCCACATGAAGCTGAAGCTACTACTGCACCTATCCATGTTGATGATCATGTTCCTACTGCTACTGCACCTACCACTGTCAAGGTAAAGGAGGAACCCTCTACTACTGTCCTCACCCCTCGCCGGTCTATTCAAAAGAAACAGGCTCGCCGTGGTAAGACTGTTCCATTTGAGAAGAGGGAGCCTTCCCACTTGATAGATGTCACTTATGATAGCGATGATGACTTTCCCCTTGGCCGTGGAAGGATTGTGTATTGGGAGGTTCAACCATCACCCATTCGTGTTAGAACTTTTACTCATATGGTCCGGACCAATGCTAGCCACCATAAATACTTCTCTAGTTTGAATGATATTTTATCTTGGGTGGATCGTCATGGTGTTATATGGGTTGGTTGATGCTGCTATTCCAAAGTCCCCGAGTGATGTTCCTAACTGGCCTGGGTTGGTCCTTTGGGGTGATTTGAAGATCATATTGGATTGTCCCCCTGATTCTCCTAGTGCTGGTGTGTGGAAGGAACAACCTCGTTGGGTGATTCGAAGGTGGAAGTTGTATGCGGGTTGTGTTGTGCATGTGTTGGAAATCGAATCTGGTGCTAGTGTTTTTATGCTTGTGGATTTAGAGTATCACCTGACCATTGCTACCATGGAAGCCATGTTAGAGAGCCACATGGTGGTGTCAAATGCTCCTACTGGCAACGAGTCTGCTATGGCCACCTCCTTGGTTGAAGGAATTCAAGCTCGGCTACTTGCGGACAAGGTTGCTGCTTCTGGTCAGTGATTGGTTTGTTTCTTCAATACTTTTGATACTTTATACATTCTTTTCACCAATATGTACAGTGATTGGTGACTAACACTTTACTTAGTTTGTTAAAAAAAGATATACTTTTATATAATATCTGCTATACTTCTAACATGTGATGGAATTTCAAAACCTGTAAATCATATAATATCTGCTTATACTTTTCCATCATGAAACTGCTTAACACATGGATTTTTCACACTTGGGCTGTCATGTGGTATACTACTGGTGTTGGACCTGTTCCACACAACATATGGTGTTCAACTCACCATGTCTTGCAGACAAGAAAGAGTTGGTTCACCATGAGGGTACGGCTCTGGTGTGATTCTCAAATCCGTTGATGGTTGCCAGTTTACCCAAAATTGGATAGTTTTCACTTGCCTTGGTCCTACACTGAAAAGTGGCTAGTCCAAGGGGGTACGGCTCTTGGTAAAGACTCATATCAAATCCGTTGATAGCTGTAATAGCTTGCACAAAGCTATCGGGTTTTCAGCTCACCGATGCTTTATTGCTAAGAGTTGGCTAGTCCGGAAGGGTACGACTTGTGGTAAATATCAAAATCAAATCCGTTGACGGCTATGATGATTTGCCCAAAATCATTAGGGTACCCCACTCACCATTGATTTACGTTCTAAGAGTTAGGCTGGGTTCTGGTCTCCCAGGGTGATGCTTATTCCACCACAAAGACTAGCTAGCCCATGAGCGAGCAGCTACTTGGTAAAGGCTTATCGAATCTGCTCATGTTGCTGTGAAGATCCAACAAGTGAAGATATGTTCCAAGCTTTCAAGAAGCTTCTCAGAGTTACTAGTTGCAGCAGTCTTTTTGCTTTCACTTCTGATGGTTATATTGCTGCTATTTGTTTTGATGTTTCAATCCTCGTGCTGTTTTGCAAGATCTACCAAGAAACTTGAACTC
Organism: Glebionis coronaria; assembly: GCA_025667525.1. NCBI lineage: Eukaryota > Viridiplantae > Streptophyta > Magnoliopsida > Asterales > Asteraceae > Glebionis > Glebionis coronaria. The sequence continues at coordinate 341,178,833 of CM046874.1, forward strand.
AACCAGTCAAATTCAAGTTTAGGGGAGGATTGTTAGGACCTATGTAATAGATATTTGTAATCGATAAACTAGGAGGTATGTAGTTCCTCCTGGTCTTAGTAGTAGTAGGAGCAACTCGTGCTCCTGGTCTAGTATAACGTAAAACAATGTTATTCTTAGTAGTTTGTTAGGATATGCATGAGATATGTTAGGAAAGGATATGCATATCAGGAGTTACACGTTTATGTTTAATGTAGTATTAGGGTTTCCTTGTAGTATAAAAGGAACCCATTGGCAGAAGGGTCAGACATACCTTTCACCATTATTCATTTCATATTAATAGTAAAAATCCTTAGTAAGGATCAAGTTATTTTAGTTATTCTGTTTCTTCTTGATCATAGTATTTGTATTCCGCACTTATACTTTGTATTACATTAAGAGTCTCTATATGAATAGACTTGTGATTACAGAAGTCGTTCACCATCCTTAACAGGCTGCAAGATCCACATCTAGTGGACCCAACAAACACCTCTACTATAACAAATCCCGCCGGATCTATAACAGATCTCGCCAGAAAACGTAAATATGGTCGAAAAACAACAAATATCACCATATCACCATAAATACACCATATCATTGTCGATCTTGTCCATCATAAAGATACATTTTTAATTGGTCCAACATCTATTATCTGATAATGATTTTAAATATCACCATAAAGCTATTAAACATGATATTTGTTTTGAATATAGAGTCTGGAGATGTTTTTGAAACAATTGCAGATCTTGATGCTCAAGATCTGTTATACAAGAAAACCCATGTAAATCACATGTGATTTTGATCTCAAATTTTTATATTATTAATGAACATGAATTATATGTGATTTTGATGAATCACAGGCGATTTCGTGAAAGTTTATGGACTTATATTTAATAGTCATATGATAGGATCAAACTTGATATTACGGGATTGCACACAATACGTAAAGAGTTACTTTATTTAATAAATATATTTATTATATTTATTAATTATTTAATAAATATATATTTATTATATTTATTCAATTAAACCGAGCTATGACTTTAATGATCATTAAATAATTAAGAGTTAAGTATTAACAACCGTTAAGGAATAAATAGTAAGTAGAATAAATAGAAAGAAGGATGGAAGGTTTCGGAACACCCCTAAGGGGTGTTTTGGGTCGTCGGTTATGGAGGCAAGGGGAAGAGGAAAAACTTTTCTTTTATTTGTTTTAGACTACAAGAACTAGGTCTATATAAACAACACCCCACCTCATAATTCACAACACTAATCTCTCCCCCTCCTCTCTTTCTTGCGATCGCAACACATAACCCATAAAAGGGTTTCGGTTGGTTTTTGTGTTCTTTCGGTTTTACTTATAATATAGTCCTAGCCCCTCTCTACGGTTGTTGGGTAGATTTTTCCACTAGCGTAGAAGCTCAGTTTACACGTGCTAAAATCATGGTTAGCTCGTTGTATTACGTGTGTACAAGATCATAATATAGTCTTACTTTAGACTATATCTTGGTTATATACGGTATAAACCCGAATTGGTGATTCGTTCATCTTGTGGATTTGCTTTAGCGTAAAGGTATGTAACCCTAATTCGATTAATTATAATTGTGTTATTATTATAATCTTGTTAAATCGCTTCCGCTATGTGTGCTTTGATCTCGTTTAGGGTTTTGTGTAATTGTTATGAACTATATAATCCTTAAGTGGCATCGAGAGCCGTTTTAACATCTTATAATTATCAAAAATCTAAAAAATTTAACTAATAATTGTTTTGAGTTAAAACTACATGTTTTTTAGGTTTTCTTAAAAATTAGGGTTTTGTTTTTTAAAATTAGGGTTTTTGTCCGAATTTTATAAAAAAAGAATTGTTTTTGAAACCCTAAATTACATGTTGATAATTTTAGATTAAATGGCATGATTAAGTGTTATGTCATGTAAATTAAAGGTTACGATCCGAAGATATTTAATTGTTAAGATTTGAGGGTGGATCCATGATGTACGTGCATGTTTTCATGGATAGTAAAATCATATCTTTATATGATTTTATGTTTGTTTTATTTGATTCAATAAATCTTGAATTAGAGAAGACTTTTATATGAATGTAAAAACCTAGATTTGATGATTATTGAATAAATCGTTTACATTTGGCTATTTGATTTATTTATTACGCATATAAATTGTTATTATGTGTTTATGATTTTGTTTTTTTACTTGTTTATGTTAAAATTGTTTGAATTGTTGTAAACAAGGGTTTTTTTAAAAGAAATAATATGGACTAAATCATATTAAAATTAAGATTTATTTGAGATCTAAATTACATAATATTACGTTGATTGGTGAATTGCAAAAATAATCTAACGGTCTACTTCTTTTGACAAACTATAAAGTGGGTATAACGCACCGCCGGTCATGTACTTGGTTAAGGAAGGAGGTGTTAAGCCATTAGTCGCTGACCAAATTCCCGGCTCGCCTGTGCGTCAAATTGAAATTACCTATGATTATTATTTGAGTTGTACCTTAAGGTTGATTTACCGCAAGTTCACATCCGAATTCACAATGAATAAGGTTATTGCTTTGTGATTTAGCCATAAGTACGTGTGAATAGTTATGGGTAAATTATTTGATTGGTTGAACCAATACCTCAACATAATTTATGTAGAAATTTAGTCTTGTGAAAAAGTTTACTAAATGTTTTATTAAACTTATGCTTTGGAGTTGTATGCATTCTTCTCGATACATTGATTTTGACATCAAATTTATACCATTAAAATTTAAGTCGAATGCTCCTAATTGACAAACACTTGAAATTTCTATGTAAAACCAGCATATAAAAAACATGAACAGTATACTACGTAAACATACGAACCAATTAAAACCTTCCAATTATGTCATGTACACGTGTCACGAACATTAAATTCAGAAACTACGTGCATATTAATGCACGATAATTTTTAAGTGCGTAATAATACACGATAATTATTAAGTATAATAATTATGATCACGAACATTTATGAACATCATAATTATTACGTATAATAATTATAACACGACTATTAGAACACGATATATATACGTATTACATGTAACACGAATATTTAAGCATGAACTAGAACGACTAATAAACACGAATGTACACAAGTATTAGCTTAATTATAAAAAGGCACGGGTTTAGCCTGGTGGGCCATGGTAGCCGCGGACAAGGGAGACAAGGAGCGGTCCCAAGCCCATTTTTGGTTTAACCAAAGGAAAACTAAAACCTAGAGTTTTTCATAACATAATTTTTACAAAAAATTAAAAACCCTAGCACCCTTGGGACCCATAGCCACGGCACACAAATCAAGAACAAGGAGGATTCGTTTGATTTCAATCTTGGATTCCAACGTGTGAGTGTTCGTGTTCCTAATCCTTGTTTAATCACGTGAACGGTATATCAAGAACCTTAATCTTTTTAATTCCTTTTTATTAATTATGAATATGTGGGTTTTGATCTTTAAATAATTAATAAAAACATGTTAGGAACTAAAATAAACATGGGAAAGGGTTCGCTTGGTTTATGGTTGTTGGAAATTCACTTTATGTGACGACATTTAAGAATTCCCATTAGTTATCATAGTCACACACGCTTAGACTAGACTAGGAAACAATGTATAGTTTAGGTGCGATGTGTGACTATATATACCCCTCCACGGCTTCCAAGGAGGGGTGTTGCTTGTGTTTCATTTCAATTTTAATACATTTTCTTATTTTCACACACAACCTTTTCTCTCTCAACTCATCCATGGCTACCACCACCTTCCACCACCCACCTAGACCACCGGATTACTAAAAAGCAAATCCACAATTGGCATCAGAGCCTCGGTTTAATCCTTGGATCGTGTTTTTGTTTTCGATTTGGTGGTCTAAAAATCATTTCTTTGTTTCATGTCTAAAATCTGTCACTTTAATCATTTTTTTTAAACAGTCTGTCATACTTTTTAAAACTGTTTAAAGTTTTCATTTCATTTGTATCACTTTTTGGTCTCGTTTTTATCTCAAATATGTAGTCTGTCTCGTGGTTTGGAACTGGTCCAAAGAAGATATGTCCTGATATGATTTTCATTGGTCAAGTATATTTTTGGTCAACGTCTCATTTGTTGGGTTCAAAAAAAAATCTATCCAACATATTATTCAGCTTATTCTGGGATTATTTCATGTGCTTACATGTGATTTAATTTTTTTTAAGTTTTCTGGGTTCATCTTGAAGATGAACTGGTATGATTTCAGATCCACAAATTCGGGGAAGTACAATATGGATAAGATTTCAGATCGGAATATTGCGATCGCATAAACTAGGGGTTTCTACTTGCGATCGAATATTCCAATAGATCACATTCCGATGGAACCATTCCGATGGAACCATGCCGATGGAACCATTCCGATGGTACCATTGTGATGGAACCATTGTGATGGAACCATTGATATGGAACCATTGCGATAGAACCATTGCGATGGGTACCATCGCAATGGGGCACATCAGATTGCGATGGTGTCCAAAAGTTAAAGTGCGATGGACTTATTACTCATGTTGCGATGGCTTGTTTTAAAAACTTACGATGGCTTTATTTATTTAGACATTGTGATGCATTCAAAAGAACGTTGCGACCAGTTTAACTCGACCCAAAACCATGTTTAAAAGTCATTGTAACCTGACCATCGAGACCTGTTACTTGACCAGAAGAAACTTAACTGCCTTATATCACCTCAACACCATATCTATTCCTTACTCCCATCGTCACCTAAACCCTCTATAAATCAACATATGACTTGAATCATCTAAAACAGAAATATATTTTTGATCTCAGTTTATTGTTTTTCGTGGTTTTAATCAAAACCATCATTAGGTGTAAACCCACGAAACAATACTACATCATCATCGATCTGTAATTAGTTTTCGAAATCAAAGAAGGATTGATAACATTTGTGTCTCAATCAATTCTTTATTTCGTTTAATTACCAAAAACAAGAGATACAATCTGAATCACTTCTGTCAAGGCATTCACCTTCATTGATGTACGAATTTTAAGAATGAATCATAACAACTCTGTTAGATTCGATCTTGGATTCGTTTAATTAAACAAAATCAAACATGCATTCAACACCTACCCGAGGCCCTTCTTTAGGATCTTGAAGCCTGTTTCTTTATTCTCGTTGGTTTCGCTTACCCTTTGAAGATGAAAACTCGTTTCATTCTTTTGGATATATGAAACAAAACGTAGATTTATATGTTGTTGCTGCTGTTGGGATTTTTTGACCGGAGATGGGGTGTCGAAATGAAGAGATGTTTAGATTGATGATCTAAATCTAAGATTTCTGTGATGATTGTTTAAGGGTGATTTAGATGAGAAGGGGACGGAGTAAACAAAGTCGAATGGAGTTTTAGTTTGACTGTTGGGGGAGAGAAAAGGGGACGGAGGTCTCAATGTGAAAAATGGATGCGTAAGCTTTTTGTGTTATGTGTGATTAGGGTTTCTTGCCCTAATTTAGTGGATTGGTACCTTTTATATTAAAATGCTTGCACCGAGTACTACTTTTACCAATGGGCCACGTATTGTTTTCATCTGTGTTACATGTGGAAACGTGGTCATGTCACATAATGTGATAATTTATCATTTTGACTGGGTATAGCAAACATTGCATTGGGCCTATCTAAACAAGATATGATGTTGCTACATCATAAGATTGGATCGTAACACATATTTAAATTTGGTAGCATGGTTTTTGTGGGCCTAGCTCAAATTTGGTTGCATGGTTTTTGGACCGGGATGAGTTTGTGTATTTCAAATGATGGGCCACTTTTTGATCAAATTTGTTATATCCAAATATTATTTTATCATTTTATTTGATAAATGGTAATATTTTGATTAACGATTTTTGATGTGACAAAAAGACGTGACAAAGTGACGAGATTTATTTGACGAGACCAAGAAAAATGGCTATATTTTTTAGTGGCTACGGATGTTTCAACGGGTTTTATTATTTGACATTGAAGGCGAATTTATCGAAGGCGTGAACTTATTTTATCTTTGAAGATAACTTGCTCATGCTTAATCTTAGAATGAAGACTTGTTTATCTAGTTTCCGGGTTCGGGGTGGATGGTTGATGACTCGGATAACTATCACTTAAAGGGGTTACATTGTTGTACTCAGTGTCACGGCGCTTAGTCGACGTGGATAATTTCAAGAGGTGTTGTGCTTATAGACTTCTTCAGTGATGCATTGGGTACTTAGAGATTTCTCCACCGTTCCTCATTCAACAATTGTGCAAGCTTAAGTCACAAGATCAAGGGATTTTTATTCAGTTTCATGTTTGGTATATCTGGTTCATTCTATCAGTGGTCACTTCAAATTGCTTACAAGGGGGTTGGTAAAGATGGCCATGGAGAGTTTATGAGTAGATAATTTCGATCAACAGCTGATTCTCGCCAAATATATAATTCTACTTATTTATTATTCTCACGAGATTTCAGGTACATGTGCGTACGATTTATTGCTGGTTCAGAGTTTCGAAACCATCAAGGGGGAAGAAGAAGACACATTAAACGCACAATGAGTACACGTGATGAACTTCATACCTTCTTTTTGATTTGAAGACATTCCGGGAAGACATTTGTCATAACCGCAGAGAAAATCAGTGTTTTAACTCGTGGCGTTATCAATCTCTAAACGGAACACTACTGATTCGATGTTTATTGTTTTGATGTTTCAATTAATCATCATCATTATCCTATATGGAGAGATATGCACTTCCGGGACTTAATTGACTCTGGTGCATCTCCGGAAGAAGATATGTGCATTTCAGGGACTTAATTGACTCTGGTGTTACGATGTCAACTTCATGAATGGGATAAAGTGTCTACTTCAGTATTTGAGCTTCATACTTGGGATTGGTTTACTTTCTTCAACTATGTGGGGGAAGAAATGTCTTGATTCTTTCTAGTATGCATAACTTGAACTCTCAGGGGGAAGAAAAATTCAGAAGAATTATTCAAGCGTGAGAAGAGAAGTTGTTGATCTACTTGGTGTGCCCTAAACTTTCAATCCCTCATAGCAACATTATCATGTTATATGATGGGGTTTGATTTTTAAATTCCACTGTGCGTTTAATTATTCTAAGCTTTATTGAAAGCTTTGAAGTTGCTTACGAGGATTGTCGGTTTAGGGGGAAGCTATTTAAAAGCTTCTACATCAAGTTTATGTGGCATGAATTAGGGGGAAGTTAATTCAGAAGCTTCTCCTTACCCAGAAGTATATGGATTACTTAGCTCGTGTCGTTACAGTAATTCTACTACAATTTACTTTAAAGATGAGTCGTTTTGAAGTGAAGACTTGAAGTCAAAGGCCTCAGAAGACATCATCAGCATTGGACGCTTCATGAAAGATTTTGTTCTTAATCATTATGTACTTGTTAGGAAAAATATTGTAAGGAATTCTACACGTCGGCCCATGGGGGAAGATTGTTGTAAATTCACTTTATGTGACGACATTTAAGAATTCCCATTGGTTATCATAGTCACGCACGCATAGAATAGACTAGGAAACCCTGTATAGTTTAAGTGTCGTGTGTGACTATATATACCCCTCCAAGGCTTCCAAGGAGGGGTGTTGTTTGTGTTTCATTTGTGTTTCTTTTTTGTTGAATACACTTTTCTTATTTTCACACACAATCTCTCTTTCTCTAAACTTCATCCATGGCTTCCACCTTCCACCACCCACCTAGACCACCGGATTACTAAAAATCAAATCTACAGTGGTTTGGTTCGGCAGCCAACCGAGAGTCTGATGACTCTCGGTGTTCATTGTGTGGCCACTACCGAGACCCCTGAAGGGGCTCGGTGTGGGTCTCGGTTCAACAACAGGCACCACCGGCTGTTGCGGGTGGCTGTTTGGATCGAGCAGTAGGAATAACGAAGACGGTAGGGGGAACCACCGGCCTTATGTCGGTGGGAACCCTGTTCGGACAGTGGGTAGCCAAGGCGCATAGCATCGGCATCAGCCATCGCTGTTCGCAGCGCAGCCACCATCCGCCACAGCAGCCGCGACTGTGGGTGGTGGTTGGTGTCGGGTTTTTAGTTTTATTTCAGGATTCGGGCTCGAGATTATTTACAAGTTATTTTTTTACAAAGATAATTAAATTAATTAACATGCTATAATAATTAATTTAATTTAATCATGGACTTAGGTTATATTATTTTATAAATAATACATGTTTTAACCTAAATATTTTATTATTTATTTTAGACTATAGTTTATTAATTAATTATTAAAACATGGACTTTTAATTAATTAACAATTCATGACTTAGGTTTATTAATTAAAATTAATAATACATGTTAACCTAAGTATTTTATTAGACTTAATTTAATTAAACCATGACTTAATTGAATTTGTATAACCTATAGTTTATTAATTAACCATGATATATTATCAATTAATAAAACATGAACTATTATTATTAATTTATAATCAGTTATAACCTATAGTATTTAATTAATAAACTATACTATTAATTACATGACTTATGACTCTTAAACACTAAACAATAGCTTATATTAATAGCTTATTAATCCAGCTTATTTCTAAATATGGAAACTTTCTATTTCAGGAAACTTACTATTTTTATAAACTTTCTATTTTTAGAAACTGATCTATTTTTAAAAACTTTCTATTTTTAGAAAACTTTCTATTTTTGAAAACTTTCTATGTTTGGAAACCTGCTATTTTTAGAAAGTTACTTATTATTATACAACAAATATATAAATTCAAGAATACAAGATAATACTTAACCAGAGTACATGAAATACATGAATAATACAATATATCATTTAACACAGTAAAATAAGACAAGAACATATAAAACAATCTATGAACATGTTATAACCAGTAACGTACTCGGTAATCAAAAAAATTATACATGTCCCTTATTTATGTAGCATTAGTGAGGTCGGAGTAGGACTATTCATCCTTTCATCTTTCCTCGTTCACTGGACACAAGGTACGGATTTTCCGTCCTTCAGTATGGACATTCTTTTCCTTGTTAGGATTCCCCGTTTGCAGCCAACTATTTTCCCAAGTATATGTTTATGTTTTGATTACTTATGTTTAGTTTTAAATTCCTAAGCCATATACATGCATGACTAGTGTCACCTAGTTATGGAGGTACCATAACCATAACACTGGAGGCACCAGTGTTATGACTTCCTCACGGGGGAGTGATTGCTCGTGGCGTCACGTTTCAGTTTTGGCCTTAAATTTATATTATCATGTGGCGCGTATGGGTGCATCCTAGTTACATGTTTTATAGGATTTTCATGGTGAATGCGATGTATGCCTTGCATCCTTCACAAGGAGTTGATCCCTCCTACCCAGACTAATTAATTAGAGGCGACCCCTCTAATTGCATGATGAGGTCTCCCCTCAAAGTATTCATGCACGGTGGAACCTCATGACCTATATGGGCTATTGGCTAATTAATACAGTTTTCATATAAAAACATAAGTCTTTTCAAACTATAAAACCAATTTTATGAACATGTTCCAGGTTATCTAGGACTTATACATTCAGCTGCTATTAGTCTTTTATGCTTATGTCATTTCATGCTATACTTGTATATCTGTTCATTGGGCGTTATTCTAAGCCGTTTTCCTTTCATGTTCCCAAACGGCAAGTACTCAAGGACACTCGTAGACTTTTAGAGTATGTTCATACGGATGGAAGCTATCTAGCCTTCATTACTTTATGCATTTCCATTCATTACGTTACTTTATTTCTTTGGACATTGTTTAGTCCTTTTCCAGTTTAGTACTTATATTCATGTGTGTGAGTTTATACTTGGACTACCGATGCTTGTTTCCAGTATTTCCATTCATAGTCATTTAATGTTTTTGGACATTTACATTGCATGCTTTGATGACACGCCATAATTATCCTGCGATATTCCATTTACCAATGTGACGTATTATAATTATGGTATCAGAGCCTGGTTTCGACCTGTAGGCTCTTAAAACATGACTTGTGATTAGTGGGTAATCACCATGGTCTTCCTAGAACTTACAGTTGTTTTTATGCATTTGTCCATGTATCATTGTTGCGGGAATTTTGAATAAGTAATGGTTGGTATAGGACTGGCCATATTTAGTCGCATATGCTTTTAATCGGATCATTTTGTTTTGATGAACCGACCCATAGGCGTTCATCCTCGTCATGTCATTTTGTTTTGGTGAACCGACCCATAGGCGTTCACCCAAACTTATGTCATTTTCATTGTCATGCATTCATACAAAGTTTTCATGCATAAAGTTTTTTTTTATGTTTATATGCATAAAGTTTTTTTCATGTATATATATTATGTTTTAATCAGCTTAATCATTGCATTGTGTTTTATACTATCAGATGGTTCTCACACGTGAACAAGAATAAGTGAATGCAGCAGTTCAAGCTGCTATGCAGGCTATGCTTCCTCAACTGAGGAATGAGATTCGAGCCGAGGTGCAAGCTGCCAACAATCAGCACCAGCACCAGCATCAGAATCTTCCTCCTCCACCTCCAGCTACCCTGATCACATGGCTTGAGCAATTCAATAAGCAGCGTCCAAAATCTTTCGAGTAGACTGACAGCCCTGCTGAGGCTGAGAGCTGGATAGCTCATATTCAGAAGATCTTTGACGCAATGGGATGCGGCCCTGTCTTTAAGGCAAGGTTAGCTTGTTACAAGTTTGAAGGGGACGTGCTTGCATGGTGGAAGGCACTGAAGCTGTCGAATGGAGGCGACGATTGGGTGACTGGATTGACTTGGGAAGATTTTAAGGAGTTGGTTATGGGGCAGTTCTTCCCGAAAGCTGAGCAGGATAAGCTCAAGAGGGAGTATCATGGGATTAGGCAGAGAGCTGAGGAAAACAGCAATGAGTTCATGTAGAGGTTTCTTCGATTGGCTGGATTCCTTAGCGCAGCAGCCGGGACTGCAGAGGAGCAGGCATATCACTTTTGCTGGGCTCTTCGCACATCAGTCGCCAATAACTTGGTGTGTCCTACATTCAATATTGTGGCATAGGTGGCAGACGCAGCCCGCAAGTTGGAGATGCTACAAGAGAATGATGAGTTTGGAGAGGCAGAAAGACCCGACAAGGGGTATTTTCGTTAACAACGGTGATCATTTCATTTCATTCAGTACTATCCAAATATTTATCTTTCTTTATATAATTGCATCTTTCAGGCAGAAGACTGGGGACCGGTCCCAACCGACCACTCAGTAGCAGAGTCAGCACAATGGTAACGGTCAGACCCTGGATCGTTCTGCTTCGGATAGGCGTGGCGGTAATGACATTTATCGTAACAACGCCAACAACTCCAAAAGCAGCAAGTCCCTAAACTTACTCATTTCTTATGTTATGTGTTTTATGATTCATAATTCTGACACTTCAGCATGTACTACCAGGAATAATGGCAACGGACGGAAGCAGGACCGTAGAGGTTCACGGACTAACCATGCAGCTACATCTGGTATTACATCTTATGATTTTCTGCATTGTTCTGTTTGTACCCATTAATCATGTCTTACGTATACTTTTCTAAATAGGTTCCCAGCCAGCTAGGGAACCTGTTGGAGGGTATACTCACCCTCTTTGCACTACGTACAACCGTAGACACCCAAGGCCGTGTCGCCGTGATAGCGATGCTTGCTTCAAGTATGGCCAGCCAGGCCATCGCATGAAGGACTGCCGTAATGGCGAGATTGAGGGCACTTCCGGACATGCCGACTCCAAGCCACCTTCTACTATTGGACGGGTGTACACGAACTCGCGTGATCAGGCCAACAAGTCAACATGTACCATCACTGGAATCTTGTATATGTATGGTCAAGCTGCATGCGTCTTATTTAACATGGGTGCTACTCATTCGGTCATATCTACTGTTTATGCCAAGCATGTTAGGATATCCCCTATGCCACTAGCAAATGTCTTATACATTTACACGCCCTTAAGAGACTCTGTACGCATCACACATGGGTACAAGAGTCTCCCCCTTGAGTTTGACGACAAAATTCGTCCAGTTGACGCACTTCCATTGGACATGTGCGATTTCGACATGTTATTAGGCATGGAATGGCTATCCAAACACCACTCCACCATTGACTGCCATTCATATCAGGTCATCTTCGGTGATGTAAACGCACCAGAGTACATTCACAACGGCTTTATTCTCGGAAGGTCTGTACAAATAATTTCATCCTTACAAGCACGTGCATTACAGTCACATGGTTGCGAGGGCTACTTAGCTACTGTTCATGATATGGAGGCTAAATCTCCATCTATCCAGAATCAACCTATCGTGACAGAATTTCTCGACGTGTTTCCTGAAGAACTTCCGGGCATACCACCTGCTCGTGAAGTAGAGTTTAATATTGAGCTCATCCCAGGAGCTGAGCCAATTTCCAAAGCTCCTTACCGCATGGCGCCCATCGAGCTTAAGGAGTTAAAGGAATAGCTACATGAACTTTTGGAACGAGGGTTCATTCGACCTAATGCATCTCCATGGGGTGCACCGATTTTATTTGTAAAGAAGAAGGACGGTAGTTTGCGTCTCTGCATTGATTATCGTGAACTTAATAAGATCACCATCAGAAATCGATATCCTTTGCCACGCATTGATGATCTGTTTGACCAACTCCAAGGGGCCAAACATTACTCTAAAATCGATCTAAGGTCTGGCTATCATCAGTTACGGGTGAAAGAGCAGGACATCACCAAGTCTGCTTTCCGTACACGATATGGACACTACGAATTCGTAGTCATTCCATTTGGCCTTACCAATGCTCTAGCAGTTTTCATGGACTTGATGAACCGTATCTTCCATGAGTTTCTGGACAAGTTCGTCATTGTCTTCATTGACGATATTCTGATTATCTCTAAGTCAACGGAAGAACACGAAGACCATCTTTGTACAATATTACAGATACTTCTCTAGAAGCACCTGAAAGCCAAGTTCTCCAAGTGCAAATTCTGGTTGAGTAAAGTGGTGTTTCTAGGCCACATAGTATCCATAGAAGGAATAACCATGGTTCCTATAAAGTTTGAGGCTATTACCAAGTGGCCAAGACCGACATCAGCAACTGAAGTTCGCAACTTTCTAGGCTTAGTTGGTTACTACCGTAGGTTCGTAGAGAACTTTTCCCGATTAGCACTGCCATTGACCAAACTGATGCGGAAAGGGAGAAATTCGTCTGGACTGAAGAAAGAGAGAAGAGCTTTGAAGACCTAAAGCAGAGGCTTGTATCTGCACCTATTCTTACTCTCCCATATGGTACAAGTGGATTTCAGATCTATAGTGATGCTTCAGGGAAGGGCCTTGGCTGTGTTCTCATGCAACATGGGAAAGTGATTACTTACGCATCACGACAGCTTAAGCCTTATGAGGATAACTACCCTACGTATGACTTGGAACTTGCAGCAATCGCGTTTGAACTGAAGATATGGAGGCACTACTTGTACGGCGAATCATGTGATATCTTTACAGATCACAAGAGCTTGAAATACATCTTCACTCAGCGTGAACTGAACATGAGGCAGAGAAGGTGGTTAGAGCGGTTAAAGGAATATGACATTAATCTGCAGTATCATCCCGACAAGGCGAATGTATTGGCAGATGCTCTTAGTAGGAAGTCAGGTATGATCAATGGCTTTAAGATAGAGGAAGAGATTATACGAGACTTGGAGCGACTGGATATTGGGATCATGGTACGTGGATAGCATAGTTACTGGGCTAATCTTAGAGTGGAGCCTCACTTACTCTCTAGGATCAAGGAAGCTCAGAAGGATGATGGTGAAATTTGGGCAATTATTCAGAACTTAGAGCAGCAGAGGGAGTTTCTATTAGATGACGACGGTATGTTATGGCAGGGCACTAGACTTTGTATTCCTGATGATCTTACACTCAAGGAAGCGTTATTGGCTGAAGCTTATAGCTCCCCATTCACCATTTATCCTGGTTCAACCAAGATGTACTACGACATCAAACAGTACTCTTGGTGGAGTGGTATGAAACATGATGTTGCTACCTATGTCTCCAAATGTCTTACCTGCCAGCAGGTTAAGATCGAGCATCAACGATCTAGTGGTCTACTACAACCATTAGACATTCCATAGTGTAAGTGGGACAAGATCACCATGGATTTTGTCACCGGACTTCTGTATACCAAGAGGAAGAATGATGCCATTTGGGTTATCGTTGATCGACTTACCAAGTCAGCCAATTTCTTACCAATCCGCAAGGATGTTGTAGTTAGCAAACTTGCTGACTTATATCAGAAGGAGATCATGACACTGCATGGTTCTCCATCCAGTATCATCTCGGACAGTGATCCACGGTTTACTTCGTAATTTTGGAGAAGTCTGTAGAAAGCTTGGGGCAACAGACTTAAGCTTAGCACCGCTTTTCATCCTCAAACAGATGGACAGTCGGAGCGAACCATTCAGACATTAGAAGACATGCATACAACAACAGTTGGCACGCCAGCATCAAGTGTGCACCGTTTGAGATGTTGTATGGCAGGAAGTGTCGCGCCCCAATCTGCTGGGATCAGGTTGGTGAGCGAACACTTGAAAGTTCGGAGATGATAGAGATGACCAACGAGAGAGTCGCTGTAGCTAAGGTGAAACTGCAAGAAGCTCGTGCATGTCAAAAGAGTTATGCCGACAAGCATCGTAGGGATTTTCATTTCAACGTGGGAGATCATGTTTTTCATAAGGTATCACCGGCGCGTGGAGTTAGACGTTTTGAAATCAAAGGAAAACTCAGTCCTCAATTAATCAGACCGTTTGATATCATCGAGCGAGTCAGTGAAGTATCGTATTGTTAAGCGTTACCTCCGCAGCTTTTTCACGTTGACGTTTTCCATGTGTCCTTACTCAGAGGGTAAAATTATCATCCCCTTCACATGGTTCGGTATCCACTTGAACAGATTCGTGAAGATCTTACCTTCACTGAGGAGCCCGAATCAGTTCTTCATCGTCAAGAGCGAGTCATGAGGAAGAAGACGATTCCATTCGTCAAAATCCTTTGGAGGAACCATACCCAGCGAGAAGCCACTTGGGAGACAGAGGAATCTATCTGGACTTCTTACCCTCATTTCAAGTTTTGATTCGGGTATGTTTCTCTTTCAGTTTATGTTATCTATAATTTATGGACGAATTATTATTTTTAGGGGGAAGAGTTGTAAAACACGCATATAAATACCATGAACGGTACACTACGTAGACATACGAACCAATTAAAACTTTCCAATTATGTCATGTACACGTATCACGAACATTAAATTCAGAAACTACGTACATATTAATGCACGATAATTTTTAAGTGCGTAATAATACACGATAATTATTAAGTAATAATTATAATCACGAGCATATGATCACGAACATTTATGAACATGATAATTATTACGTATAATAATTATAACACGACTATTAGAACACGATATATATACGTAGTATATGTAACACGAATATTTAAGCATGAACTAGAACGAATAATAAACACGAATGTACGAGTATTAGCTTAAATATAAGAAGGCACGGGTTTGGCCTGGTGGGCCTTGGTAGCCGCGGACAAGGGAGACAAGGAGGGGGCCCAAGCCCATTTTTGGTTTAACTAAAGGAAAACTAAAACACGGAGTTTTTCATAACATAATTTTTATAGAAAAATCAAAAACCCTAGCTCCCTTGGGACCCCATAGCCGCGGCACACAAATCAAGAACAAGGAGGATTCGTTTGATTTCGATCTTGGATTCCTACGTGTGAGTGTTCGTGTTCCTAATCCTTGTCTAATCACGTGTACGGTATATCAAGAACCTTAATCTTTTAAATTCCTTTTTATTAATGATGAACATGTGGGTTTTGATCTTTAAATAATTAATAAAAACATGTTATGAATTAAAATAAACATGGAAAAGGGTTCGTTTGGTTTGTGGTTTGGTTCGACAGCCAACCGAGAGTCTTACGACTCTCGGTGTTCATCGTGTGGCCACAACCGCGACCCCCTAAGGGGCTCGGTGTGGGTCTCGTTTCAACAGCAGACACCACCGGCTGTTTGGATCAAGTAGTGGGAACAATGAAGACGGCAGGGGGAACCACCGGCCTTATGCCGGTGGGAACCCTGTTTGGACAGTGGGTAGCCATGACGCGCAGCAGCAGTAGCAACCGCTGTTGGCAGCGTAACTACCAGCCGCCACCGTAGCCGCGGCTGTGGGTGGTGGTTGGTGTCGGGTTTTTGGATTTGTTTTGGGATTTGGGCTCGAGATTATTTACAAGTTATTTTTTACAAGGATAATTAAATTAATTAACATGCTATAATAATTAATTTAATTTAATCATGGACTTAGATTATATTATATTATAAATAATACATGTTTTAACCTAAGTATTTTATTATTTATTTTAGACTATAGTTTATTAATTAATTATTAAAACATGGACTTATAATTAATTAATAATTCATGACTAAGGTTTACTAATTAAAATAAATAATACATGTTAACCTAAGTATTTTATTAGACTTAATTTTATTAAACCATGACTTACTTAAATTTATATAACCTATAGTTTATTAATTAACCATTATATATTATTAATTAATAAAACATGACCTATTATTATTAATTAATAATCAGTTATAACCTATAGTATTTAGCTAATAAACTATACTATTAATTACATGACTTATGACTCTTAACCAGTAAACACAAGCTTATATTAATAGCTTATTAATCTAGCTTATTTTAAATATGGAAAATTTCTATTTTAGGAAACTTACTATTTTTAGAAACTTTCTATTTTTAGAAACTGATCTATTTTTGGAAACTTTCTATTTTTAGAAACTTTATATTTTTGGAAACTTTCTATTTTTAGAAAACAGCTATTTTTGGAAAGTTACTTATTATACACAACAAGTATAATAATACAAGAATACAAGATAATACTTAATCAAAGTACATGAAATACATGAATAATAAAGTGTATCATTTAAAACAGTAAAATAAGACAAGAACATATAAAACAAACTAAGAACATGCTATAACCAGTAACGTACTCAGTAATCAGACAACTTATACATGTCCCTTATTTATGTAGCATTAGTAAGGTCGGAGTAGGACTATTCATCCTTTCATCTTTCCTCGTTCACTGGACACAAGGTACGGATTTTCCGTCCTTCGGTATGGACATTCTTTTGCTTGATTCCCCATTTGCAGCCAACTGTTTTCCTAAGTATATGTTTTATATGTTTTGATTACTTATGTTTAGTTTTAAATGCCTAAGCCATATACATGCATGACCAGTGTCACCTAGTTATGGAGGTACCATAACCATAACACTAGAGGCACCAATGTTATGAATTCCCCACGGCGGAGTGATTGCTCGTGGCATCCCTTTTCAGTTTTGGCCTTATATTTATATTATCATGTGGGGCGTATGGGTGCATCCTAGTTACATGTTTTACAGGATTTTCATGGTAAATGCGATGTGTGCCTTGTATCCTTCACAAGGAGTTGATCCCTCCTACCCAGACTAATTAATTAGAGGCAACCTCTCTAATTGCATGATGAGGTCTCCTCTCCAAGTATTCATGCACGGTGGAACCTCATGACCTATATGGGCTATTGGCTAATTAATACAGTTTTCATATAAAAACATAAGTCATTTCAAACTATAAATCCAGTTTTATGAACATGTTCCACGTTATCTAGGACATATACATTTCCGCTGCTATTAGTCTTTTATGCTTATGTCATTTCATGCTATACTTGTATATTTGTTCACTGGGCGTTATGCTAAGTCGTTTTCCATTCATGTTCCCAAACGGCAGGTACTCAAGGACGCTCGTAGACTTTGAGAGTATTTGCATACGGATGGAAGCTATCTAGCCTTCATTACTTTATGCATTTCCATACATTACGTTACATTATTTCTTTGGAAATTGTTTAGTCCTTTTCCAGTTCAATAATTATATTCATGTGCGTGAGCTTATACTTGGAATACCGATGTTTGTTTCCGGTATTTCCATTCATGGTCATTTAATGTTTTTGGACATTTACCTTGCATGCTTTGATGACACGCCATAATTATCCTGTGATATTCCATTTACCAAAATGGGGTGTTACATGCTACATCATCAAATGAGATTTTTGGATGATGTTGTGATGAAGAGAAAACTTTCATACAATGAGAATTCGTATGATAGTTTTACGTTACTCAGATTAGTTGACTTAATTAAGTTACTCAGTGAGATCTAGAAACTTAAGGCATTCAGAAGGGATGAAGCATGTTTACAATGCAAAACGTTTTTGCCAATGTAAATCCCTTATATAAACTAGAAATTGAAAATTGTTTGTCAATTGAATTTTTCGACAAGTCACTATGTTGAGTACATTCATCACTAGCAGATCAACTGATGTAATGGGTCTATGTCAATATAGTTCTAGGATTCAAGGAAAATACTATGGTTTATTTACCGAGGTAATTTTATTTTCTTGAAAGTATTTTATTATCGAAAATACTAGTATTTAAACTTATTTATGTAGAAATGGCTCAACCTGACAATAACACTTCTGCGTTCAAAACGTTTTTTGATCGTCCTAAACTTACTGGCCCAAACTTCAATGATTGGTACCGCTCACTAAGAATTGTCTTGAGAGTAGCGGGTACTATTGATATCTTGACTACTCCCTATCCGGAGGATCTTGCTGAAGGAGCTTTTGAAGCGCAAAAGCTTGAACACGCTGTTAATGTTAAGAAGCACTCGGAGGTGGCTTGCTTAATGCTAGGAAAAATGGCTCCTCCACTTCAGAAGAAGTATGAGCTATTTCCGCCTAAGCGAATGCTTGATGAAGAGCTGCAAGCAAGCAAGCTCTACGACTTAGTAGATGCTTTGCATAGCTGCAAGCAAGCTCTTGGAAAGTTTGTTTGTGCCCATTACATGGAGATGAATGGTTATATGGAATAGGTCATTGCATTAGGACAACCCTATGATCATAATATGGCTATTAACTTGATCAATAGGTCCCTTAACAAGGACTTCAATGGTTTTGTTAGAAACTATAATATGCATTACACGGGGAAGACAGTTAACGATTTGCATGCAATGCGCATTGACTACGAAAAGGGGTTAAAAGACAAGGTATCTACTTCTACTCTTTCTGTACTACCCATACAAAAGGGTAGAGTGAGTTAGCCAAAACTGCAAGCGAACAAGAAGAAAGGCAAAGGCAAGGGTGGTAAGGCAAGCAAGTTGCGACTTATTCGAAACCTAAGCAGAACTTTGTCAAGAAGAATCAATCTCAGAAGGATGAGACTTGTCACCATTGCAAGGAAAGTGGTCAGTGGAAGAGGAATTGTCCTCTTTACCTCGAAAAGTTGCGAGAAATAAAGAAGAAGTCTAAGAAGAGCGCTGCAGCTTCAGGTACTATATTTATGATTGAATAATTTAATTTGACATACAAGTTAAATTCCTGGGTATATGATACGGGATGCAGTATTAACATTTTTAATACGCTGCATGGATTTAATCTGGAAAGGAAGCTGTCCTATGGGGAATAGTTTCTGCAAGTGGGGAATGGCGCACAAGCAGCGGTTGAAGCTATAGGAACATTTAATTTAGTTTTACCTTTGGGTTTAGTACTGATTTTAAATGATTGTCATTATGCACCTACAATTGTTAGGGGTGTTATTTACTTTTCTTGTTTGTTGAATAATGGATTCGTTAACACTATTGATTATAATGGAATTTCTATTTGGAAAGATCGTATTTTCTATTTTAATGCAATCTCTATGAATAGTGTGTTTGAAATAGACATGCATCATAATGAATCCAAGAATAATAATAATTTATTTTTAGCATGAATAAGAAGAGAAAGTTTGGCAAGAACTCTTCTTATCTTTGGCATTATAGACTTGCCCATATTGGGAAGACTCATATACAAAAACTTCAACGTGAAGGTCTTTTGGAAAATATCAATGATGAATCATTTGATAAATGTGAGTCTTGTATCTCTGGAAAGATGACCAAGAAACCTTTTAATAGCAATATTGAAAGACCTATCGATCTACTTGGTTTAATACATACTTATGTGTGCGGGACACTTAGACATTTGTCAAGGAAAGGTGCTAGCTACTTCTTAACATTTACGGATGATTATAGTCGTTATGGTTATGTTTATTTGCTTAAACATAAACATGAGGTATTTGAAACATTCAAAGTGTTTAAAGCAGGAGTAGAACTGCAACTAGGAAAGAAGATTAAAGCTCTTTGTTCTGATAGAGGTGGTGAATATTTAAGTCAAGAGTTTATAGATTATCTAAGTGAGAATGGAATTGTTTAGCATCTTACTTCTCCCT
Organism: Glebionis coronaria; assembly: GCA_025667525.1. Lineage (NCBI taxonomy): Eukaryota > Viridiplantae > Streptophyta > Magnoliopsida > Asterales > Asteraceae > Glebionis > Glebionis coronaria. Next base: position 341,199,268 of record CM046874.1, read on the forward strand.
ATACTCTAGAACAAAATGGCGTATCTGAAAGGAGAACTCGTACATTATTAGATATGGTGCGATCTATGTTTAATCTTACAACTTTACCTTTATCCTTTTGGGATTATGCTTTTTCTGCTGTTCGCATTTTATAATATGGTTCCCACGAAAAAGGTTGATAAGACACCATATGAACTATGACATGACAAGAAGCCATATTTGTCTTATTTAAAGGTCTGGGGTTGCGAGGCATATGTGAAACATGACTCGGCGATAAAATCCAACAATGATTTATAAAATGTATCTTTGTAGGATGTCCTAAGGAAACTATGGGTTACTACTATTATTATCCACCTGAGAACAAAGTGATTGTTGCTAGGCATGGAGACTTCCTTGAATGTGATCTTGTAAATCAAGAATTCAGTGGGAGAAATTATGATCTTGAAGAGAGTCATATAGATACATTACCTTCTAAAAACACTAGCGATGTAATTCCTGTAGAACAAGAAAGTCTGGTGGTTCCACCAGAATTAGTTCCTCTACGAAGATCTGAAAGGATTAAAAACGCTAATAGCAATATATGTCTTAATATAGGATGATGATGATGTAGGGGATCTTGGAGAACCTGCTAATTATAAATCCGCCATGCTTGATCCTGAAAGAGATAAGTGGATGGTTGTTATGGATGAGGAAATGAAATCCATGAAAGTAAATGATGTTTGGATTCTTGTAGATCCACCACCAATTCTAAAGTAGTGAGACATAAGTGGATATACAAGAAGAAAACTGACATGGACGGTAGAATACAATCCTATAAAGTTCGTTTAGTAGCTAAAGGTTCTACTTAAACTTTTGGCATAGACTATGAGGAGACTTTTTCTCCTGTAGCAGACTTAAGAGCTATTAGGATTCTCATAGCTATAGCAGCATACTATGAATATGAGATATGGCAAATGGATGTTAAAACTGCCTTCTTGAACGGTCGCTTAGATGAAGACATCTATATGCAACAACCGGAAGGGTATGTTGATCCTAATAATCCATAACACACGTGTAAACTTCAAAGATCTATTTATGGTTTGATGCAAGCATCACGTCAATGGAATAAACGATTTGATGAAGAAATCAAAAAGTTTGGATTTATTCAAAATCGTGATGAGCCATGTGTATATCGCAAAGCTAGTGGGAGTGATGTAGTATTTCTAGTCCTATATGTTGATGACATATTAATCATGGGAAGTAACATTCCAAGACTTAAAGTTGTTAAGGATTATCTTAGTAAATGTTTTTCAATGAAGGATTTAGAAGAAGCATACATTCTGGGAATTAAGATCTATCGGGATAGGAAAAAAAGGTTAATTGATCTAAGTAAAGATGCTTATATAGATAAGATATTGAAGAAGTATAATATGCGTAATTATAAGAAAGGTTTTCAACCTATGGAAGTTAAGCACAATCTGAGTCATGAGATGGATGCATCAACTCCTGAAGAGGAGGCATACATGTAGAAGGTGCCTTACGCTTCGGCTGTAGGATCTATAATGTATGTTGTAAGATGCATAAGGCCTGATGTAGCGTTTGCTCAGACCTTGGTCAGTTGATACCAACAAAATCCAGGGAAGCTTTACTGGACTGCTGTTAAACATATTCTAAAGTAGTTAAGGAGTACGAAAGATATGTTTTTGGTATTTAGAGGGAAACCAGACACAGAACTGAATGTGACAGGTTTCTGTGATGCGTCCTAGCAATGTGATAAAGACGATACGAAGTCTCAAACGGGTTACGTGTTTGTTATCAATGGAGGAGCAGTTGACTGGAAGAGCAAGAAACAGACAACGATTGTAATGCATGCTACTCAATCTAAGTACATGGCTGCTTCAGAAGCTGCAATGGAAGCTGTTTGGATTAGGAAGTTTATTGGAGATCTTGGAGTGATGCCTTTAATAAAAGAACTTATTGATATATATTGCGATAATTCTGCTGCAATTATATTCGCCAATGATTCTGGAGTCATGAAAGGTGCCAGACACTTTAAGCGTAGACATCACTACGTCTGAGAACAAGTTGAAGCTCGTGAAATCAAATTAATAAAAGTTCACACAGATGATAACGTAGCTGATCCTTTTACTAAGGCTTTGCCTAGACCAAAGGTAGTTAAGCATACCAAGGCTATTGGGCTGCAAATAGCTAGCGAACTCACGCAATAAATCTGTGATTACTATTTGGATAAAGGATGTTAAGACATTATTATTCAATAAAATAAAGATTGGGTTTCGTTTATTCTTATTATTTAATTTTGTGTCCTATTTTACATGTTTTAATCCATGAATAAATTGTTATGCTAAATGTTAGTTGTCGATTAATAATATGAGAATATTATTAAATTACGAATCAAAATAGCGATAGAGTATACTTGAAAGTATATTGATCAATTTGGATAATATTCGATGAATCTAATATTCGACTTATCCCAACTATATGATTTTACTTTGTGGATCTTTGTCATCAAATAAATCATAAATAGTTATCGTTAGACTTGAGATACCAGGAAACTGTTATGAATCTGGTGCATCTCTGTGGAATAATCTAACGCTAAACGTAACTAGTAGTTATAAGGATTATTTTCAGAAGTGTTGCAAAATTCATAAGTTTTGCTTGTAGTCAATATGGAATTTATTTCCTCCGATTTTGTTTTGGAGCCTAATACAGTTGGTCCCCTCGTGGGATTAGTAAGATGTTTGTGTGGCCACACCCAAATTTGTTTTGGTAATTTTGCTGAATCTGTGAACGAGAAACATAATGATTAATGAAATGAATAACTGAGATTCATATCCTTATTAACGTTGTACTAGAAATAAAAGGATAATAATAATGATGAATCATTAAAAGGTTTTATCCAGGAGACCTTACTCGAGTTGTAAAACGCGCATTTAAATCCAAGAACATAAACTTATACATAATTTCGGTTTTATTTAAACGTGACGTAATTAATTATTTAGTAAAAGTAATTAATATTAGCTATTCAAGATATTAATCATTTTAGTAATCCATGAATATTAAATATACGCAGTCTCGGATTTAATTAAACATTATGAATTATTCAGAGAATAATAAGTAAGTGTTAGAGAATATTACGTAAGTATTATTATTCAGAAAATAAATAAATACTTGTTAGGATCCAAACACGAGCACGCTTGCGAGAAAAAAAAAACGACACGGAATTTAGAAAGTATGTATACATATATTTATGGGTTGGGGGTTCTTTTAAATAACAAGAGAAAAAGGACTATGGACTTTGGGGCCCAGCCCATTTGTGCAAAAAAAAAGTATTATACGAGTGTAACCCCCATTTTGGTCAACAGTAACAATAAAAAAATGATTAGGGTTAGTGTTGTACATGGTGTACGACGACTGGAGATCAAACAGAGGGGAAATGGATTCGATTTTCTGTAATGAATTTTGTCGCATGTTGTAATTCTTCCTATAAACGAATTAAGGTAAACCCCAATCTCATTTCTTTTTCCTTCCTTCAGTTTGGTTTATCACGAATCCAAACAGGGGGTATCGGGTTGTGTTGGTTTCAGGAAAACCGAGAGTCAAGGACTCTCGGTGTGTTGCAGTTCGACCCAGCCGAGACCAAAGCAAGGTCTTGGTGGTGGTGGTGGTGGTGTTGTTTATTTGGCTGCAACCCAAAACCATAAGGGGTGCGTGGGTTTTGAGTGTACACAACCGAGACCTATATGGTCTCGGTGGTTTTCTTTTGGTTATCAGGCCGAAACAAACCCCAATTGGGACTGTGGGTGTGAAGACAACAGCAAACAGCCACCAGGGGGTGTTTGATGTGCAATGGGGGTGTTTGGTTTGATGAACAATAGATACAGACAATAAGGGGCTGTTTGGGTTTGACAGTAGTGAAAACAGTGGGAAATATATACTAATAGTGGGAAATATATATTAACGGTGGGAACCATAACAAAAACAGTGGGAACTTTAACAACAAAAGCAGTGGGAAAAATATAAAACAGTGGGAACCACAAGGGACTACAGTGGCCGCCGGCTTAAGCCGGTGGCTACTGTTGTATTGGCGTCAACAGGGGGACCACGTACTAGGCCCGGTTTGGTTAACCCGAGACGTGGGTGTCTCGGGAAAGTTGTAGCACGGATTTTCGGGATAACTAATAATTATAAGCGCGGGTAAATTAATTATATTAATTAAATCCTTTTATAAGGTGTTTCCTAAATAAATTTATTAAACTGTTGATTTTATTAATTAATTCGTAAAAAAATTAATTGATATTATTTTACCTTGTTAACTATTTTTAAACGTGTGATTTAATTAATATTTTCAAAGAAACGAATTTAAAAATCTTTCTAATGTTAGCAACTTTTCTTTTTATTATAGTAATGCCTAATAAGTGTGAAAACACTTATCCTTTTACCACTTATTTCCAATAATAACAAGACCAAAACGTGTATTTTATGTCGTAAAAGTCGGAATTATGTGTGGTTTGTTTTTTTTATTGTGTTTCAGCATAAAAATATGAAAAAGGAATAAAACACGGGCTATCACGGGCTTTTATCAAAGAAAAAGACAAAAGACGAAGTCAAAAGATCAAGAATGTAAAAAGAACGGAAGTCCAAGGCCTATTCTAAAGATCTATCGAAGAAAAAGTCTAAAGACGGAAGTTTAATGAAGTCGAAGAACTCAAGTCTAATAGAAGAAGAAAATTATAAGACAAGTTCAATTTATATCGACAAATCCCGAGACGACGTCGAGAAAGACAAAGAATTTAAATCGAGTCGAGAAGAAAGAAAGAAAGAAGGAAGCACATGCACCTCCCCATCTCCTATAAATACCCTCCTAATGACACATTAGGAGGGTGTTAGTTAGTTAATATAGTCATTTTCCATTTTTTTCTTTTCTTTAGTTTTTAGTGAGAGAAAGTTTTAACTTTCTCTCACTAAGTTTTCATCTTTTCTTCATTTTTAATTTCAACTTTAAGCTTTATTTAATCCTTGTATTTGGAATTCATTAATCAAAAGTTCAAGTTTAAGCTTTTAATCTTTAATCTTCTTCTACCTTTCTTGATTTTGGTTTATCTTTGATCCGAAATGTTCTTGATTCGTAGTTGATTTTGATGTTTTTGTGATTAAAAAGTTTATCTTTTTATTCCCTACTAAGTTTTTATACGGTTTAAGCTTTAAGCTTGTTGTGCTTATTGGCTTATTTCGTATATAGCTTATTGTCTTTTAAGTTTTGTTGAAAGTTTAGTGTTTTTAATGTTTGATTTATAAAGTTTGCTTAATTCGTGTTTTGAAAGTTTTTAAGTTTATGCTTGTTTTTATTCGGTTAAGATTTGATTAAGTGCTTATTCATCTTGCTTATTTCGGCTTATTCATTTTCGGCTTATTTGCTCTTTGATTTCCATCGTATTATGCTTAAGGGTTTTACCAGTTACGATCAAGTAAATGTGATCGCATAAACCCCTAGGGTTTCTACTTGCGATCCATTACTTCGATCACCAAGTACGATCGTTCACTACGATCACACTCATTAATCCTCACCGCGATCACTTGTTGTGATCGTGGGTACGATCATTTAGTGCGATCTGTGGCTGCGATTGCTTGGGTGCGATCACTTGTTACGATCGCATTGAGTGCGATCACCTATACTACGATCACTAGGCTACGATCGACTGACACGATCGTAGGCTGCGATCACTGGGAGTACGATCTAAAGTCACGTTCGTGGTGGAGTACGATCACCAGTTACGATCGCATTGATTGCGATCCAGGATACGATCAAGGACCACGATCGCATTGACTGCGATCCAATTTCATTTTTCGTTTTTATATTTTATTTAAATTTCAAATTTAATTTTTCCCGCATTTTTCTTAGTGTTATTTTTAAACGAGTTTTGTCTTAGTTTATTTTTACCAAGTGTTTTTCTAATTAATTTTAGTTTAATTTTTAAAGCTTTTATTTTACTCAACGACATTTTTATATTTACTTTTAGTTTAAAATAGATAACCAATCCATTTTATTTGTCCACCAAGAACGACTGAGTCGCACTAATTAATGGTAATCAATTCGAAAAGACTTGGAACAACGAACTTTCATACAAGGCAAAACCCCTTGTATTAAATGGCGCCGCTGCCGGCTCTTTTCGTTAAGATTAACGGTTTTTAGTGAGAGACGCGTTGGATTTTGGGATCCGTTCACTTTTGAACGTTATTTTTCTTGCTTAAATTTTCAAAAATCATAAAAATTAAAAATTTTCAAAAATCCAAAAAAATAGAAAAACATAAAAAACCAAAAATATTTCTTGTCTATTTTTCTTTTACTTTTGTAGGTGTGTATGCATACTCGTGCTCGTACAAAGAAAGTAGCTCAAGCCGAATTCATTACTCCACTTATTGTCACCATGGACAATCAACCAATGATCGAGCTTTTGCAATCGCAAGTAGCGGGCAACTCCGTTGCTATTGTCATACCCGAGATTGGAGCCAACAACTTTGAGCTCAAATCCGGCTTCATTCAAATGGTCTCTGCTCAACCATTCTTGGGGCGAACACTTGATGATCCTCATGACCATATAAAAAGGTTCCTTCAACTCACTAATACGGTTAAGTATAATGGGGTTTCACAAGAGGTGATTCGCTTGCAACTTTTTCCTTTCTCCTTAGAGGGACAAGCCCGCCATTGGCTTGATAAGGAACCGCCACAAAGTATTCTTACGTGGTCGGATTTAGAGACCAAATTCATCAACTACTTTTTCCCACCCTCACGTACTACCGCTTTGCGGAATGAAATCATTAAGTTTGAACAGAAGTACGGTGAGACATTTAGTGAATCTTGGGACCATTTTAAGGAACTTTTAAGAAAGTGTCCACAACATGGTTTCACAAAAGTACATCAAATTAATACTTTTTACAATGGTTTAAGCATGAATGACCAAGATTCACTAAATAGTGCCTCGGGGGGTAATAATTTGGTTAAGTCTTCTAATGCCGCATGGGATATTATTGAGAATAAGTCTAGAGTGCAAACTGAGAGTGTTCAGACTAATGTGGCTAGTGCTAGTACTAGTGAGAGCGACAAGAGAATTGATAAGCTTACTTCGCTTGTTGAAACACTTGCTCTCCAAACCGCTAACAATACCAAAGCCATCAATGCACAAGTTAATGCTATGAGTCAGTCATGTGAAATATGCAGGGGTTCTCATTCATACACCGATTGTCCTTCGACTCATGACAATCCGGAAAATGTGTATGCCGCCAACGGTAACTTTGCTACGGGAGGCTATCAAGCACGTCCTCAAGGTGACCGCAATTTGCTCAGTTATCGTTCAAACAACTTTCTTTCACCACCAGGTTTTCCACCTCAAAATCCAAACAACCTCATTCGCAACAATCAAAATCAACCTCGAACTCCAAATCAATATCAAACCCAACGAAACCCATATCCACCTCCAGCAAACAATCAACTTCACCAACCACCCGCTTATCAACCACCTGCCTACCATGATCTTCCTCCCACCCAACCCACCGCATTTAATCAAGAGGTTGAAACTTATATGAGGACTAATGATGCGATAGTGCAGAATCTTCAGCGGCAAATGGCCAACTTGAAAGGAGATATGGTGAAACAAGGGAATGATCTTCGAGCCGATATGCGAAACTCTTTGAGCAGTCAAACGAATGACTTAAGGGATATGATGGCTAGTTTCTTCCAAAGTAATCAAGCCTCTGGTCCGGGTTCTCTTCCGAGTAACACCGTTGCTAATCCCAGAGGGGAGATGAAAGCAATCACCACTCGCAGTGGAAAAGGTTTAAAAGAACCCGATCTTCCTACACCTACACCGGTGATTGTGACAAAGGAAAACGAGTCCCCTTCTCTAATTCCTCCACATTCTACTTCCACCCCTCCACCACCCAAGGATGTGAGTGAGAATTACATTCCAAAGTCTTCATCTCAACCCAATATACCTTATGCCTCAAGGTTGAGCAAAGAGAAATTGAAGAACAAGGATGATATTCAGGTTTCTAACTTTCTCAAAATGTTTAAACAACTGAATTTCAACATCTCCTTTGCCGAGGATCTCGCTCACATGTCAAAATATGCTAAAATGTTTAAAGATCTTCTCAGTGATAAGGAGAAACTTCTTGATATCGCTCAGACCCAACTTAATGAGAATTGCTCCGCAGTGCTCTTAAGGAAATTACCCACCAAACTTGGTGATCCGGGTCGTTTTCTCATTCCTTGTAACTTCCCCGGGGTAGAGAATTGTATGGCCCTAGCCGATCTAGGTACTAGTATAAACTTAATGCCATTAAGTGTTTGGCAACAATTATCTCTAGTCCCCACATGAATGACATTGGAATTAGCTAACCGTATGGTTGCTTATCCGGTGGGGATAGCCGAAGATGTCTTCGTCGGTGTCGACAAATTCACCTTTGTGGCGGATTTTGTTGTCGTTGACTACGAGATGGATCCCCTTGTTCCATTAATCATTGGACGTCGATTCTTGAGGACCGGTCGCACTCTCATTGATGTAGCCGCGGGCGAATTAATCATGAGAGTTGGTGACGATAAAATCGTCTTCAACATGGGTAAACTTTCTAAGCAGCCTTCTGAAAACGAGAGCATTAATTTCATTGACGTTCTTGATGAAGCTTGTGAAGAACATTTCAAAGACGCTTGTAAAAGTGGTTCTTCTTCTCTACCCATTGTTGAGACCGTTGCCTCTATTGCTCCATCACTAACTCCATTTGGAGAAAGTGATTTCATTTTCAAAGAATCTGAAGCAACTTTGGGAGATGTGGACTTACAATATGACGATTCTCCCTCCAATTGGGATGAAGACATTAGTACCATTGAGAACCTTCTCAATGAGGACCATATTTCTCCACCATCTCCTAAGGAAATCTCTATCGATGAACCGAATTTGACTACGCCTTCCATCGAAAATCCTCCGGATTTAGAGCTTAAGGATCTACCGTCTTATCTCGAGTACGTTTTCCTTGAAGACAACAAGAAGTCACCCGTCATCATCGCGAAGGATTTGAAAGAAGACGAAAAATCCCGACTTATCGCCGTGCTGAAGAATCATAAGAAAGAAATTGCTTGGAAAATCTCCGATATTCGTGGAATTTATCCTCACTTTTGCACACATAAAGTTCTCATGGAGGATGACTTTAAACCCACTATTCAAAACCAAAGAAGGGTGAATCCCAAGATCTATGACGTTATCAAAAAAGAGGTTATCAAACTTCTTGATGCGGGAATGATCTACCCTATCTCGGATTCACCATGAGTTAGTCCGGTCCATTGTGTGCCTAAGAAAGGCGGAATCACCGTTGTGCCTAATGAAAACAATGACTTGATTCCTACTCGTCTCGTTACAGGGTGGAGAGTTTGTATAGACTATCACAAACTCAATGATGCTACGAGAAAGGATCATTTTCCCCTTCCTTTCATGGACCAAATGCTTGAACGTCTAGCGGGTAATGACTATTATTGCTTTTTAGATGGTTTCTCCGGGTATTTTCAAATTCCCATCGATCCTAAAGACCAAGAGAAAACCACATTCACTTGTCCTTATGGAACATTTGCTTATAAACGAATGCCTTTCGGCTTATGAAATGCTCCTGGACTTTCCAAAGGTGTATGATGGCTATCTTCCATGACATGGTTGAAGAAACTATGGAAGTCTTCATGGATGATTTTTCGGTCTATGGTGACTCCTTCTCTTCTTTCCTTGCCAATTTGGAACACATGCTTAAGCGGTGTGAAGACACTCGCCTTGTTCTAAATTGGGAAAAATGCCATTTCATGGTAAAAGAAGGCATTGTTCTTGGGCATAAAATCTCAAAAGCCGGTCTTGAAGTGGACCGTGCTAAAGTCGATGTTATTGCTAAATTACCTCCACCTTCAACCGTGAAGGGTGTGAGAAGTTTTCTTGGTCATGTGGGCTTCTATCGTTGATTCATTCAAGATTTTTCTAAAATCGCTCGCCCTATGACCGACCTCATGGAAAAAGATACTCCATTTATCTTTTCTAAAGAGTATCTTGAACCCTTCAATCTTCTTAAGGACAAGCTAACTAAGGCACCGGTCTTGGTTACCCCTAATTGGGAGCTACCTTTTGAATTGATGTGTGATGCTAGCGACTTTGCTATTGGAGCGGTTTTGGGCCAAAGAGTGAACAAACACTTCCAACCAATCCATTATGCTAGCAAGACAATGACGGGGGCTCAATTGCATTATACCACTACCGAAAAAGAGCTTTTAGCTGTAGTGTATGCTTTTGAGAAGTTTCACCCCTATCTTGTTCATTCCACCACAACCGTGTACACCGATCATTCCGCGTTGAAGTACTTGTTGAGTAAGCAAGATTATAATCCAAGACTTCTTCGTTGGGTTTTGCTCCTTCAAGTATTTAAAATCGAAATTCGTGACAAGAATGGAGCCGAAAACCTAGCCGCGGATCATCTAAGTAGACTTGAGGATCCTTATCAAGGGGATCATCTGACTCAAGAGATCAATGACTCTTTTCCCCTTGAGGCATTAATGTCTATCAGTTCCAATCTTGATGGCACCCCGTGGTTTCCAAACACTGCATACTACTTAGCGGGGGAAATTCTCAAGGAAGGGTTAACGTCCCAACAAAAGAAAAAGTTCTTTAAAGACATTGAACACTATTTTTGGGACGAACCTTACCTTTTCAAACAATGTGCGGATCTTGTCATTCATCGATGTGTTGATGGGCCGGCAGCGTTACTAATCCTTGAAGCGTGCCATAAAGGACCCACCGGTGGTCACTTTGGTCCAAATTTCACCGCGAAGAAAGTATTCGACTCGGGATTTTATTGGCCTACCATTTATCATGACGCTCATGAAATGGTTAAACATTGTGATGCTTGCTAAAGACAAGGCAAAATCACACATAAAGATGAGATGCCTGAAAATTTCATACAAGAATGTGAATTCTTTGATGTTTGGGGTATCGACTTTATGGGGCCATTTCTATCATCCAAAGGGAACAAGTACATCCTCGTAGCCATTGACTACGTTTCTAAATGGGTTGAAGCAAAGGCTCTCCCTACGAACGATGCGACGGTCGTTGTGAACTTTTTGAAGCAGCTTTTTGCTCGATTCGGTGTTCCTCGTGCTATCATCAGTGACCGCGGGACTCATTTTTGCAATGATCAATTTGCTAGAGTCATGGCTAAGTACGGTGTTAATCATCGTATTTCCACCGCTTATCATCCTTAAACAAATGGTCAAGCCAAGATATCTAACCGTGGACTAAAGAGAATTCTTGAGCGTACTGTGGGAGGGTATCGTGCTTCGTGGGCCGATAAGTTAGACGATGCTTTGTGGGCTTTCCGTACCGCATATAAGACTCCGATTGGTTCCACTCCATATCGTCTTGTGTACGGGAAGGCATGCCACCTCCCTATTGAGCTGGAACATAAGGCATACTGGGCCTTGAAGTGGGCTAATTTTGACATCAACAAAGCCGGTGATCTTCGGAAGATTCAACTCAACGAGCTAAATGAACTGAGGAATCAAGCTTATGAGAATTCATTGATCTACATGGAGAAGACCAAGATTATCCATGATTCAAGGATTAAGAACCGAGAGTTCCACGTTGGTGATCAAGTTTTACTCTTTAACTCTTGGTTGAAGATCTTCTCGGGCAAGCTGAAGAGCCGTTGGTCTGGTCCATTCACCGTCGCCAAAGTTTTCCCTTACGGCACCATTGAGCTTTCTCAACCAAATGGGCCTAATTTTAAAGTGAATGGCCAGCGTGTGAAGCTGTACTTTGGTGAGGACATCTCTCATGAGATGATCCCATCCCTCACCACGTTTCCCTTGAATTAGTTCTGGGTCGAGTCAGGCTCGTGACTCGGTTAACAAAAACAAGCGCTTCTCGGGAGGCAACCCGTTGATCTATCCTTTACCGTTTTCATAATAAGTGTAGGGGGAGCCCCGTATGTGTTTGTTGTCTTCTTTCTTCTAATGTGCAGGGATTTAAGCTTCAAAGATCCATTCTCGATGACTTTTGACGAACCGTGATCCCGTGTACCCGTCTTTCCGGTTATATCCTAAACGTCGTGATTCAATATTTCATATGTTATATGTTCACATTGAAATCACTATAGTTGTCCTTTCCTTAGCAAGATTTAAACAACGTTCACAATGTCATAAGTGAAGGGAAGTTTACTCCCACATGCTTAAACATTGAGGACAATGTTTATATCAAGTGTAGGAGGACTTCTATCGAAGTAAGTGGTCTTTTCCATGAATTTGCCCTCATTTTAACCGGAAAATCTAATTTTTCGACATTTTTCAAAATTTTCAATCTATTTTGGCCTAGTAGTATAGTATTATTTTCCTTTGTTATCGTTATTTACTTTCCTTGCTAAAATAAAAGTTTAATAAAGTGGTTTTAAATTTTTCAAAGTCGTGAATATTTTGACTCAACCCGAGTTTACTTATCTAAGTTTACTCTAGTTAGTATCCTTAACGTGTTTAAGTCAAGTTTTGCTAGGCTTTTATATAGGGAACTTTAAAACGCGAAAGTCTTAACTCTCACGTGTTAAGAACAAGAACTTTTCGCAGGTTCCTATAATTGATCCTAGAGAGTTATTTATCAAGGGAACTTTAAAATGCGATTTCTAAACTTGAAAAAATCTAAGAGTTTGCAAGATCCTATAGATGACTCGAAAACCCAAAACTTTGATTTAATTGGCTAAGCATCCACGAGTCTCATTCCTTGAGATTTTAAATTGTGGAGAACGAGAGATGATAGATTCAATTATAAGTTAGGTATTCTTTCATGAATTTATGTGAGTTGATTATAAGCTTTTTCTCCCATCGCTTGCTAATAAATTTAATTGCAATAAATAAGGTCGTACGATTTGAAAAGTTACTTAGCTTCTAGCACAAGATCGTTTAAAAGTTTCTCGGTATTAATTAGAGTTTATAGCCAAGGCATAACTTATTGAAGCGGGATGCGAAGATTAGCGAGTCCGAAAAGGCCCTAACAAGGCATGAGGGCTACATTTTGTTGCTAAAGATCCCAAGTGATGTGAAGAATCATTTATCGAAAATCAATATGAAGGATCGAGACACATGACGAAAAGCAAATACTCCTTTAAAGATCATGGAGAAGTCTATCCGAAAAGACCCTAGCAAGGTATGAGGATAAATAGATCCAAGTCCTAAAAGGAGGCGGATCGTTGTATATCAAAGTACAAAATAGGGATTGGAGAAAAATGAAGAAGTCGTGGTCCAAATATGAAGAATCTCTCAAAAACTTCAAGTGAAGAAATTCCTATTATGAAGAGAAGACCATAATTTCAAGAACGTCTCTCAAGATTTGAAGTATGAAGTCGCTGCCAAATATCGGTCCGAGAAAGGTCTCAAATCGTGAAGCGAGTTATGCCAAGATATGAACTATAAGAGGTCCCGAGAAGCAGTTTTTAAAGATTTTGTCCTTTAGCTAACTATTGATTAAATCGTCCCACTTTATTTTCAGCCTAAATAACTATCGAAATAAGTCAAACAATGCATCCTCGTGATCATTCAAGACAAAATTAAAATATAAGAGATACACCTAGGAATAAGGGAGTCTAAGTAAATAATTGGGTCACATGAGTTCGTGTTAGTTTGCTAACTTATAATAACAAATATCTCGCTTTTAAGCTTGGTATGGGGAACGTGAAACTTAAGAATGATGAACATTCATGACAACCAAAAACCCAATGTAAGTCTTTGATTTCTTTACTTATTTTGTACATATTTCTATCTTTTTAATTTCCTTAAAGTTTAGTATATAATAAAGGCCAAGGTGGGTTATCTATGATGAGAAATGTAAACTGTGCTTTGAAATTAATGCATTGCATGAGGGCATTGCAATGGTCAAGTGTAGGGGATTTTATAAGTGTGAAAACACTTATCCTTTTACCACTTATTTCCAATAATAACAAGACCAAAACGTGTATTTTATGTCGTAAAAGTCGGAATTATGCGTGGTTTGTGCTTTTATTGTGTTTCAGGATAAAAATATGAAAAAGGAAGAAAATACGGGCTATCATGGGCTTTTATCGAAGAAAAAGACAAAAGACGAAGTCAAAAGATCAAGAATGTAAAAAGAACGGAAGTCCAAGGCCTATTCTGAAGATTTATCGAAGAAAAAGTCTAAAGACGGAAGTTTAATGAAGTCGAAGAACTCAAGTCTAATAGAAGAAGAAAATTATAGGACAAGTTCAATTTATATCGACAAATCCTGAGACGACGCCGAGATAGACAAAGAATTTAAATCGTGTCGAGAAGAAAGAAAGAAAGAAGGAAGCACATGCACCTCCCCATCTCCTATAAATATCCTCCTAATGACACATTAGGAGGGTGTTAGTTAGTTAATTTTAGTCATTTTTCATTTTTTTTCCTTTCTTTAGTTTTTAGAGAGAGAATGTTTTAACTTTCTCTCACTAAGTTTTCATCTTTTCTTCATTTTTAATTTCAAGTTTAAGATTTATTTCATCCTTGTATTCATTTGATACACGCTTTTTACCTAGTATAAAAATTATAAAGTTCGTTGTTCTGGTCTAATCGAATTGATAACTGGTTAACTATGCGACTCAGTCGTTCTTTGGTGAAACAAATAGTTGTGTCGTTGTTGTAATTAAAATGCAAAGATTTTAAAGTAAAAGCAAGTAATTTAAATCTAAATCTAATTTAAAATAAATGACGGGAAATTAAAAGCGCGACGAAAATTTAAAAGGCACTTAAAGTAAATAACACAAACTTAAAACTATTTAAGGCTAACTTAAAACGCAACTAAAACTTAAAATAAGGCAAGGGTTAAAATAAATCTAAGGAAAGTAAACTTAAAGTGCGACTAAGTAAAAAGGCGGGAAAAGTAAAGTTTAAAAATTAAAACTTAAAAACAGAAACTTAAAATAACCTGAAAACAGCTCATTCGGAATAATCCTTCGTTCGGAATAAATCACTCGTCCGGAATGTCACCTTCGTTCAGAATAACTTCTTCACTCGGAATAATCAAAACAAAACACTCATTCGGAACAATTGGTTCATCCGGAATATGTCACTTTATCCGGAATAAACCCTTCACTCGGAATGTGTCACTGATTCGGAATAATCACTCCTTGGTTCGGAATATTCCGAATGAACTCCCTTGATTCGGAATGTTTCTTTGGTTCGGAATGTTTCCTTCACAAAGCCTTGATCCGGAATGTTCCGAATAAAACACCTTGATCCGGAATAATAAATGTTCCGAATGAACAACCTTATCTGAACCCTTGATTCGGAATAATCAGCAGAAAACCTTCATCCGGAATATTCCGAATGAAGACCTTGATCCGGAATACTGATTATTCCGGATGAACACCCCTTGATTCGGAACACCAGCTTGATTCGGAATATATGTTTGATTCGGAATATATGATATTCCGAATGAAGACACTTGATTCGGAATATTAACTAGAAACTCCTTGGTTCGGAATGTTGCTCTGATCCGGAATATTCCACTGGTTCGGAATATTCCCAACAAAACCTTGATTTCGGAACGTATTGTTGATCCGGAATATACCTGGGAAACAGAAACACAGCGAAGAACAAGGAAAAACAAGAGGAACACGAATCTAACCAAATCTAATCTAAATCAACCAAAAGATTAAACAAGTCTAACCAAAAATGATCAACTAATGAATACTAATCAAACCAAATCAATAACACTAACAATAATAATCAAAATAATCAAACCCCACTTAAATCAAATCAAACAAAATATCAAAAACATAAACATGATCATAAGCATAAAGATTAAAGATAATCAAGAAAGGAAGATAAGAGATGAACAATAAAAGTAAAGATTGACAATAAGTAAAAGGAAATTTACTTGAAATTAAAGGTATTTAAGGTGCAAGACAAGTATTTAAATTTGACAATTAAGTAAATGACATGTATTTAAATGTGTAAGGAAATGAAAATGGAAGAACTAGTGTCACTCTGGCCAACAAAAACAAATGGAATGAAATGAATCCTATTTATAGGAGATTAGGGAGGTTCTTAGAGGAAGCTTCCTCCCCTCTTTCTTCTTTCTTTAATTGCATCATTAAGTCCTTAATCTTCTTAGTTCTTCGACTTTAATGACTTTGTCTCGGTATTTCTTTAAACTCGTCTTGAAATTTCTTCATAAAATTAGACTTGAGTTCTTCGGCTTTTAGTAAACTTCCGTCTTTTGACTTTTTCTTCGATGAATCTTCAGAATTGGTCTTGGACTTCCGTTCTTTTTGCACTCTTGATTTCTTGACTTCGTCTTTTGTCTTTTTCTTCGATAAAATCCCGTGAATGCCCGTGTTTTCTCCCCTTTTCACATTTTCGTCCTAAATCACAACAAAAACCCAAACCACGCATAATTTCGACATTTACGACATAAAATACACGTTTTGGCTTGGTTATTATTGTAGTTAAGTGGTAAAAAGGATGGGTGTTTACACACCTATCAAATCCGCTACACTTGACCATTGCAATGTCCTCATGCAATGCATTAGTTACAAAGCATGTTTTACATTTTCCATCGTAATCAATCCATATTGGTCTTTATTAAAGAGATAGAAAATAACAAAACAAGTAAAGAAATAAAAATCATACCTTAGGGTTTTAGAAATGTCATGAATGATCATCATCCTCAAGTTTTCACTTTCTCCAAACCAAGCTTAAAAACGAGATCATTGTTATTATAAGTTAGCAAACTAACACGAACTCATGTGGGCCAATTATTTAGTTAGACTCCCTTATTCCTAGGTGTATCTCTTATATTTTATTATTGTCTTGAATGATCACGAGGATGCATTTTTTACTTATTTCGATAGTTATTTAGGCTGAAAATAAAGTGGGACGATTTAATCAATAGTTAGCTAAAGGACAAAATCTTTTAAAACTGCTTCTCGGGACCTCATAAAGTTCATATCTTGGCATAACTCGCTTCGCGATTTGAGACCTTTCTCGGACCAATATTTGGCAGCGACTTCATACTTCAAATCTTTGAGAGACGTTCATGAAATAATGGTCTTCTCTTCATAATAGGAATTTCTTCACTTGAAGTTTTGTGAGATTCTTTATATTTGGACCACGACTTCTTCATTTTTCTCCAATCTTTATTTTGGACTTTGATATACAACAATCAGCCTCCTTTTTGGACTTGGATCTATTTATCCTCATACCTTGTTAGGGCCTTTTTGGATAGACTTCTCCATGATCTTTACGGGAGTATTTGCTTTTCGTCGTGTGTCTCGATCCTTCATATTGATTTTTGATAAATGATTCTTCACATCACTTGGGATCTTTAGCAACAAAATGTAGCCCTCATTCCTTGTTAGGGCCTTTTCGGACTCGCCAATCTTCGCATCCCGCTTCAATAAGTTATGCCTTGGCTATGAACTCTAATCCATACCGAGCAACTTTTAAACGATCTTGGGCTAGAAGCTAAGTAACTTTTCAAATCGTACAACCTTATTTATTGCAGATAAAATTTATTAGCAAGCGATGGGAGAATAGGCTTATAATTAACTTACATAAATTCACGAAAGAATACCAAACTTATAATTGACTCTATCATCTCTCGTGCTCCACAGTTTAAAATCTCAAGGAATGAGACTCGTGGATGCTTAGCCTATTAAATCAAAGTTTTGGGTTTTCGAGTCGTCTATAGGATCTTGCAAATTCTTAGACTTTTTCAAGTTTAGAAATCGTATTTTAAAGTTCCCTTGATAAACGACTCTCTAGGATCAATTATAGGAACTTGCAAAAAGTTCTTGTTCTTAACCCGTGAGAGTTGAGACTTTCGCGTTTTATAGCTCCCTATATAAAAGCCTAGCAAAACTTGACTTAAACACGTTAAGGATACTAGCTAGAGTAAACTTAGATAAGTAAACTCGGGTTGAGTCAAAAGATTCACAACGTTGAAAAATTAAAACCACTTTATTGAAATTTATTCTAGCAAAGAAAGAAAATAACTATACAAAGGGAAAGACTAATAGGCCAAAATAGATCAAAAATTTTGAAAAATGTCAAAAAATTGATTTTCCGGTTAAAATGAGGACAAATACAAGGAAAATGCCCCTTAACTTCGATAGAAGTCCCCCTACACTTAATATAAACATTGTCCTCAATGTTTAAGCATGTGGGAGTAAACTCCCCTACACTTAGGACATTGTGCACTTTGTTTAAATCTCGCTAAGGAAGAGACAACTAAAGAGATTCCTATTTTAATATTGGAAAATATAAAATAGTGAATAGAAAAGAGTTTAGGATAGAACCGGGAAGACGGAAATAGCAAACACCAACGGGTCTCCGGATAACAATAGCCAAAAGATAGATACATGGGTTGCCTCCCAAGAAGCGCTTGATTTTTGTTCACCGAGTCGTGAGCCTGACTCGACCTTGATTAGCATAGAAAGAAGCATGAAACATATCCACCGGGATCAAAGATATAGTTTTCGTCCATCAAATAGCACAAGCTTAAGGCGAACAAGGCAAGCCAAAGAAGAGTAGGCAAGGTTCCCTTAAGAAAAGATAGAGCATGGTGGAAGCAAGGGTGATGAGATACAAGCATATCTTCAGTAGTTCCAAAAATCTTTCCTTTTATTTCATTAGATAGATACTGAGATGGCTGAAGAATATCGATACCGGGGTCGAACACCTTTTCCTTTAGGGGAAAATAGCACTCAGGCTCAGCAGAATTTGAAGATGATCCGCTAAGAAAATACACAACCTCGTCCTTAGAAGGTGGGCAAAGAGGTGTAAAATCATACGTGTTGCGGATGTTGGTGTCGTCTGATTGCTTCTCCTTTGAAAGAATTTTCTTCAAATCTGAAGTAGGATCAAGACCATAATCATCAAAGTCTAAAGGAGGAGCATCACTCTCATGAGGGAAGTAGGTATTGAGAACAGCAGAGAAGGCTTCCTCAAATGAGTAGTCATCCAAAGTAGGATTAAGCATGGTTGGCGGAGGATCTTCATCATGAGAAGAATTACTCGAAAGAGTATCGGCCTCATCAAAATCATCATAAGTGGGCATGTCGGGATACTCGGAAGTAAAATCATCATAATCATCCGTATCTGAGCTAGAATCATCATCATAAGCATCAAAGATCGATGGAGAATCATATATGGGCGAAGGTTCCAAATTGGAGAGAGAATCATCCACATCATCTTGAAACAGTGGATTATCATTGCAAGAATCGAATAGAGGATTGTTGTAGACGACAAAATCATCAAGCACATTAATCATATTCGCGGATTCTCTTCCATAGGATTTGCTTGTAAGCTTCCCCATTTCAAAGACTTGTGCATCATCCCCGACTCTTAATATGAGTTCACATTTATCCACATCTATTAAAGCTCTACCGGTTCTCAAAAATGGGCGTCCAAGTATTAACGGAATACGAGGATCCATTTCATAATCAACAACGACGAAGTCGACCGGAAAAGTGAATGTACCAACTTTAATGAACACATCTTCGGCAATACCAACGGGGTAAGCGAGAGTGCGATTGGCAAGCTCAAGAGTCATCTTTGTGGGTGTAAGGTCGGGAAATGATAACTTTTTCCAAACACTTAAAGGCATCAAATTAATACTTGCCTCGAGATCGGCTAAGGCAGTAAATTTGTCGGTTTGGTTAAAAGTACAAGGTAGGACAAAACGATCGGGATCTCCAAGTTTCTCCGGAAGTTCTTTAGGAAGGACGGCAGAACAATTTTCATTCAATCGAGTATTAACAAACTCGGCCATCTTCTCCTTCTTATTAAGCAATTCCTTAAACATCTTGACAAATTGTGGCATTTGAGCAAGAGCTTCAACAAGGGTAAAGGTGATTTTCATGCCGGCAATCTTTTCCAAAAAGTTAGAGACTTGAAGGTCATTCTTTGTCAAAATTCTAGCCTTTTTTAGTCGAGAAGGGTAAGGAATGATGGGGTTGGGTGGTGGAGGTGTAGAAGGTAAAGGTTGAGATGTTGAAGGGTTCTTCTTGGGTACTTCATCATGACGAGGCGGAGACGGTAATGGTGTACTAATACTAGGTGTGGGAGGAGTAGGGATAAATGGTGGTGGAGGAGGTGTAGATGATGGGGGTGGGATAGGTGGTCCTACTAGAGTAACTCCACTACGGGTAGTAATAGCACTCACATTCGCTCGCGGATTGGTGACGGTGTTTGAAGGTAGAGAACTCGAAGTAGAGGGTTGATTAGTGGGCAAGAAACTAGCCAGCATATTCTTCAAATCATTCGTTTGATTACTGAAGGAGGATTGGATATTATCTCGAAGCTCGGATCTAATGTAATTCCCTTTCTTGGTGATATCCCCTTTCAAATTGATAATTTGGCTCTGTAGATTCTTTATTTGCTCTCCTTGGGTTCTCATTAATGCTTTAACATCTTGATTCATGGGTGGGGCTTGTTGAGCGGGTGGGTGATAAGGATTAGAAGCTCTAGGTGGGATTTGGTTGCTTCTATCGTAATTGTTGTTGGGGTTTTGGTTTTGAGGAGAAAAACCGGGTGAAAGGTAGTTGTTTGACCGGTAACTCAGCAAATTTCGATCCCCTTGAGGTCGGGCTTGGTAAATTTCCGGTGAATAATTAACATAAGCCGCATACACGTTTTTCGTATTTCCTTGAGTAGAAGGACAATCAGTGTATGAGTGAGGACCGCCGCATGTCTCACAAGGATTAGCTACCGCTTTAACTTGTTGTTGGTTTGTAGCGAGAAGCAAGATATTTTTGTTCAATTCGGCCATCATGCGGGTGAATTCGGTCATATCGGGGTTTGCTGAAGTAGAAGAAACATTGACTCTCGGGTTGTTCCTTGAAGAAGCGGAGGAATCCCAATTTTTGTGATGAGTAGTCATGTTCTCAATAAGCTCTCTACACTCCTCGGGTCTCCTTTTCATAAATGTGCCACCGGCGGCTGCATTAATCGTATCACGATCACGAAAAGTCAAACCGTTGTAGAAAGTATCAATTAAGGTCACGGGGAGCATGTTGTGGTTCGGATAACGATCGATCAAAACATTATATGTTTCCCAAGCATCAAAGAGAGATTCATCAGGTTCTTGCATGAAACCGCTGATTTGATTTTGAAGGCTCATGACCATGGATGGTGGAAAGTAGCGCGACAAAAAGCGTTGAGTCATGTCATCCCAAGTATGAATGGAATTCTTCGGGAGACGATCAAACCATTTCTCGGCGTGGTGTGATAAAGTATGTGGGAAGAGTTGAAGGCGAAGAACATCCATTGTGGCACCGGGCAACTTCATGCTTTGAGTGATTGTAATGAATTTGTCGAGGTGTTTGTTGGCATCATCATAAGGCATTCCTCGAAAAGGATTAGTTTGCACTTGCTGGATCATGTGATTCTTCAACGAAAACTCTAGAGCCGTGATTTGCATGGGCGCAATCGGTCCTCCTCGTCCAAACATGGTGGGTTGACAAAGCTCCTCCATTGTCCGAAGATCGGGCTGTGGAAGAACATTGTTGTTGTTATTATTGAGGTGCGGTGGATTATTCTTGTTGTTCACACCTGACATAGCTAAATCTTCACGAGTCTCGGGCTCTTGATAATTTGAAGATCTAGTACGCACACACCTGCGAAGGCAAAAGAAAAAGAAACCAAACACAAAGAGAATATATATACACAATAAAAATAAAATCTTTTTGGATTTTTGAAAATTTTAATTTTTATGGATTTTTTAACAATTTTTAATTTTTATGGTTTTTTTTTGAAAATTTTAAGCAAGAAAATAACGCTCACGAATGAACGGATCCCAAAAAGCAACGCGTCTCTCACAGAAAACCGTTAATCTTTACGAAAAGAGCCGGCAGCGGCGCCATTTGATACACGCTTTTTACCTAGTATAAAAATTATAAAGTTCGTTGTTCTGGTCTAATCAAATTGATAACTGGTTAACTATGCGACTCAGTCGTTCTTTGGTGAAACAAATAGTTGTGTCGTTGTAGTAATTAAAATGCAAAGACTTTAAAGTAAAAGCAAGTAATTTAAATCTAAATCTAATTTAAAATAAATGACGGGAAATTAAAAGCGCGACGAAAATTTAAAAGGCACTTAAAGTAAATAACGCAAACTTAAAATTATCTAAGGCAAACTTAAAACGCAACTAAAACTTAAAATAAGGCAAGGCTTAAAATAAATCTAAGGCAAGTAAACTTAAAGTGCGACTAAGTAAAAAGGCAGGAAAAGTAAAGTTTAAAAATTAAAACTTAAAAACAGAAACTTAAAATAACCTGAAAACAGCTCATTCGGAATAATCCTTCGTTCGGAATAAATCACTCGTCCGGAATGTCACCTTCGTTCGGAATAATTTCTTCTTCACTCGGAATAATCAAAACAAAACAGTCATTCGGAACAATTGGTTCATCCAGAATATGTCACTTTATCCGGAATAAACCCTTCACTCGGAATGTGTCACTGATTCGGAATAATCACTCCTTGATTCGGAATATTCCGAATGAACTCCCTTGATTCGGAATGTTTCTTTGGTTCGGAATGTTTCCTTCACAAATCCTTGATACGGAATGTTCCGAATAAAAAACCTTGATCCGGAATAATAAATGTTCTGAATGAACAACCTTATTAGAACTCTTGATTCGGAATAATCAGCAGAAAACCTTCATCCGGAATATTCCGAATGAAGACCTTGATCCGGAATTCTGATTATTCCGGATGAACACCCCTTGATTCGGAACACCAGCTTGATTCGGAATATATGTTTGATTCGGAATATATGATATTCCGAATGAAGACACTTGATTCGGAATGTTAACTAGAAACTCCTTGGTTCGGAATGTTGCTCTGATCCGGAATATTCCACTGGTTCGGAATATTCCCAACAAAACCTTGATTCGGAACGTATTGTTGATCCGGAATATACCTGGGAAACAGAACACAGCGAAGAACAAGGAAAAACAAGAGGAACACGAATCTATCCAAATCTAATCTAAATCAACCAAAAGATTAAACAAGGCTAACCAAAAATGATCAACTAATGAATACTAATCAAACCAAATCAATAACACTAACAATAATAATCAAAATAATCAAAACCCACTTAAATCAAATCAAAGAAAACATCAAAAACATAAATTTGAACATAAGCATAAAAATTAAAGATAATCAAGAAAGGAAGATAAGAGATGAACAATAAAAGTAAAGATTGACAATAATTAAAAGGAAACTTACTTGAAATTAAAGGTATTTAAGGTGCAAGACAAGTATTTAAATTTGACAATTAAGTAAATGACATGTATTTAAATGTGCAAGGAAATGAAAATGGAAGAACTAGTGTCACTCTAGCGAACAAAAACAAATGGAATGAAATGAATCCTATTTATAGGAGATTAGGGAGGTGCTTAGAGGAAGCTTCCTCCCCTCTTTCTTCTTTCTTTAATTGCATCATTAAGTCCTTAATCTTCTTAGTTCTTCGACTTTAATGACTTTGTCTCGGGATTTCTTTAAACTCGTCTTGAAATTTCTTCATAAATTTAGACTTGAGTTCTTCGGCTTTTAGTAAACTTCCGTCTTTTGACTTATTCTTCGATAAATCTTCAGAATTGGTCTTGGACTTCCATTCTTTTTGCACTCTTGATTTCTTGACTTCGTCTTTTGTCTTTTTCTTCGATAAAAGCCCGTGAATGCCCGTGTTTTCTCCCATTTTCACATTTTCGTCCTAAATCACAACAAAAAGTCAAACCACGCATAATTCCGACATTTACGACATAAAATACACGTTTTGGCTTGGTTATTATTGTAGTTAAGTGGTAAAAAGGATGGCTGTTTACACACCTATCAGAATTCATTAATCAAAAGTTCAAGTTTAAGCTTTTAATCTTTAATCTTCTTCTACCTTTCTTGATTTTGGTTTATCTTTGATCCGAAATGTTCTTGATTCGTGGTTATTTTGATGTTTTGTGATTAAAAAGTTTATCTTTTTATTCCCTACTAAGTTTTTATACGGTTTAAGCTTTAAGCTTGTTGTGCTTATTGGCTTATTTCGTATATAGCTTATTGTCTTTTAAGTTTTCTTAAAAGTTTAGTGTTTTTAAAGTTTGATTTATAAAGTTTGCTTAATTCGTGTTTTGAAAGTTTTTATGTTTATGCTTGTTTTTATTCGGTTAAGATTTTATTAAGTGCTTATTCATCTTGCTTATTTTGGCTTATTCATTTTCGGCTTATTTGCTCTTTGATTTCCATCGTATTATGCTTAAGGGTTTTACCAGTTACGATCAAGTAAGTGTGATCGCATAAACCCCTAGGGTTTCTACTTGCGATCCATTACTTCGATCACCAAGTACAATCGTTCACTACGATCACACTCATTAATCCTCACCATGATCACTTGTTGCGATCGTGGGTACGATCATTGAGTGTGATCTGTGGCTGCGATTGCTTGGGTGCGATCAGTTGTTACGATCGCATTGAGTGCGATCACCTATACTACGATCACTAGACTACGATCGACTGACACGATCGTAGGCTGCGATCACTGGGAGTACGATCTAAAGTCACGATCGTGGTGGAGTACGATCACCAGTTACGATCGCATTGATTGCGATCCAGGATACGATCAAGGACCACGATCGCATTGACTGTGATCCTATTTCATTTTTCGTTTTTATATTTTATTTAAATTTCAAATTTAATTTTTCCCGCATTTTTACTTAGTGTTATTTTTAAACGAGTTTTGTCTTAGTTTATTTTTACCAAGTGTTTTTCTAGTTATTTTTAGTTTAATTTTTAAAGCTTTTATTTTACTCAACGACATTTTCATATTTACTTTTAGTTTAAAATAGATAACCAATCTATTTTATTTGTCCACCAAGAACGACTGAGTCGCACTAATGAACGGTAATCAATTCGAAAAGACTTGGAACAACGAACTTTCATACAAGGCAAAACCCCTTGTATTAATGCCAAATTATATTTTACACATTAACCAGGAAATTCAGAGAATACGTTAATCAGTAATATTATCGAATAGTCAAGTATTATCAGTTTATACACAAATAGTAATAAAAGAATAAAATCAAACTACGAATAGTTAAAAATCAGTAAACTAAACAAATATCAGTTAACTCATATCACGTCCCTTATTTATGTAGTAACCGTGAAGTCAGAGTTGAGCCTTCAGCTTTCACTCTTATTTCATTACTGGACACGAGGTACGGATTTCTCGTCCTTCAGTAAGGACTTTCTTCTATGCATGATTATGATTTCCCGTCTGCAGCCAAATGTTTCCCCAGTATATGTTTTAAGCTTATCATTAATCATGTTAATAACTAAATAATTTGCCTGAGCTTTATATACAAGCATGATCAGTTTATGTACTAGTTACGGAGGTACCATAACCATGACAATAGAGGCACCGGTGTCATGACTCCTCTGCGAGGGAGTGATTTCTCGCAGCGTCCCATTTATTCAGCTTGGCCATTTTATCAGTATTATCAACGGGGCGTATGGGTGCATCCTAGGCTATCAGTTTATAGTTTATCAGGTGAATGTGGTGTGTGCTTTACATCCTTCATATTGGAGTTGATACCTCCACCCAGCACATTATTTAGATGTCACCCCTCTACAGCATGATGAGGTCACCCCTCCATTTATTCATGCAGCACTTGTTACAGTAAATGACCTATATAAGCTCTTGGCAATTAAAATACAGTAAATGCATGTTTTTAGATTTAATAGATAACAGTCCAACTTTATTATTTATAAATCAGACTTTTTAGATTATACACAGATTTCCGCTGCAAGTTTACTTATCCGTCTTATAGCTTCATTAATTTAATCATCTGCTTCATGTCAGTATTTCTTATCATGCTTTATATCCGTTCACTGGGCGCTATGCTCAGCCGTAGTTCCTTTCATGTTCTAACGGCAGGTACACCAGGACGTTCTTAGGATTCTGAGAGCATGTGCATTTGGATGGAAGCTATCCAGACTTCTTACTTTATGCACTTCTTGCATTATTCTGCTTATTTGGACATTGTTTAGTCCTTTACTCAATATTTTACTTTTTATGTTTTGAGCTTATGTTTGGATTACTGATGTTTGATTCCGGTATTTCTTTATGGTCAGTTAATGTTTTAGGACATTTACCTTTTGCTTTGATGACACGCCATAAATACACGTAACGGTCCACTTATCAAAGTGGGGTGTCATATTTATGGTATCAAAGACAAGTTCGACCTGTAGGCTCTAAAACTTGACCTGTGACTAGTGGGTAGTCACCAGGAACTTCCCAGATCTTGGCGTTGTTATCTTTCATGTTTCTCATGCATTTATCAGTCAGTTTTCTTTAATTTTCAGATAGTCTTATTAAAATTTTGACTAAGTAAAAGGTTGGTACAAGACTGTCCATATTTAGTCGCATGTGCTTTTCATTCGAATTTTGTTTTGGTGAACCGACCCATAGGCGTTCACCATTGTCCGTTCAGATTTTGTATTGGTAAACCGAACCATAGGCGTTTACCCTTACTCATGTCAGATTCATGTTTTCAGTCAAATATTACTTGGTGAACCAGCCATAAACATTCACCATTATTCAGGTCAAATTTTCATGCTTTCAGTCGAATATTGTTTTATGAACTGAACCATAGACGTTCACGTTTGCTCATATCATGACATTTTAGAAAATTTTGACAAGTATGGATTGGCCTACAGCCATCCATATTTAGTCCCAGATTGTAAATTTCTATATATGACAGTTCTCAGAAAATTTTGACAAGTATGGATCGAACCAGAATCGCCCATACTTAGTCACATGTTTTCTCCTTTGAATTATGTGGATTGAACCATGTCCATCCACACAATTGATGTTAAACCTTAGTTGATTATCTTTTCATGTTCTTTGTAACAATCAAATTTCATGCTCTTACGTGAAGGTCGATTTCATGCTAAATAAGTTTCATGTCTCCTTACGAGGATTATGTTATCAGTAAAGTAATGATGTTTTCATGCGAAGATACAGAAGAATTTCAGCAAAACTCTGTTTCATGATAAATCATGTTTGGTCTTCATCAATCATGTCTTCATGCTAACCATTGATGAAACTCCGTTTAATCATACTTTTGAGCCTCTATACAACCAACATTAAGTCTACGCATGAATTGTCAACCTATCATGTTACTCATTTCAGTTCAGTTTGCTAACCAGGTAAATCAAATTATATTTCGTTGACCATGTCAGACGGTTGACACCAGTATCGATCCTATCAGCAAACCTTTAGCGGTACTATATGAACAGTATTTATCGTGTACTTCATGTATAGTATTTCAAGTGTACTCCATGTACCTTACTCCATGTGTACCGTTAATCGATCCTTAATCATCTCAGGAATTTCCACTTGTTGATATACTACCAGATGCTGATGTTGCTCGCGAGTTGAAGGTTTTACCAAATACTGATGCTGCTAACACTTTGGAGACCTCACGAATGTTGATGCTGCTGATACTTTGGAGATTTCACAAGATACTGATGTTGTTCATATTATGAAGACTCTTCAAAGCAAGGACAAAAACTATAAACTTTAAATTTCTAACAAGAATAAACTTCAACCATCAGACACTACCATTCTATTCCATGCTTTTACTTTCTCATGTAGATGTCACACTTCACTCAGCTAACCTTCATTCAGAAGAGTAGGAACCGGTACCCAGCCGACCACTCAGCAGAAATAGTTACATGAATCACGGTCATGATAATGACCGTCAGGAAACTGACAGACAAGGCGATAATGATAACCATCGTGCTTATATTAGTCAGTCCGTAGCCGTTGGACCTCTGGAACGGGCGTGACCAGAAATACAGAGGTCAGCAGTCTAACCGGTCCGCCAACCCTAGTAGTTACCAAAATTTTTAGCCTTGTTCAGATTCACTTAGCAAAACATGTCAAAACATAAGTCAAGCTATCAGTCAAGACATCAGTCAAGACACGAACCTTAGGTATCATCTCTGAAGACACTTGTCAGGACACCAGTTACGGTACATATCATAAGAGTGTCGTCTCTAGGTACGAGTCAAAACTCATATCTCCAGAAAATTTTTCTAAACCAGACCCTCAGAAATTCAGGGTACCCCCCAAGGGAGTATACCCGTTCTTGTATGCCACGGGTAAATCAGACCATTAAAAAAATTCAGTTACCACCACGAGAGTATTGCCAGGGTAGACATGTAGTGTTTGTTCTGTGAGGTTACAGACGAACACATTTAGAAAGATCT
The DNA here is from genome assembly GCA_025667525.1 of Glebionis coronaria. Lineage (NCBI taxonomy): Eukaryota > Viridiplantae > Streptophyta > Magnoliopsida > Asterales > Asteraceae > Glebionis > Glebionis coronaria. The sequence continues at coordinate 341,227,571 of CM046874.1, forward strand.
ACCACGTTTACTTCACGTATTCACATGTCAGCTTTATCTTAAATCAGGTATTACCTACCTCCCAGACATAAAAGACTCCATAATATCACCAATTTTTATTAAAGCTTCTTTTTAGTTAACGACAAGATTCATCTTACTAACTTCTGAACATATTCATTTTACTTCTGCCAGAAAAATCAGTACAAATTATTTCAGCTTTACCAGCACATGAATTATTATCCTATAACTACGAAGACTTTCTAGCCACCAGTTATGATCCACTTCTGAAGTTTCTTAAATTCATGATCAGCAGATTATTCCAGAGTTCCCAAATGTAATTTCAGAAAGTTTTCAAGAAATTCCTTCCTAACCACGAGACAAAATTTAACATCAAGCTTGTCTCAAGAACAAAACCTGTTTTCAAAACTCTTTATTACAGGGCTTCAGCTAAGTTAAAAGAGTTGCATCAATTGTTGCAAGAGTTACCGGAACGAGGCTTTATTTGCCCTAGCGCACCACCAGGAAGTGTACTGTTTCTGTCTATCAGAAAGAAGGCAGGTAACATGAGATCATGTATCGATCAACAGAAATTTACAAGATCGGTATTCATAAACGATACTCATTCCGCGAATAGAAGGTTACCTGACCTGCTACAGTGTCTTAAATATTTTCCAGAACAATTCGCGGCCATGCCACCAACAGTGGTGAGAGAAGAACATGATGTTTTCCAGATTGTTGTTGAAGACGTTATAGTCTATAAAATTTTGAATTATACGTCTGAGCTCCCTAATGCCCCAGCTATAGTATGAAATTTATGAATAATGTTTTTTCATGACTTCACAAACAAAATCGTCAGTATGTTCTTTGATAACATCCTGATTTCCTAAATTCTAAAGAAGAACACGGGAATCATCTTCTCGCAGTGGTACAGATTATCCAATAGGAGGAAACTATATACGTAGCTTCCCAGATGTAAATCCCAGTTGAACAAGGTGGCATTTCTGAGCCACCCTATCTCCGCAGAAAGAAATTTCAGAAATCCTGCGAAGGTGAAGGCTATCACCAGATGGTCAAGACCGACTTCTGTGACTGAAGTACGAAATTTTTCAGTAACTGCTACCGCAGAAATTGCTGACAGTTATCACGATTAGTTTTCCATGAATAAGCTTACGCATAAAAGAGATGACCTACACTAAAATTTTGTATTCCATAAGATCCTATGCTAAGAGAGATCTAATTTACCGAGACTCAAAATTATTTCCCGTCTATTCACCCTGATTTCACCAGAATGCCCCAGATAAGAATTTTAATAGAAGCAGTATAAAACGTAGAGGCAGCTATGTTCATATCTAAATGCCTGCCATTCTAGCAGGTTTAAGATAGAACACGGTCATGCTAGCGAGTTATTACTACCAGTAGAAATTCTGGACAGGAAGGAGACAAGATTCCAGGAAGATTGTTTTCAGTTTACCATAGAACTCAGAAAATACAATATTATCTAAGTCATTTCCGACCATTTAAACCAGCCTACACGCTTTCTTTCATCCAAAAGGATTTCACAATAGCAGATCTACAGGAAATTCAGCAATAGATCGTACAACTTCAAGGTATTCCATCAACAATCAGGTCAGATAGAAGTTCACGCTCACGTATCACGCTCACATACATGTTCACGTTTACATCTCATGTTCACAGTATGATGTTGCTTCCGTCCATGTTTGTGCTACCCCATGATGTAAGTTCATAACCGCATTAATGACATTCTTCGTGTTCCGGTTCATGTTCCATCTCGTGATACATGTTTCACAACTTGTTACCGGATACGGTTACAGAAAGCTTAAGAAACCAGACTCAAGTTGGCAGAGCTTCTCCATACCAGGCAGACGTTTCACGTCTCAAATCGTATCATTTGGCATTCCTTCCTCAGTCAGCATACGTTCATGATATGTTCTAGTATCACGTTCACAGTATGATAACGTATCACATTCAAGATATACTTCATGCACAGCGTTCCTCATATAATCGCGAACCACGTTCACAATTGCTCACATAACACGTTCACAATTGTTCACGTAGTTCGTCCCTATATATTTTCAACGGCTCGCTCAAAGATATAAATGTTATCTTTTTCAGGAATATTTATACGTACCATTTCATGTATACTACATGCTATAGCTTATTCATTCTATCAAATTCAGAAAATCCATCTTAAGTATGGAACCAGAAACTTTCTAGCATCGTCAGGACAGTGTCGTCAGGACCAAGATTTTCTTTGTGTTTGGATCTTGAAGGAGCTGTTTCGAGCGGGAAGTCACTTAGAATGGAGGAGTCCATCCGGACCTCTCATTCTTTTCTTCAATAAGCCAGTTAAGTTCTTTCAGTCATGTTACGTGCCAGATTCACTTCAGTCATGTCACGTTTGCACCCTTTCAGCGGCATTATGTTCTAATTCAGGGAAGAATTGTCATTTCAGTTTACATGTCCTTTCAGCTTACGTGTCATTTTAGTTCTTATAACCTCATCAGCTTATTATCTTTAATCCGAGGACGAATTTTCCTTTTAGAGAGGGATAATTGTAAAACCACAGCATTATCGCATCCTTTATTCGAGGACGAATTTTTTTAGAGCGGAAGAATTGTAAAACCCGCATTTAAATCCAAGAACATAAAGATATACATAGTTTCTATTTTATTTAAACGTGACGTAATTAATTATTCAGTAAAAATAATTAATATTAGCTATTCAAGATATTAATCATTTTTAAAAATCCATGAATATTAAATATACGCAGTCTCGGCTTTAATTAAACGTTACGGAATTAATTATTCAGAGAATAATAAATAAGTGTCAGAGAATATTACGTAAGTATTATTATTCAGAAAAATAAATAAATACGTGTTAGGATCCAAACACGAGCACGCTTGCGAGAAAAAAAATAAAAATAAAACGCGATACGGAAATTAGAAAGTATGTATACATATATTTATGGGTCGCAGGTTCTTTTAAAAAACAAGAGAAAAAGGACTATGGACCTTGGGGGCCCAGAACATTCGTGCAAAATAAAAGTATTATACGGGTGTAACCCCCATTTTGGTCAAAAGTAATAATAATTAAAAAAACGATTAGGGTTAGTGTTGTACATGGTGGCCGACGGCTGGAGATTAAACAGATGAGAAAGGGATTCTATTTTCTACAATGAATTCTGTCGCATGTTGTAATTATTCCTATATACGAATTAAGGTAAACCCCAATCTCATTTCTTTTTCCTTCCTTCTATTTGGTTTATCACGAATCCAAACAGGGGGTGTCGGGTAGTGTTGGTTTCAGGAAAACCGAGAGTCAAGGACTATCAACGTGTTGCTGTTAGACCCAGTCGAGACCACAACAAGGTCTTGGTGGTGGTGGTGGTGGTGGTGTTGTTAATTTGGCCGCAGCCCAAAACCATAAGGGGTGCGTGGGTTTTGAGTGTACACAGCCGAGACCTATATGGTCTCGGTGGTTTTCTTTTGGTGATCAAGCCAAAACAAACCCCAATTGGGGATATGAGTGTGAAGACATCAGCAAACAGCCACCAGGGTGTGTTTGATGTGCAACAGGGGTGTTTGGTTTGATGAACAGTGTGTACAGACAATAAGGGGGTGTTTGGGTTTGACAGTAGTAAAAACAGTGGGAAATATATACTAACAGTAGGAAATATATATTAACTGTCGGAACCATTACAAAAAAAGTAAGAACTTTAACAACAAAAGCAGTGAGAAAATACAAAACAGTGGGAACCACAAGGGACTACAGTGGTCGCCGGCTTAAGCCGGTGGCTACTGTTTGCATTGACGTCAGCAGGGGGACCACGTAGTGGGCCCGGTTTTGTTAACCTGAGACGTGGGTGTCTCGGGAAAGTTGTAGCACGGATTTTCGGGATAACTAATAATTATAAGCGCGAGGAAATTAATTATATTAATTAAATCCTTTTATAAGGCGTTTCCTAAGTAGATTTATGAAAACGGTTGATTTTATTAATTAATTCGTAAAAATTTAATGGATATTATTTTACCTTGTTAACTATTTTTAAACGTGTGATTTAATTAATATTTTCAAATAAACGAATTTAGAAATATTTCTAATGTTAGCAAATTTTCTTTTTATAGCATGTTACTATTTATAGTAACGCCAGATTATATTTTACACAGTAACCAGGAAATTCAGAAAATACGTTAATCAAGAATATTATCGAATAGTAAGATATTATCAGTCTATACACAAACAGTAATACAAGAATAAAATAAAACTAAGAACAGTTAAAAATCAATAAACTAAACAGATATCAGTTAACTCATATCACGTCCCTTATTTATGTAGTAACTGTGAAGTCAGAGTTGAGCCTTCAGCTTTCACTCTTATTTCATTACTGGACACGAGGTACAAATTTCCCGTCCTTCAGTAAGGACTTTCTTCTCCGCATGATTTGGATTCCCCGTCCGCAGCCAAATGTTTCCCCAGTATATGTTTTAAGCTTATCAGTAATCATTTTAATAACTAAATAAATTGCATGAGCTTTATATACAAGCATGATCAGTTTATGTACTAGTTATGGAGGTACCGTAACCATGACATTAGAGGCACCGGTGGCATGACTCCTCTGCGAGGGAGTGATTTCTCACAGCGTCCCATTTATTCAGCTTGGCCATTTTATCAGTATTATCAGCGGGGCGTATGGGTGCATCCTAGGCTATCAGTTTATAGTTTATCAGGTGAATGTGGTGTGTGCTCTACATCCTTCACATTGGAGTTGATCCCTCCACCCAGCACATTATTTAGAGGTCACCCCTCTACAGCATGATGAGGTCACCCCTCCATTTATTTATGCAACAGTTGTTACAGTATATGACCTGTATAAGCTCTTGGCAATTAAAATACAGTAAATGCATGTTTTCAGATTTTAACAAATAAAAGTTCAGCTTTATTATTTATAAATCTGACTTTTTAGATTATACACATATTTCCGTTGCAAGTTTACTTATCAGTCTTACAGCTTCAGTAATTTTATCATCTGCTTCATTTTAGTATTTCTTATCATGCTTTATATCCGTTCACTGGGCGTTATGCTCAGCCGTAGTTCCTTTCATGTTTTAACGGCAGGTGCACTAGGACGCTCTTAGGATTCTGAGAGCATGTGCATTTGGATGGAAGCTATCCAGACTTCTTACTTTATGCACTTCTTACATTATTCTGCTTATTTGGACATTGTTTAGTCCTTTCCTTCAGTATTTTACTTTTCATGTTTTGAGCTTATGTTTGGATTACCGATGTTTGATTCCGGTATTCCTTTATGGTCAGTGAATGTTTTAGGACATTTACCTTATACTTTGATCACACGCCATAAATACACGTAACGGTCCACTTATCCAAGTGGGGTGTTACACGAGTTGTACAAGAGACATTGATAGTGTAACTAGACGCTAGTCAATGTAATCAAGATATTCAAAATATGTCCAAGTGGGAGCTGAAAGTATATGGACTTATATTTAATAGTCACGTGATAGGATCGAACTCGAGATTACGGGATTGCACACAATACGTAAAGAGTTAATTTATTTAATAAATATATTTATTATATTTATTAATTATTTAATAAATATATATTTATTATGTTTATTAAATTAAACCAAGCTATGACTTGAACGATCGTTAAATAATTAAGAGTTAAGTATTAACGAGCGTTAAGGAACAAATTAGTAAGTAGAATAAATAGAAAGAAGGATGGAAGGTTCCGGAACACCCCTAAGGGGTGTTTTGGTCCGTCGGTTATGGAGGCAAGGGGAGGGGAAAAACTTTCCTTTTATTTGTTTTAGAATACAAGAATTAGATCTATATAAACCACACCCCACCTCATAATTCACAACACTAATCACTCCCTCTCCTCTCTTTCTTGCGATCGCAACACATAACCCAAAAAGGGTTTCGGTTGGTTTTTGTGTTCCTTCGGTTTTACTTATAATCTAGTCCTAGCCCCTCTCTAGAGTTGTTGGGTAGATTTTTCCACTAGCGTAGAAGCTCGGTTTACACGTGCTAGAATCATGGTTAACTCGTTTTATTACGTGTGTAAAAGATCGTAATATAATCTTACTTTATACTATATCTTGGTTATATACAGTATAAACCAGAATTGGTGATTTGTTCTTCATCTTATGGATTTGCTTTAGCGTAAAGGTATGTAACCATAATTCGATTAATTATAATTGTGTTATTATTATGATCTTATTAAATCGCTTCCGCTATGTATGCTTTGATCTCGTTTTGGGTTTTGTGTAATTGTTATGAACTATATAATCCTTTATTTCGTTATTTTCTTCTTTTTTTTATTAATAAATGTAAGTCACATGAGATTTTGGTGAATTACTTGTGATTTTGGTTAAAAGTTGTATTGCTATTAACAAAAAAATCACATGTGATTGTGATGAATTACTTGTAATTTCGATCAGAATTGTTTTGTAATGCAATCAAAATCACATGTAATTATAAATGAATCACATGTAATTCAAGTAAAATTACATGTGATTCAAACAAAATCACATGTAATTCAGAAGGCAATTTGTTATATATATTTTACATGAACGACAACAAACAATTTAAGATACTGACAAAATTACATGTGATTCAAACAAGCTCACATGTGATTCATCTAAAATGGGTTTGTTATAAGATGATAAGGTTTCGAAATGTTTGAATCGCATGTAATTATTATCAATTCACGTGCAATTCAAGCAAAATTACATGTGATTCAAACAGAATCACATGTAATTCAGAAGGCAATTTGGTTTATATGACAACATGCGTATAATATATTGACAAAATTACATATGATTCAAACAAAATCACATGTGATTCATCTTAAGTGTGTTTCTTTAAAGAGGATAAGGTTTCAAAATGCTTGAATCACATGTAATTATCACTCAATCACATGTAATTCAAGAAAATTACATGTGATTCAAACAAAATCACATGTAATTCGGAAGCCAATTTGTTTATATATTTTACATGAATCACAACATGCAATTTAATATATTGACAAAATTACATGTGATTCAAACAAAATCACATGTGATTCATTTAAAGTGGGTTTGTTACAAGAAGCTAAGGTTTCTAAATGCTTGAATCGCATGTAATGCAAGCAAAATCACATGTAATTATCTTTGAATCACATGTAATTCAATCAAAAGATTATATGGATACATTTTCACATTTTTAGTAAGTTATTTAGTTATGGTTACAAGTTTATTAAACGAAATCTGATAATAACGCCTAAGCACAAGAAATGTGGCCAAAATCACAAGTGATTTGACATAAATCACATCTAATTACTACTGAATCACATGTAATTATCACTGAATCACATGTAATTCCAGCAAAATTACAGGTCCATGGTTATTATTTTAGAAGTTCATATACATCGTCCAGAATCTATTCAATATACGTTAGACTAAATAAAATTAATAACTCAATGTCAATTTTTATAATGGAAAATCATATGTTACTTTGGTGAAGTACTTATGATTTTGGCCCGAACTTGTTTTGTTATTATTAAATAGAAACTGTATATGAGCATAATGAAACACCTTGTAGATCAATATATCAGACGAAGAGAAAGTTGAGAAAAGATGAAAGTTTGCGGATACTATAAAGTGAATATGAACGAGAATACCAAAACAACTTGTCCAAATAATCGAAAAGCAAGGAGAAAGAAGAAGGCGACACTATTTATTGATGTTTAAAATTTTTTTTATTTTTTAGTTCTATGTATTATTGAATAGTTACTTGACCAGATTTTATTTTACTATAAGTACATGAATAACATGATATTCAAGCAAAATCACATGTAATTATCATTGAATCACATGTAATTCAAGCTTAATCACATGTGATTAAAACAAAATAACATGTAATTCAGAAGCCAATTTGTTTTATATATTTTACATGAATGACAACAGACATTTTAATATATTGACAGGATTACATGTGATTCAAACAAAATCACATGTAATTTAGAATGCAGTTTGTTTTCTATACTTTGCATAAATGACAACAAACATTTTTATATATTGATACAATTGATCGTGATTCAAACAAAATCACACGTGATTTATCACCAAATCACAGGTAATTCAAGCAAAATTACATGTGATTGAAAAAAAATCACATGTATGAATATGAACCTTTCACACTGCAACATGTACCTCTATTCCAATGCTTGATCAGTCTATGTTGATCCTCATAAAAGTTTAGACCACTAAGACGCTATTACTATAGTACTATATAATTCCACAAGACTTACGGTGGATTAAAGTCTTAAAGTTGTTAACTTATTTATATAAGCTTAATCCGAGAACAAGAGTAATTAAGGAAAATATCATTTTGAAGGCAAAAAATTATATGAATGTCGAAAACAGATTCATACATCACTACACCAGATAATAAAAGTATACCATACCGAACCAATTAAGCTTTGAAACATAAAATCAGTACACTATTACTACTCACAACATGAAATAAAAGATAAACTTAAATCATATAATAGATTAAGTCCGAGCCAAATTAAGATACCAATTTCGATACACTTGTAGTTTTCTAAATAATTTTTTGGGAGTGACTAACTCCTTCAAATCTAGTTTTTGCCTTAAGCTCCTTCAATAATTTCACAACATCAAGCATAGTAGGCCATTTCGTGGGTTGGTCATTTGTGCAGGCTTGTGCAATTGCAAGCACACCAAACTTTGGATTGTTCATCCATGACACGTAGAAACAACGGTCGATTACCTCAGACTCCCTCCCCTTCGTAATCATACCACAAAGAAATAGAACAAGATTATCACCTCCATCAGCCTGCCTTGTCACCAGCTCTAACATCACCTCCATCAGCCTACCTTGTTGGTTCTCTGGTAGTCAACAACTCTAACATCACCAATATGAAACTATAAACATCACCTTTTGTAGTCGCCACCATTATTAATGTCTCTGTGAATGATGTGGGGAAGAAACCCGTTATGTAAAAACGTCAAACCTCTAGCTAAGCAAACACAAATTTTGAAACAGTGTGGCCAATCAAATGTTTTAACAGTAAAGAATCTTTAAAATAAAGATTCAACAAATCAAAGTAAGACCCATATCAGATAATTATCCATGATGATGATGACCTGATAACATCAAATCAGAAACCATCATTAATTTCAGATCCTGATCTACATTAATATTATCATTATGTTGTTCATGATTGTTGGGTGAGACAACAATGGTTGCAACGTCCGTGGGGTGTGATGAGGGTATTCTGATGATAGGGTGTGACAGCGGTGGGGTGTGATCAGGGTGTTGCGATGGTGGGGTGTGGCAGTGAGGTGTGACAGGATATGGTCAGGATTTGGAGTGTGTGTGGCAGGTAGGGTGAAAGTGATACTGAATGAATAGATTTAATCTGAGCCGTAAAATTTGTGTATAGATGAAAGGTTGAGATCCATTATTTTGATCTTTTTCATGTGCGTGTTCCCTACTGAACTTTTGTCCACAAGTGACACGTATTTCATAACCAATTAAGAAATACCAAAGTGATACATCTCCGGAAATTACATAACCAACTAAAAAAAATACCCAAGTGATACATACGCGAAAATTATACAACCAACTAAAAAAGACCCAAGTGATACATAAGCGAAAATTATAAAACGAACTAAAAAAGACCGAATTGATACGTCTCCGAAAAATACACAACAAACTAAAAAAGACCCGAATGATACGTTTCCAAAAAATACACAACCAACTAAAAAATATCTAAATAATAGTATCCGAGAAAATACTCAACCAATTTAAAAAAAATCCAAATGATAGGCATTCGGAAAAATTCACAACACGTATAAAAAATACAATTAATAAAAGAAGATTCAAGTGATAAGTTTAAAAAAATATACGAGTCTATAATAAGTGTGAAAACACTTATCCTTTTATCGCTTATTTCTAATAATAACAAGACCAAAACGTGATTTTATGTCGTAAAAGTCGGAATTATGCGTGGTTTATGTTTTTATTGTGTTTCAGGATTAAAATAAGAAAAAGGGGGAAGACACGGGCTTTCATGGGTTTTTATCGAAGAAAAAGACAAAAGACGAAGTCAAAAGATCAAGAGTGAAAAAAAGAACGGAAGTCCAAAGCCTATTCTAAAGATTTATCGAAGAAAAAGTCTAAAGATGGAAGTTTAATGAAGTCGAAGAACTCAAGTCTAATAGAAGAAGAAAATTATAAGACGAGTTCAATTTATGTCGACAAATCCCAAGATGACGTCAAGAAAGACAAAGAATTTAAATCGACTTGAGAAAATAAGAAGAAAGAGAGAAGACACAAAGACCCTCCCCTCCTCCTATATATACCCTCCTAATATGACATTAGGAGGGTGTTAGTTAGTTAATTATCAAGTTTTATTTTTAAGTGTGTTTTTAATTTTCTTCTCTCTAGTTTTTCAAGCTTATCAAACCTTCATTAATCTTGTAATCTTTGATCTTAATCTTTAATCTAATCAAGTTTATTTCATAATTTTCGTTCTACCTTTCTTAATAATCTATTGTTTTTGCTTAATTAATCATGTAGTTGATTTAATTTTGTTGATGATGTGATTCTTTTGCTTATTTGATTTGGCCTATTGAGTTGGTGTGTTTAGAGTTTTTAGATCAAGGTGCTTATTTTGCTTAATTTTTATGTTTAATAGTTTTTAAAATAAGTTGATTTTGGCAGCTTAATATTTCTATAAAAAGTTGATTTTTAAATTTTGTTTATTTAGAATTTTTTAAAAGTTTTTAAATTGTGGCTTATTAGTTTTTCTTAAAAATCATTTTGGTTAAGTTTTTAGTAAGTGCTTATTTGAATTTTTGCTTATTTCCATTTTTGAAGTTATCCGGGTTTTAAAACCCCTTTATTCCGAACTGCAACAGTCTTCAGCATTTCGAATAGCATTATTTGTGTGACAGTCTGTCAATTTATGGTTGATATTTTATTCTCGAATATTATTTAAAAACATTATTTTAATGTTACAATATGAACTCACTTATTTTTGGGAAGAAATTTGGATTTACGTCTTGAAGTAGCATCGACTACGTCTAAACCAGAGGATTCAACGTTACGTGCTTACGTTTACATACACCGTCCTTGGTGACAGTCCGACATTGCAGAAAATAAATTTATCCGTGAATATTATTTTGGAGTTTTAAATTTGTGTTGGTTCATAAACTCACAAATTTACGAGAAGAGATTAGGACTTACGATTTTATTTTAACGTCCTTTACGACTAAACCGGAAACCTTAGGATTACGTATTTACGTTTTCGAACTCCGTTTTTGATGAGACAATTTTTATTGGATTCGTTTTGTGTCGTTGATTCATAATTTATAAAAACGTTTTTCGTAAAACGACCCGAGGGTACGCAAATCGAGGGAACTAGAATCGAGGAGTACCCATAAATTAGTGAGGTGGGACAAAATACATTATCCCACCCCACTAGCACACATGGGGCGGCCAAACTATTGCCTCAACACATGAGGTGTCAAGTTTTTAAGCAAACTAACAACACATGTCTTGTAAGCTTACAATGTAAGCTACACTTCACACAACACATCAAAACCATTAACCAAAACCATTCCCTCATTCTCACCATGCAATACCACACACATTTCTCTCATCCTCCCCATTTTTGTGCCGTCCCTCATCCCACTCAAAACCCTCACTTGATCTTGATTCAACCACAAATCATATGTTATCTCTACATATGGTGAAGCCCTTTTGAAACCCTATTCATTGGTGGTGATTATAACATCCAAGGAGGAGTTTACATGGAGTCTTGGGGCTGATTTTCCACAAGGAATTTATGAAGATTGGTGGTCTTGAAGATGGTATTGGTGCATCACAAGTTTCTCCATCAAAATCCATGTTTTGATCAACCTACATCATCATGGTGGTATAAAGATTGTCCTCCTCATCTTCTTGTTATTTTGATTATGTAAACATGTATTTTATTTCCTATTGTATATGTATGTGATTATTATATGATGATAAAAGTATTGTGTGGGGATTTGGTGTTGATAAACATGCTTAAAAAGATGGACAAACTACATATAAAATGGGTAAATCTTGTTTAAATGGTTGGCTGTATAAAAACAGTAAAGAACCACATGTTAGACTGATAAAATGATGAAGTAGAATCAATTTACAGTAAGCTATGGGTCTTGTACACATGTGAGAGTTGGCCATGCAATGGAATCATTGTAATGAGTGAGATATGATCAAAACAAGTTTAAGGTACAAATCTGAGTTTACTGTTTTGGACGATTTTTAGAAAATACTTAGAGGATGATTCAACAGTAGATATAGTAGAGTTAAATGGAGCACATATCATTTAGTTTATGTGATAAAAAGTTGAGCTTCTATCTCCATATAGAACTCTAGATATGGCAGTTTTGGTGAAGATGAAAATAAAAATCAGATTTTGGAAATTAAAGTATAATACTATTATATAAGCACTCAAAATTTAATAGTATAAAATATAAATTAAAACCCACTAACTTATATAATACATTTATATAAATATGTACAATGGTAAATAAGTGGACATTTTATAAAAATGGTAACTTGTTAAGTTTTATAAGTTATAAAACTATAAACATGATTTTTACGACTTTTTCGGCTAATACCGTAAAATTAACGTTTTTGTTAAATAAAACATAGACGGTTGGACCCGTCTAATGTAAACTTTTATAAAACTCATTTACTGATATATAAACATATATAACAAGTAAAAACCGATAAAACCCGAACTATATAACATACGGACATTAACGGACTAAATTAACGTTATCGGACTAATAAAACAACAAAATGGACTAAAACACTTATAAACTTATTTATTGGACTTAACCCATTTAGGACCAACTTTTAAAGTGTAGATACTGATAATATAAGTATAAAATGGATTAAAACAAGTTAAAGAACTTATAATAAGTTTATTGGACTTAAAAGACGTAAATAGGTAAAACTAGTAAACTAGTTATCGACACATAACACTAAAATGAGTAAATGAGAATATGTAAACCCACTTGATCATCATATATATATAATCATCATATGTATACATAATTGTTATTTTTATAAAGTCATTGGACATGAGTCTAAGACGAGTATTATTTGTCTAGGTTTCCGTGATTGAAGCACGTACCGTACGACCGAATTGCCGATAACCCGCCTTCCCACATCAATGTGAGTTCATAGCCTCGCACTCTTTTAAATGTTTTTATAAATATTTTATTAACCCGCGAGGGAGATAACATGTTAGTTTTTATAAAATAGGACACCATTTGTCCCGATTGCTTGTTTATTGATTTAGACCCGAATGATTGTATGACCCGATTGTATGACCCGATAAATGATTAAAGGACCCGATAGATGAAATAAAATGGATTATTAAAGTTAGGTTATGTCACTAAAAGTCCCATTAGCATGAATTGTGAACTACCGGGATTTGGTAGACGCTTGTGCATATAATAGTACTATTTGGGGACGATCACCCCAGTTCGCGCCTTGACGGTTGATCCCCGTCGTGCCACATTGATTGGTAAGCGAATTTATGTATGAGAAGATTTCCATAGCGTGACCTTTGTGACGACACGCTACTTTAGATGTGCAAATTGAGTATCGGGTTAGCTACCCGTTGTTGGTTAGTAAGGTAACAATGTCATGCGGCTTATAATAATCCAAAATTAACGAAATACTAATAGACGCACCGAATTACAAAGTATTGCCTGACTAGCAATACGGGGTCATACTATTGATATTATGTTCGTGTTTTGGTTTTCATAACCATATTCATATAACGGTTTTTATTTTTATACAACGTCATAAGACGTATTGTATGATGTTTTTACGACATTGGCTCGTATAATGATTTTTAAGGCAAATGCCTATATTATGATTTTGATAAAGATTTGTATAAAATGATTTTGGCTATTTTACGTCCTATTACAATGATTTGTACGAATTGGTACTAATTTTATACCAAAGTTATATTGATGGAATTTATTAAACTCTATGAATTCACTCGGCGTTATCGCTGACCTTTTCTTTTAACATGTTTTATCTCAGGTACTTGAAGGTAATTCTCGGGAAGACGACAAGAATTCATGGCCCGCACTTAAACTATATTTTCCATTCAAATACTTTATAAAACTTTGTATGAAATAATATGACTTGGGACCGATGTAACTTTGATATTTATGAATGGAAATGCTTTATTAATAAACGACGCGATTTTTATGCGTTGTCTCTGATGTAAGTAATGTGCTATCCCGTAACACCAACTAGTCTTCTGCTGTATTGAGTTGTATAAATTTGGGGGTGTTACAGTTTGGTACCAGAGCTCTCGTTATAGAGAACGAAAGATTTTTAAAACCAAGGTTTTGAATAAAACATTTCAAAATCTTTTAACTATAAACATTTTTCTAAAAATGTCTAAAAATCTTTTGACTATAACGGTGCCGAAGAATTCCCGAGTTACCGACAAGGCCAGACTGAGAAGTGTTATTTTAATATATATATACTTGGATTATATATATGATGTATTTGATTACATGATTGTTTGATGATTATTTCTATATTTATACGAGGTATTTATACGACGCAGATTGTCACAAGTAACCCTAACTCCCCTAGCAAATTAATCGAAGCTATTCTTGTAGGAACTCTAGCTATCCTAGATCTAAACCAAGTTATGGATATTTATGGTCCCAACAAATGGTTAATATTCGTAGAAATGTAGATATTAGTTGATTGTGATCTTGAAGAAGAATTGGCGAGATTAAATCGGATATCGATGTCATGACGATCTTTCCTTATAGAATGGAGTTTGACAAAACGTTACCACCTGGAAAGATGTCATCTGATTCGTTGTCATCCAATTCTTAAATTGAAATCGAAAGGGTGAATGTTGCACTTGAGGCTGTCATTGGAACCATACCCAAAAGCCTCATGCCACTAATACCTTTCCGAGAAGTCTATGTAGGATTATAAATCTTGCTTATGTTTTTAGAGAGAGAAAGAGATAGAGAGATGGTGAGAACACACACACTTAGAGAGAGAAAGTGAAAGGAAAACACTTTTCTACTATGTGTAAAAATGAAGAACACACACCCTCTCCATCAAAGGAGAGGGTTTATATACCCAAGACCTTGTCATGGGCTTGGGCTTACATTTGGGCCGGCCTACACATGTTGTAGGCTAGGCTTGTTCTTGTTTAATAAATAAAGAAAGTTAACTAAACTACGAGCTATTACATGGACTATTAATGGAGTGACCGATCCTTCTTAATACGTAAAACGTATTTCCAACAATCTCCCCCTAAGGGAGGTCACTCCAAACAAGGGCATTACCCAAGTTACAATAATTAAATAAACCTAGCATACTATGCTTGTCTTGAGCTCGTAGTCTTCGTCTTTCTTTTTCTTTTTCTTTTCTGGTGAACATGCTGATGTGATCTTTGATATCAATCTTTAGCATTAATATCTTGCCTTGATCTTGTGCATCCATCACTTGTGATCTTCGCCTCCTCGTGACGCCATGTCCCACATACTTATACCTTAGTAATTCTTGAAAGCTTCAGAGTTCGATACAGCGGAAGACTTAACTTTTAGGCTTTCTTGAATTAGATGAAGTATTAAGTGCATAAAGGATAAGAATGCGGGGACGACTTCTTCTCGGATTCCGCAACGCCACCGTCTTCAAATGCCGCAACATAAGTAGACACGAACGAAATGGCTTTGAACATTTCATTCTAATTCGGTAGCATTTTACCTCCGGTCGGTGAAGACCGTTGGACGATATTAGATATCGTACCCGTGACGGATAGTTTCAATTAAGTAACTTCCTGACAGGATTTCGCGGGTAAACCCGTTCTCTTTATTCGACCATCCAAAGCTGACTGCGAACATAAAGAGTGAATCATTTGGATAAAAATATCCGCATGATTTGAAGCCGTCAATTCATGTTCCTGGAACAAGTGAAATTAAATTAAGAACCGCACCATCGTTGCTTTCCAGTTGTCACGAGCTTGATTCGTATAGAATCTTGCAAGTTACCTACCAATTGCTGTTTGAGGTTAACACTAGAAGGATTTCCACTCATCACCGTGAACACTAAGGTATCACTCTGAGTGTTCTGGCAAGATCACTAAGATATTGCGTAGAGGCCTGGAACGTATTTAAATTCAGTTAAGAATTAAACAGCTGTTGCTTTCCAGTTATCACAAGTTTGATTCATAAAGAATCGCACAAGTCACCTACCATGAGCTTTTTGATATTCGCTCAAGAAGGATTTCCATCTTCATTGTAAATACTTTCGTATTACTCGGATGTTCAGGCAAGATCATGAAGATTTTGAGTAGGACTCTTAAAATCTTTCTTACTTTTCACAGTGTGTGAAGAAGCAAGGAAATATGAAAGTGTATCCTAATGAGATATTTGATGATCTCAAATGGCTCTAGACTCGATCGTGCACTTTGGATTTTAGTGATCGGAGGAGTGCCACCATTTCAATACCAATTTATTCGGAGTGAATAAATCAATAGATAACGTGTTGTCTCCGTGTGATTAAAACAAATACCTTTTGAGAGATATTTGAGTCAGCTGGGATGGGTTGTGCATTGCATCACTGGGTCCATGATGTCTTATCTTCAATATCAAGCATCATTAAAATGATCTCAATAGCATATGTGTTGACCCGGTTTCTGCCTAAAGTTGTAAGGAGGGCTTCTTTCTTTACACCCTTTATCTTTACAATTCTTTTTCATTCTTCAACCCCTTCAATGCTTACCAATACGTCATAACTAGCACCTTGTTGTGATTGTTCCAGTGCTAACTTAAGTACTTGGTCGGCATTCAGCTACGTTCACATTCTTTCTCCATCTTTCCTAAGGACTACTATTTCTAGCTATGGAATGTCCTTGGGAAGATTCCTCCGGTTCTGGAAGAATCATAGGACTTAACCTATCCTACCATCCTTATGTCACCACAATCTTCATCGTCGTGAAATAAATGGGTTTTGGGTAAGTATAAATCAACATGAAATCCATTTTTGATATGCAAATCCGTTTTGCTCCCCCTTAACATATGCCACGATATTCGAAAACATTTCGCACATGTCGGGATGAGCCAGCACATTAAGTCAAACCATTTGTGATAATATCCCATATTAAATCATATTTTCTCCCCCATATTAAAAATATTAACCCAATCGATGTTTTTAATATCAATTGATTTAATGTAGTTTTCACAAAGGTTTTGGGAAGAAAAATGCGAGTCCGTTTTATCTTCATGATACCAACTGTGTGAGATATGATATCGATTTGTAACAAGATCACATATTCACCATATTAAAAAGAATTGACAAGGTTGGACCTGATTGATGAGAACATCGTATGATAAGATCAAATGGTTCTTGTCAGCATATGTTGGTCGCCTCGTCATGTTGAAGTCATCTCTTGTCACCACGTGTACGATTGGTATTGTTGTCTTGACACCAACTTGTGAACTTGGCACGTTCGGCATCGAAGATTCTAAATGCTTGACAATTGATCCCCCTCAATTGTTGACCCGTGTTCTATTGAAAGAGCTGTAGTCGTCGGTTGAGTAGTCGCATCGTCGAGTATGTAGATACCAATTGTAGATTGCTATGGTTGTAGAGATGATAGCTTCATAAAAACAAGACTTCTCTTGTTTTAACAAATAAATGCACTGAAACGTACATATATTCGTGTTAGATTGTGTTATTACGTAAACACAATCCCTTACATGGTTATAAAGTAAACCATGCCCGAGAAAATTAATTCCCGTTGTTGAGTCAAAGCTTTCCGGTGAAATGCTTGACTTTAATATGAAAAGCGGGTTACTATCGGAAATAATAGCAAGCCATTTAGGCATGTTTTATGAAATATTTACAACTTTTGTACGAACTCTATTTATGGCGTCGTGTCGATATTAATCAACATTTCTAAGGCCGTAAATATTATCGTACTAAAAGACATGCCTTTAAAAAATAAAGTAAAAATATTTTTGGATTTTTCTAGATTTTTTAATTTTTATGCTTTTTATATGGTTTTATATTTTTCTATTTTGCTTTTGAGGATAAAAATATAAACAATATATACAAATGATCACCAAGGATACGGAGAATAGTTTTACCAAGACTATTCTTTCGCTTCATCTGCTAGTTCCTTTAGAGTCTCAGGCGAGAAGGTTCTCATCCCTAGCTTGTCGGCCAAAAATTCAATTCGAGCGCGATCTAAAGCCTTCGTGAAAATATCCGCCAATTGATACTCAGATCGGCCAAAGTAAAGCTCGATTACTCCATCTTCCACTTGCTCCTTGATGAAATGGTAGCGAATGTCAATATGCTTTGACCGGGAGAATTGAACATTGTTGTAGCATAAGGCAATTGCACTTTTGTTGTCGCAGTACATCGGAATTTTGTTGAAACCTAGACCATAGTCGGTTAATTGCGATCTCATCCAAAGAATTTGAGCACAGCAACCGGACATAGCTATGTATTCTGCTTCCGTACTTGAAATTGCAGCGCTTTTCTGCCTTTTCGATGCCCAACTGATTAGTCGATCTCCTAGAAGTTGCAAAGTTCCACTCGTGCTACGCCTTGTATCTTGACAACCCGCGTGATCCGCATCTGCATATGCCATTAGTGCAATAGAAGAGTCCTTCGAATACCAAAGTCCCCGATTAATGGTTCCTTTAAGATATCGAAAGATCCTTTTAACAGTAGCTAATTGTAACTCAGTAGGCCTAGTTTGATACCTGGCACACATACATATAGCAAACTAAAGATCAGGTCGACTAGCTGTGATATACAGAAGAGTACCGATCATTCCACGATAAAGTGAAGGATCAACTGCAACTCCATGTGGATCTGCATCAAGCTTTGTTCGTTCCACCATTGGAGTATCCACGGGGTCGCAAGATTCCATCTATACTTCTTAATCGATTCAAGGGCATACTTGGATTGATTGATAAAGATGCCTCTGGGACTCTGAGATATCTGAAGACCTAAGAAGAATGATACCTTGCCCATCATTGACATCTTAAACTTGGAAGACATGAGTGCCCCAAACTCATCCGATAATGTTTGGGTCGAGGCTGCAAATATAATATCATCAACATATATTTGTACCATAATCATATCTTTACCTCGTTTCTGAATGAACAGCGTGGGATCCACCTTGCCTTTAGCGAAGCCTTGCATAATGAGGAATTGTGACAATAGATCATACCATGCGCGAGGAGCTTGCTTCAACCCATAGAGAGCCTTCTTAAGCTTGTACACATGAGTAGGATAATTAGGATTCACAAAACCATCTGGTTGTTGAACATAGACCTCTTCCTTGAGTTCACCATTAAGAAATGCCGTCTTCACATCCATCTGATAGACGATCATATTCATATGGGCTGCATAAGCGAGGAATAGTCTAATAGCTTCCAAACGGGCGACAGGTGCAAAGGATTCCATAAAGTCGATGCCCAATAATTGCTTGTATCCACGAGCTACTAGTCGAGCTTTGTTTTTCAATATTCCGCCTAACTCGTCAAGTTTCACCTTGTAAACCCATTTCAAAGTGACTAACTCCACTTGATCCGGGCATGGGACAAGTTCCCAAACATCAAGACGTATGAATTCGTTAAGTTCTTCTTGCATAGCTTCTATCCAACAGGATTGAGTAAAAGCTTGTTGCCATGTCTTTGGTTCAACTTCAGTGAGAAAAGCATCAAAGTGACAAAACATTGCACTTTCTTGTAACTGACTTCGTGTGGATACCGGACGATTAGGGTCACCAATAATAGAATCTATAGGATGATCCTTTGTCCACTTGCTGTCATGTTCACGAATCCGTGGATTGGAGTAAACCGTACTAGGAGCTTCCTCTGAGGTGGACGACCCGGCTTGATTAGGGTCGGGAATTGGTACACCAAAAAATGGAAGTTCACGCATTTGAGCGAATTCCAAATCGTGATCATCATCATCATCCTCTTCATCATCTGTTGGAGCATAATTTGGCTGGGCCGGTTTGACGACACTCCTGGGCCGTTTGTCGTCTTCCCGAATCCTGAGTAATGCTGCAAACAAAGGTAAACCGGTTAGACGTGGACTCGAGGCCGGAGCCCCGGGGTCCACCTCCAACGGTCAAGTTAGTATTAATCGATGTATGGTATAAGAGGTGTAGTTGTGAGAGAGAACCTATTTATAATGAGACCCCTACCCCTGTTTATATAGGCTTAGGGTTTCTTGAAGGGTAAGTTAGGTATGTGTGGGCCGCGGGCCTGTCGGGCCGGGCCGAAGGCAGACTATACGTCGACATGTCCCCCAGTCTAGTATGATATGGTCCATGATCATGTTATGCTAGACTTATTCATGTATCACGCTTACTAAACAACCGCGTGCGGCTTGTTGCTAGGATATCCTCGTGGGTCATCCGTAACATATTTCTCCACTCGTAATGGGCTTCCTTTAGCAAAAATATGATGGGTTGGGATTGCGAATAGTGAGCATAGCCACTACACGCCATCATGTCCCCCAGTCTATTATGCGAGGTTGTCACCGAGGTTACTAGACTTTACACCATATCGGCTACCTGTAAGCATATCCACGCCGAAAGAAATGGGAAAACATGTATACGTAAGACGGGTGGTTGTGCTCGAATGCTTGGTTTCCCGTAATTAGACGGTAAGGACCCCGTAAGAAGAAAACTTGTTCTATAGCCGGGGTAACACTGGCATTTGTAAGGTATCATTCTTATTCATCTCTAACGTGAGGATGATAAGAAGGTTTTATGAAGGCGGAGGTGGAACCCGTGTGCTGCATCATGAACATTTGAAGGCGTACTTCTTATACCCACTAATGATGTAGCATAGCGCGAATATTTCATTCGTCTTCAGGCCAACAGAAGACGTACTTCTGTGGCATGTTTATGCGGATATTTTATCCGTCTTGCGGCCACGATATCTGATAATGAATGCCAAAACTTATTGCGGGTTTTTCTTGAACCAAACGTAGTTGATCAGGCTCCGTCTAACTAAGGCCAAACGATATAAACTTTGGAAAAATCACTCCATGGCCGGGCAAAGTAATTCGTCACGGAAGACGTACTTCCGTAACAAAGATATGAACCAACAGAAGACGTACTTCCGTGACATGAATAACGAGCAGGCGAAAGACGTACTTACGCAACGAAGTCAGTGAGCCAACAGAAGTAGTACTTCTGCGACGAATGATAATGAGCCAATGGAAGGAGTACTTCCACGGCAAAGATAATGAGCCAATGGAAGGAGTACTTCCGTTGCGAAAGAATGCGCCAGTGAAAGGAGTACTTCCACGGCGAAGATAATGAGCCAACGGAAGGAGTACTTCCGTTGCGAAAGAATGCGCCAGTGGAAGGAGTACTTCTACGGCGAAGATAAGGAGCCAACGAAAGGAGTACTTCCGTTTTGAAAGAATGCGCCAGTGGAAGGAGTACTTCCACGACGAAGATAATGAGCCAACGGAAGGAGTACTTCCGTTGCGAAAGAATGCGCCAGTGGAAGGAGTACTTCCACGGCGAAGGATAATGAGCACGTGGAAGAGATACTTCCACGTAAAAGATAATACGCTAGTGGAAGAATTACTTCCACGGCGAAGATATTAAGCACGTGGAAGGAATACTTCCAGGCGAAGACAATAAGCCCGTGGAAGAGATACTTCCACGACGAAGGATAATGAGCACGTGGAAGAGATACTTCCACGGCAAAGATAATAAGCACGTGGAAGAAATACTTCCACGACGAAGACAATAAGCCAGTGGAAGGAGTACTTCCACGGCGAAGATAATAAGCCGGTGGAAGGAGTAATTCCACGGCGAAGACAATAAGCACGTGGAAGAGATACTTCCACGGCGAAGGATAATGAGCACGTGGAATAGATACTTCCACGGCGAAGATAGTAAGCACGTGGAAGAGATACTTCCACGGCGAAGATAATAAGCACGTGGAAGGAATACTTCCACGGCGAAGACAATAAGCCAGTGGAAGGAGTACTTCCACGGCGAAGATAATAAGCCAGTGGAAGGATTAATTCCACGGCGAAGACAATAAGCACGTGGAAGAGATACTTCCACGGCGAAGGATAATGAGCACGTGGAATAGATACTTCCACGGCGAAGATAGTAAGCACGTGGAAGAGACACTTCCACGACAAAGATAATAAGCACGTGGAAGAAATACTTCCACGGCGAAGACGATAAGCACGTGGAAGCGATACTTCCACGGCGAAGATAATAAGACCGTGGAAGAATACTTCCACGGCAAAAGATAATGAGACCGTGGAAGAATACTTCCACGGCGAAAGATAAGGAGACCGTGGAAGAGATACTTCCACGGGGAAGATACGAAGCACGTGGAAGAGATACTTCCACGGCGAAGATAATAAGCACGTGGAAGAGATACTTCCACGGCGAAAATAGTGAGCACGTGGAAGAGATACTTCCACGGCGAAAATAACAAGCGCGTGGAAGAGATACTTCCACGGCGAAGAAAACAAGAGCGTGGAAGAGATACTTCCACGGCGAAGAAAACAAGCGCGTGGAAGAGATACTTCCACGGTGAAGATAATGAGCCAGTGGAAGGAGTACTTCTACTGCGAAGATAATAAGCCAGTGGAAGGATTACTTCCACGGCGAAAATAATGAGCACGTGGAAGAGATACTTCTACGGCGAAGATAACAAGGGCGTGGAAGAGATACTTCCATGGCCAAGAAAACAAGCGCGTGGAAGAAATACTTCCACGGCGAAGAAAACAAGCGCATGGAAGAAATACTTCCACGGCGAAGAAAACAAGCACGTGGAAGAATATTTCCACGGCGCATGAATAAGCCAACGGAAGAGATACTTTTGTGGCAAAGGCATAAGCCAATGGAAGAGATACTTCCATGGCGCAGAAACAAGCACGCGGAAGGAGTACCTCCGCGGCAAAGTAATAAGCCAATGGAAGAGATACTTCCATGGCAAAGGAATAAACCGGCAGAAGGCGGACTTCTGCGGCAAAGGAATAAACCGGCAGAAGGCGGACTTCTGCGGCAAAGGAATAAACCGGTAGAAGGCGGACTTCTACGGCAAAGGAATATATCCAAAGATATTTGTGTGACGTGCACATAAATAGTGGTATTATTATACCCTAGTAGCCCCTCAAGTTTAATGGTGCTACACTCGATTAGTAGTATTAAACTTAATCAAGTATTCAAAAATTTACGATCACGTAGACCAGCGCGAATGGACGTACCATAGCCACGTACGAAAGATAGAAATAGGGTTCGAACGTGCGAACCAACGCGGATGGGTCTTGCCATAACTGCGAATTGTCACATAGTATAAGACGTATCTTAACTAACTTATTGGATGAGCTATGTCATTACGTGCGGTGTACCGCTACTACCATAAGAACGGTCAAATTTTTGAGAAAATTTTGTTAGACGTGCACAGTGTGTCTTTCGCAAGTCCATCATGAGTCACGTGGTTTGCGTAACTTACTACAACGTCTTGATAGCAAGGTGTCTAACAAGGATACATGATCCGTGGTCGTTGGGGTTGCATCCCTCTTACACGACAAGTTTAATTAGTAGGTTAAACTCATTCCTCTTATTTCACCTGGAAACGATGTAAACGCGTACGCCCGTAGGCAGAAGATATCTGAGTGTACGGACTAGATATGTATGACAAGTAATAACTTAATACTAGACATGAAAATATGTATCTAGATATGTATTGAAAGATGCGAATATTTATCGGAATAAAAGAAGTCTGCATAAAGCTAAAAGATATATATGTACTATCTTGTTAATAAGTTTAAAAGATATACATAATATCTTTTATTAATGTAAAAAATATTGATAAGATTTTTACGCATTTTAAAAATGTAGATAATATCTTTTGTTAATTTAAGTATATAGGTAATATCTAACTACCTATTTAAAAGATACGGATAATATATTATCCTTTTTTTTTAAAGTAAGAAAATATTTTTGCCAACTTTAAGATATCTTTTTACAAATTCAAAAGATAAATAATAATTAAAATATATATGTAATATATTTTAATAAAATAAATAATATATCTGAACAGGCGGATTAATGACGGAAGACGCGGCTCATGACCGTAGATAATATAAAATATAAAATATGGCGAAACATGCGTATTATCGCGGAAGGCCAAGACCTATCGCCGCGGATTAAAACAAAATCACACATATATATATCGTGAATATATAAAAGTACCAAAAGAAAGATATATGCACCATATCTTAGTATATGCATGCATGTTAAAGTATCACCCAATAAGAATAGAGTACACGGGCTAATGCAAATATTTCTAACGTAAATATGCGGACGAACTGATAATGTATTTGGGCCACCGATTTGGCCATATATTGTCAAAAGTTTTAAAACGTATGAATGTACGTATTGTCAGATATTAGACACAAACTTTAGTTTGATTTCACATAACATATCACAAGTCTCTAGCTACATCTTAAAAAGGATTTGATGTCATATCATGATAAAGGAAATTTTGATCATGCATATCATAAAATTAATATCTTCTAATATTAACAAATATCTGAAAATATCTCTCCCTTAGAAACACATACTAAGATATACTACGGTAACAATTAGCAGAATACCTATGCGTTTGGAGATCTGACCAACATGTTATTATCATATGTTATTAACATGTTATTTCCTTCAACAAGGTCTTGATGTCAAATTATCACAAAGGTGTTTGACGCGAAATTATCGTAAAGCATTAGCTTTTTATTCATAGTACATGTTCTAAGATATCCACAATTTTAATTTAGGATCCGATCTAAAACAGATTTCGCCAAATATTGTTACAGCACAAAGCATTAAATAAAACAAGTATCCTAACGATTATGACCTGAATATTCTGAACGAATCATTAAATCTGACCTATATGGAATAAACGTATGCGCATCGGTAGCAGAAAGCAACACATAATGTAGTAAAAAGACGAATGTTTTAAGATTACCGACTTTCGAAACCGATTTTTCGGTGATATGAGAACACGAAAAATCTATCAGAACCTTAGAATATCCCAAGAATCACATGGCAGCTTTAATATAGTAGGAGTATCTTTTATAATTTGCTAATATATGTGACGTAAAATATGCAGTTTGCAAATTCAACATAGCATGTGTTATGTAATTCCGTAATAATGGATGCGTAAAACGAGAATGGCGTTCACTGAATTAAGCAAGCAGCGTTTTTTTTTATAAACACATGGCAAGCAGCAGGTGAAAAGCACAGATATTGGTGGTTTTTGGGATTACCGATATTCGACCTTGATCTGCGTTTTGTGACTGTATGAGACCACGAACATAGTTTTTGTCAGGGTCCCACGGATGGCGCCAACTTGTTGAAGCATAGTTTGGCTGGGCCGGCTCGACGACTCTCCTGGGCCGTTAATCGTCTTCCCCAGTCCTGAGTAATGCTGCAAACAAAAGGTAAACCGGTTAGACGTGGACCCGAGGCCGGAGCCCCGGGGTCCACCTCCGACGGTCAAGTTAGTATCGGATGAATATGTGGTATAAGAGGTGTAGTTATGAGAGAGAACCTGTTTATAATGAGACCCCTACCCCTGTTTATATAGGCTTAGGGTTTCTTGAAGGGTAAGTTAGGTATGTGTGGGCCGCGGGCCTGTCGAGCCGGGCCAAAGGCAGACTATACGTCGACATCATCAATAGGCATGACATGGGTAGTTGATTCGGGTGTTGGTTGAGAATTACTTGTTGATGGTATATCTTGACCAATTGTTGGTGCAGATGTGTCTGATTGTGCTTCAGTTGCTGGAGCGACAACTTCGGTTACCGGAGATATTACCTCAGGTTCTGGAGTAACGATACTTGGAGGAGTAAAGAATTCATCAAAGAACGGTTGAAACAACGTATCCCATTCAGTCCTAGAAGGTGGTGTAAATGATGATGAAGGAGGGTTGTTTGGGACAAGACCAGAGCTAATGTTACTGGGTCCCATTTCTTGAAGTGCGGGTTCAGAGCTGCTTTGCTCAGAATCCATTGCTGTCAGCTCATCAAAATCAACATTCATAGTTTCGAGGATCTTGCGAGAATTACGGTTGTAGATTCGGTAAGCCTTCTTTGCGGGTGCGTAACCAATGAAAATACCAATATCAGCCTTTGGTTGAAGTTTTCCCAAATTGTCACCATCATTATTTGGATAGCAAAGAGAAACAAATACATGAAGATATGATAAATCTGGTACTTTTCCATGGAGAAGCTCATAAGGTGTTTTACCATGGCGTTTACGAATTAGTGACCGGTTTTGGGTGTACACTGCCGTAGATACTGCTTCTGCCCATAAAAACAATGGAGCCTTTGCGTAAATTAACATCGTTCGAGCAGCTTCCATAAGTGTGCGATTTCACCTTTCAACGACACCGTTTTGTTGTGGAGTGCGTGCAACGGATGTTTCATGAGATATGCCAACTTCTTCATAATAATCACGCAAGATTTGATTCACAAATTCGGTTCCATTATCTGTACGAATGCGTCGGACAGTAGTGTTGAGACACACTTGAATCATCTTGAGAAATCCGATGATGAATTTAGGTGCCTCATTTTTGGCTTTAAGAAATTTCACCCATGTAAACCGAGAGTAATCATCGACAATGACGAGGATGTACTTTTTGCCACTAAGACTTTCAACACGCATTGGTCCACAAAGATCCATATGCAACAGATAAAGTTTCTCTTGGTTGGTGTCTTCCGTCTTGGGTTTGTAGGATTTCTTAGTGCTTTTCCCCATTGTACACGCGGAACACAAATGATCCTTGTGAAATGATAGTTTAGGAAGACCACGAACAAGTTCGTTTTTCGCCAAGTGATTAATAGCGTCAAAGTTAAGATGAGATAACCGTCGATGCCATAACCATGACTTAGTCTTCGATGCTTTGGAGAGAAGACATACGGGAGAAGCGGCCATCATGTCTTGTAGAGACTAAGTATACAAATTATTCCCTCGAGTACCTTTCATAAAATCAACCCCTTCCAAATTACGAATGAAGCAGGTATGCTCTCGAAAAGCAACTTCTAGGTTTGCATCACAAAATTGTCCCACAGAAAATAAGTTGTGACCGAGACCTTCCACATAATACACTCTCGAAATTATAACATTCCCAATATGATATTCACCATAACCCATTATCTTTGCAATATGATCATTTCCAAATCGAACCGTACCAAGAAACTTGCTGACGAAATTTCTGAGCTGAGAGCGATCTCCGGTCATATGCTTGGAGCAACCAGAGTCCAAATACCAGAGAACAATTTGGACCACCTGTTTTCAATAACAACAGTAGACAATGCATTGGAAACTATTGGTTCCGGAGTGTTAGCAGATACAGATATAGAATTATCAGAATTGCTAACATTTTTGAGATCCTTAGATTTCCTGCATTTTCTAATGTGAGTCTTAGCACTAACAGGTTTTACTGTTCCAATTTTCTTAGGTTTTGGATTATCCGCGAGCACTACAGTGGGAGTAGACCTAGTTAAAGGGCACTTTGTTCCTACAGTAGTGTTGGTGTTCCTAGTTAAAGGACACGCTTGTGTTTTGGTAGCCTTGGTACTCCTAGTTAAAGGGCACGCTTTCTTCGCTTTAGTGGGAGTGATCCTAGTCAAAGGGCACGTATTTCCTACTATAGTGAAAGTTCTACCAGTGGGGCGCCACATCCAGCCAACTTGGGTTAACACTTTCCCAGTCGGTTTCCATTCTAATCCATTTTTCCGGGCATACATCTCATTCTCATGGTCAATAAGGCAAGAATCATGACGACTAGAAAACATACATTCATTACAATTCCAACATTTCAAATTAGAATTCACAGTAGGCTTAGAACGCTGCACAACCGCAGAGCCTTTAGGTTTAGCTACATGATTCTTTTTATTCAAAACAGAAACAACATTCCTAGGATGGGCTTCTACTTTCTTCTTCACTTGACTACTAGATGGGGGCAAGATCCTATCATTCTTCTTGTTTCTCTTAAGCTTAGATCTTTGAGCCTTAGTAGTGGTGCTTACTCCTGTAGAAGGAAACACGGGAATATTAGAAGCTTGTTTTGATTCCGCCTTATCTTTAGTGACCAAAGTTTGAGATGGTTTAGTCCTAGGGCCCTTGGTAAGTGGTGTGACGGCTATTAGGTTCCTTTTGATTGCACTAGAGGACGATGCTGAGATAGTGGCTGCATTATCCACAACATTCTTACCTTTTAGAGTATGAAGTGTTTCCTTTAACTCAGCCAAGACCAGATTTTTATCATAAATTTGTTCCCTCAAATCAGATATTTCCACCGACTTTCGATTCAATTGTTCAATCAAGAATTGATTCTATGTAGTGGTATCAGCACATGCGGGCTTTACTGAATCAAAGAGTCGTGTATCTTTCTGTTTTAAGTTATCAACTTTGGACAAAATCTTGGAAACTCGATTATCTAGATCAAGTTTAAAGTTTGCATCATCTATATTAACACCTTCGAATGACGTTTCAAAGATTTCTTGAATAAATTGTTGCTTGCATTCAAGCGAAATACAATGTGTTTGAATCTCATCAAAACGTTTTGAAAGCGAAGAATATGAATCTTGAAGCTTTAAAAATTCAGCGTCAGATTCATGACAAGTACTATCTACCATATTATCCACAGATTCAACACTATGCACAATAGAATCATTATCAACACTGTTATTCACACAGACGGAAACTAGATCATGAGACATCACTTGCTTCAGAAGCAGATAATTTTGGCGTGAAACCCGTTCTATTTCAAGTAAACTGTTTGCATAAGCATCTTCCATTTCATTGAAAACACGTCTAACTTCTTCTAGTTCCAAAAACAAATCTTGATCAAGATTACTAAGACAAGCTTTAACATTGTCTACAAATTGAACAATTTCATTTCGGAACGCAGCTCTAGTGTGCTCAAAGTTCCATTCACCTTCCGTTATGGCCGAAGCCGTCGTACGTTCCAAAATGACCTTGTCAAAATCGGCTAAGTGTTGGTGAATCGCATTTAAGTTAACAGACACCTTGCTTACCGATGGAATTAACTTTGTTAAATCCGTTTTGACAAGTGTAGGAGACGTACTAGGAAGGTTTTCATTTGACAAACTTTAAGGCACAAGAACTGTCAATTCTGCTAATTCCTTTTGTAAACGAATGCGTGTCTTTTTCGAAAATTGATCTTTGTTATGTTGATCATAATCATTTGTATGGAATTTTGAAAGCATTTTAGAATGAGTTTCATCCGCAAGTGATTGTGTCTTCTCAGTACTACGAACATAAGGTGCTTCTTTCGATTTGCCAATTATGGTCATATCATAAAGACCGGGAATTTATTCCTGAGCTTGTTTTGCCTAACCGGGATTAGGTGGTAAATCTTGAAGACGTTTAAGTTCGAGTTCTTTAAAGGATTTTGTTAAAAGATGAACCTTTTCTGTGGAAGCGTATTGTTTTAAAAGCTGTTGTTCCTTGAATTTAAGAAGTTTGGTGGCATTAATTTCTGATTCAACCTTTTTAGACTCGAGAGTTTCGAAATCCATTTTAAGTTTCTGAAAATCATTGACAACCGACTCTTTTTCTTTTAATTCATTGGAAAGATTAGCTTTTAATGATTCTATTTCTTTCAAGTGTTCAATCTTTTCAAAACGAAATTGGTCAAATTAAGAACATGTTATTTTCTCTTCTTGAGCGACCATTTCAAAAGCTTTGACCTTTTCTTTATGCATCGCAAGCTCAGCAGTTAGGGTGGAATTCGTATCTACGGATTGTCTGAGGGCCATATGCATTTGATCAATAATATGTTTAGGCACCATGACCAAATCATGTTGAGCATAAGATTCCATACCCGTCGTAGCATTTGGTTGAGGTCCACTCAAATGTGTAGGATTGGGTACCACATCATTTGAGTTACTAGTTCCCGAATGCTGTTCGAGGTTGTCATTTTCATGCCCAACTTGATGTTGGTTATCATCAATATTGTTAGATGTGGTCGGTACCTCACTGATGACATCAGAACCGTAGTGAGAGAGATTAGCAACGAGAGCAGCTTGGGCAGAGTGAATGTCATCACAATCCGAATCGTATGCATCAAGATCGTCCGCTTGATAAGCTGCATTAGAAGTGGAAACAACTGCAATGCCTTCAGTATCTGCTGCCCCTAGGTCTGCAAGAAATGCTAACTCCTTTGAGTCCAAAATCTTCCCCTTAGACTGAGCATCAACCAAATACATCTTCTCACGAAACCATGCATCATCCCTCCTCCTTTTTGGCTGAGTGCATTCCCTAGCCATATGACCCTGTCCTCGGCAATTGTAGCAAGTCACAACCTTTTTAGGACCAATCGGACTTCCATTTCCACTAGCTTGAGAATTCACAACTTGATTGTTCACAGTCCTTGTAGGAGGTCCATATGAATTTTGCCTTTCCTGAATAGGTTGCACTGTTACTTGACCATCTTGAACAGTAGCTTGTTGTCGAGGATTTGAAGAGGTGCGGAGCTGATTGTTTGTTGGTGGAAATCCTCTAGTTGCAACAAGTTTTGACAAGTAGGCGGTGAGATGGTTTAGTACATCAGCTGGCGTATCATTTGGAGTAAAGACCGGTGCTTGGATTGGTGGAAGTTCATTAGAGTAGAAAGCTTGTGCTTCTATTGGAAAATATCCTTGCTGAGGAGTATAGCCCAATGGAGAAGTGTTGGCTTGTGATGGTGATGTCTGATATTGTGGTTGTTGTGGAAAAGATTGTTGATGAACACTTTGTTGATATTCTTGTTGTGGCATCATTGGTGGTTGATAAGATGGTTGCTGATAGATGTGTGGTGGTGGCTGCTGCAAGTATGATGGTTGTTGATAAGTATAAGCCATGTTTTGTTGAGAAGCATACATTGCAAGTGGATCGTGAACTTGAGGTGTAGACAACCGAGCCTCGATCACATGGCATTCGTGTTGTTGAAGAAAAGCTTGAAGTTGATCCACATTGGTGTTATGCAAGTCCTTAGCCAATTTAACATCCGTCATGTATTTTTTCCATTCTGAAGGAAGAGTGTTCAAATACTTGGTGTTCAATTGAAAGGTAGGAATTGTCATGCCATAGATATTGAGCTCATTCAATAATAGGGTAAATCTCAGATAGTAATCATTGAGAGTCTCCCCTGGCACATAGGCAAACTTATCAAAAGTATCATAAAGCTTACACTCTCGTTCTTGTTTAGTTAACGAGGTGCCCTGCATTAGAACCCGAATTCAATCCCATAAGTCTTTGGCAACTTTGTGTTTGCTGACGAGTTTGTAGACATCTGGAGGAAGGGCTTGGAGAATGATGTTTGTAGCATACTTATCACATTTATCTTGAATCTTCATATCTCCAGTCAACTCACCCGTTGTGCGAGGACGAGTAGTCGTACCTTCCGTCACTGTACCATAATCTAATGGTCCATTGAGCACCGATGCCCAAATTAGATGTCCATTCTCCTTGTTCAACATATAAAGTTCCATTCGGGAAGCCCATTCCTCATACATAGTCTTCACCAACATTGGTGGACGATTATCCGTACCCGAGAGGATGGACTTATCCGTAAGAGATGTGTACTCCATTTCAATAAGTTAAGATTTACAAACGTTGATCGATCAATGAAAGAAAGTAAATGTGTTTGTTGTTGTGAGTTGAAGTCGAGAAACAATGTTAAAATCCCCTAAAATATGTTCTCAACAAACCAAAAATTCCAAGTCGAAATTTTTTATGGAAAAATTTGTGATTAGTGATCGGAATAGTGATCGGAATGCTGATCGGAATGAGTTATCGGAATACTTCGATCGGAATGTCTTATCGGAATACCTTGATCGGAATACCAAATTGGAATACCTAATCGGAATGTCTTATCGGAATAAACCAAATCGGAATACCTTGATCGGAATGCCAAATCTGAATACCAATCGGAATGTACCTAATCGGAATAAACCAAATCGGAATACCTTGATCGGAATACCAAATCTGAATACCTAATCGGAATACGTAATCGGAATGCCTAATCGGAATACCTGATCGGAATGTACCCAAAATCGGAACCCCTAAACCCTATTCCGATTACACTGATCGGAATGTCCTATAAACCCCTTTCTGGTGACCTGATCGGAATAATTCCCACTTTTCTCGGAAAAAACTCAACCAATTCGTGATTTTAAGCCAAAAAATGATCAAAACACCCAAAAATTTTGTGTTTTTAGACAAAGTAACTATACCAAATCCATACCACAACTATGTAGAAGATTTGTATCAAGAAAAAACCATCAAAAACACA
Source organism: Glebionis coronaria (assembly GCA_025667525.1). Taxonomy (NCBI): domain Eukaryota; kingdom Viridiplantae; phylum Streptophyta; class Magnoliopsida; order Asterales; family Asteraceae; genus Glebionis; species Glebionis coronaria. Next base: position 341,260,030 of record CM046874.1, read on the forward strand.
AAAAAAAAATTGGACGTGTGAAAATGGATCAAAAATGGCGTATGAATCAAGAACACAAACACATGAACAATACAATCATCCCATGGCTCTTGATACCATTTGTAGGATTGTAAATCTTGCTTATGTTTTTAGAGAGAGAAAGAGATAGAGAGATGGTGAGAACACACACACTTAGAGAGAGAAAGTGAAAGGAAAACACTTTTCTACTATGTGTAAAAATGAAGAACACACACCCTCTCCATCAAAGGAGAGGGTTTATATACCCAAGCCCTTGTCATGGGCTTGGGCTTACATTTGGGCTGGCCTACACATGTTGTAGGCTAGGCTTGTTCTTGTTTAATAAATAAAGAAAGTTAACTAAACTACGAGCTATTACATGGACTATTAATGGAGTGACCGATCCTTCTTAATACGTAAAACGTATTTCCAACAGTCTATATGAATGTATGAGTCATCTCATACTAGTGACTCATTTGATAACTATTGATGAAAGAGCTATAGGATTGGAAATTAAGTGTTGTTCATATCGAGCTTTTATTGCCCTATTAAGGTTTATGAATAAGGTTGAAAGTATTGGAGAATGATGTAGGATATCACATTGAGTATGATTTGGTTGAAACTTGAATAAAGTAAAAATTTAACTCATATGGAATATGAAACTGATAAGAGGAAGTCGTTAAGTCCTGTGATTGAATTATAAGGTTTTAATTGATTGTAGGGTTGTGTTAAGGGTTGTTCCTAGGCCATTGTCCACTAACGAGGATGCCCAGTGTCCAAGAAATAAATTGAAGAAATCTTCTTCTGAATTGGGACCGATGGATCTTCCGGGACATGTGGAACACCTAATGACTCTTGTAGATTAGTATTCATTGTGGTATCTTTTAAAAATAATCCCTAACTTAACTGTGACATCAGTTGGTAGGATGAGTTCTGAGAATTGTATGACATAGTGACACATAATGTGTTACGGTACAATTTGACTTGTTTGTGATTAATGAAAAGACTACCTTTGATTGCTAAATTCTACATGTATCGATGATATCTATCTTTTCTTGCTTCATCCTAATGTTCGCATTAGTGATGCAACCATTGAATAAGTACTCATCTTGATTTGAGTTACGTTGTGGATTATTCTTGTTGAGTGCCATCGAGGTCATGAACCTCATGATTAAGTGGCTAAGCTCATTTCCTGATATATTATAGTTAGTTCTTGGTGAAGAACTTTTCATCACTCTTTTGCAGATCACTCATTGTTTTTATAAGATAAAACAATATTCCTTAAGAAAAATTGAATTTTCATCACTAAAAGGATTACTCAAAGTAAGATTTATAAGTGATTGTTATCGAAATGAAGTTGTTTATAAAACATCTTGGAAAACTTAATTGTTTTCATAACAAAGAAAATCTTTGTAAATTTATTTTTGATTCTTATCTAAGAATTAAGCATGAAAATGTTTTTATTATAAACATGATGATAAAATTTTGACGAACTGAGTATTGCATCGTTAATCTTGAAATTGTATATAGTTGTGCGCCTACATACAATTTGGAATGGACTATGCAAGACTGATTAGTAGTCACCATAAAACTAATGAATAAACACTACATTTTCTGTGAGGATTGTGAAAGATTAAATTTTAATGAGATTTGCAAGAAGTGAAAAATAAGGACATAATGTTAGGGACACCTACATATGTGCCCGTACTATTTATTCTTCTGAGTCGAATTTACTCACCTATGGAAATTGTCTTATTTGACAATTGACAATTCTTTCTTGTCCAATTCTCCCGTAGTAAGATTCTTAGGAAAACTATCTGATTACTGAGTGTTGATACCCGACTGGATGTATTGACGTTCTTATCATTTCTTATGATTTGATTTCATTTGAATGACCTTGGTAACGATCCGAGGAGCTTTCGAATGCGTACTCAAATTATGAAAACATGGGATATATTCATATTCATTAAATGTTTTCGCTTGTGTCTGATTTGAAATTCTCTCGCGTAGATTATGCGCTGACCATACTCTTTAGATAATAGTTATGTCTCATATATCCTTGAATTGTGAAGGATTATGAGTTATTATTAGTCTTTTGAGAAGTTCGCATCTTATCGACGGCAATAAAACTGAAAAGTTGATAGTGCCAGTGGAATAGATTGATTGATTATGACATGACGACATTGTCTTAATTGATGGGAACTCGAATAGAATTCCCCTAAACGATAAGATGTTGATTATCAAAAGTGATCTAAATAATTTTTGATGGATGACCATATCCTGCATTTAGACTTGAAATTATACCGTGAATGGTTGTGAATTAGTCATAGATATTATAATCTAGAAAGAACCTAATATGAATGTATTAAAAGATGTTTATGTTATCTGAAACTTTAGTAAGTATTTGTTGATGAATTACCTAGACTTTTGCCATTAAGGCAAGATTGAATTTGGTATTGATTTTATTCCCGGTGATGCACCTGTGGCATATGCATTATACGTCCGCACCATCTAAATTAAAGGAATTACCGTACAACTGAGAGAGTTGTCGGAGAAAGATTTTATTATACCAAGCCTGTCATCCTGAAGAGCTATGGTGTTATCATTCCTTATATTTATAGATTACTGTGAACTGAGTAAATTGACAATCGAAAACGATATCCATAACTCGAAATGGAAGATTTGTTCGATCATTTACAAGGTTTTTGATCCTCAGCATGGTTATCATCAACTTCGCATCTGCGAAAAAGATTATATATTCCAATCACTACATTTGGTACTTGTAATGAACATTATGAGTTTCACGTGATGTCGTTTGGATTGACTAATACACATTTAGCATTCATAAATATGGTGAATCACGTGTGTAGGCTGAAATTTGATAAATTCATGCTCGTGATCATTAAGGATCATTTGTTTGTTTATAAGAATAGGAAGGAGTTAATAATTATTTATAGAATGCCCTGAGTCGGCTGAGTAGTGAAAACTTGTATCTTAAATATTTAACATGTAATTAAAGTCTAAATCCTTTACATGATTTGATCATGTGATTAATAAGATAATAGAATATATTGACTCTTTAAAAATTAAGAGCCCTTTTAAGACTTTGGCTTTACTAAAAAGAAAGTGCAAATATATTTTGACAAATGTTTTAACAAAGGATTTTTAAGGGATTATTCCCTTATACACAAACCATTTAACTAAACTTCTGTTTAGGGGTAAATGTTTGTGTATACCTCAAGATAATTTAAGAATGATTGAGTAAAACCGTTTATACCATAACCTGAAAACTTAAAACGACAATTTTTGCTTTTCAACTAAGAAAACTTTGACCAAAGTATAAACAAAGGTTTTTTTTCGAACATTTACGAATCTTATTAAATATTTTTTATAAATCAACAAAAATCTTGTTAATTAAATTCAAATTTATTTTGAACATTTTATATAATTGGTCGAACTAGGAAACTTAAAATTTTACGTTTACGTTTCATAAAAATTTAAATATCTACCCTTTAGTTACTTGTAATACTTATCGACGCTTTAAACGCCGGATTGAGAAAAACTGATAAAAATGATAGATGAGACGAAACTGAAACTTAGAAAATATGAAGAAAAGTGAACGTAATTATTGACACATTATATAGAAAGGATAAAGAACCAATTAGGATGTATTTCTTAATAATGAAGATGCAAAATAAATTGTCGAACAATTTAAATATGAACGATGTTTGTAAAAAGGATAATATAGATAATAAAAAGCGGTTCGCGGCTAATATGAACCATTAAAATTGAGAAGCCGACAACGTTAAATGTTTTAAAGGCCACTTGTGGTTGCCTAAATATAGAGGATTGTAAGATATAGTTATCTTGGAATTTGTAAGTATAAGTATTCTATTTTTGTCATTTATGACTAAAAGCATCTTTATCAGAAGAAGTTGTACTGATGGAAATTATGAAGGCAGACATCGCCTCATACATTAGTAAACGTCTAGCTATTGTAAAGGTCATCATCTAAATTTGATTCGATTTGGGTCATCGTCGACAGACTGACCAAATCTGCTAATATCATTCCCGTTAATGATAAATGCAAAAGAGTTATGTAAACATAGTGTGCCTGTATCGAACATCTTTATCAAGATCCTCGCTTCGCATCGAATTTCTAGAGATTTGCTCAGAAATCATTGAGAACGAACCTTGATGAGAGTACTATGTACCACCCCAAATCGAAGGGACGAGGTAAAGTAACGATACAAAGTAATATAAGTGATGTTTTATGTTTGAATGATTGACCTTTGGTAATAGACCGTATAATCGTTTTCCTTTGGAGAGATTACCATTGGTAATCATCGTATTAGGATTGAGATCGAATCTTGTTAGGATTTAGATATTAGAGCATCTGTAAGCAGGATTTGAGATGAAGACACCCGACATACACCCATTGTGAGTTGGACATGTCTTTTAGGTTTAACGTTTCCTATGATGGCGAACCTAACCTTACAAAATATTCGACCCGCGAGACCTGAAATGATTGTTGAAATTAGGATCTGATTATTGACTGCCGATAGTGGGCAGGAGGTTATGTAAATAGGAAATGTAGATCTTGAAGTGCCAAATGGGTAGCGAAGTTATGCCATAATTTTTAACCTTGGAAAAATGAATTCATGATCTGACAAATCATGGGATATAAGTCCCCGTTGTATGGGACCATTGAGATGATGTAAAAGTTGGGATTGAAAGGCATATAAGCTGGATCTACCCTAGGACTTCAAGAACTGCGTGAATTATGTTTCGTAAATCGAACTTGATGGAATATCTATCAAGTGAAAATCTGAATTCTTCTTAGTAAAGTTTAGATCGGCGAAAAGTTGCATTCATCAAAAAACCCGTGAACATCATGGATAGAGAAAGTAAGTCAACATTAAGCCTGATCTTATTCCCGTAGTTATGTTTGATGAACCTCGCGTATTGTAATGAATTACACTTATGAGAAAAGATAGGATGTGGAGGAAATACCCACATGGCTTTAACTCTATAAGAAGCGAGTAGTAAGATGATCTTTGAGGACAAAGATCCTGTTTAGGGGTAAATGCTGTGACAATCCGTCAATTTATGGTTGATATTTTATTCTCGAATATTATTTAAAAACATTATTTTAATGTTACAATATGAACTCACTTATTTTTGGGAAGAAATTTGGATTTACGTCTTGAAGTAGCATCGACTACGTCTAAACCGGAGGATTCAACGTTACGTGCTTACGTTTACATACACCGTCCTTGGTGACAGTCCGACATTTCAGAAAATAAATTTATCCGTGAATATTATTTTGGAGTTTTAAATTTGTGTTGGTTCATAAACTCACAAATTAACGAGAAGAGATTAGGACTTACGATTTTATTTTAACGTCCTTTACGACTAAACCGGAAACCTTAGGATTACGTATTTACGTTTTCAAACTCCGTTTTTGATGAGACAATTTTTATTGGATTCGTTTTGTGTCGTTGATTCATAATTTATAAAAACGTTTTTCGTAAAACGACCCGAGGGCACGCAAATCGAGGAAACTAGAATCGAGGAGTACCCGTAAATTAGTGAGGTGGGACATAAATTCCTTGTGGAAAATAAGCCCCAAGACTCCATGTAAACTCCTCCTTGGATGTTATAATCACCACCAATCAATAGGGTTTCAAAAGGGCTTCACCATATGTAGAGATAACATATGATTTGTGGTTGAATCAAGATCAAGTGAGGGTTTTGAGTGGGATGAGGGACGGCACAAAAATGGGGAGGATGAGAGAAATGTGTGTGGTATTGCATGGTGAGAATGAGGGAATGGTTTTGGTTAATGGTTTTGATGTGTTGTGTGAAGTGTAGCTTACATTGTAAGCTTACAAGACATGTGTTGTTAGTTTGTTTAAAAACTTGACACCTCATGTGTTGAGGCAATAGTTTGGCCGCCCCATGTGTGCTAGTGGGGTGGGATAATTTCCCTCATTCCGGATAGCACCATTATTGATATTCCGGATTAGGGTGTGATTTTGTTTATTCCAGATAAAACCAAGTAAAGGATTCCGGATATAGCTCCATTTCTATATTCCGGATAGTGTGCATCTTTCAGGATTCCGAATAGCAGCAAGTTCTAAATATTCCGGATAGGGTTTATTATAGATTCCGGATAAGCCAAAGATTGCTTATTCCGGATTGCGTTGGAATATCATATTCCGGATAAGGGTACAAAACCTTATTCCGGATTGTCTTTAGTTCTCAACCTTCTGGATAAGCATCCGGATAACATATTGCGGATAAACCTTCGAAGGACGAATTCCGGATAAGACCCACAAAGACACATTCCGGATAAGGGAAAGTTTGTGAATTCCGGATAAGCCTTGGAAGTATATATTCTGTATAAGCATTTGTATCACAGTTTCCGGATAAGTCTTCAGAAACCAGATTCCGGATAAACCCTTTTTACCAACTCCGGATATCACCCCGAAACCCAATTCCGGATAAGCCTCCATCATAGATTCCGGATAACTCAACATTTACACATGCCGGATAAAGATTATTTTCCAGATTTCGGATTAGCTGTTTATATTTGTTCCAGTTTCATCTTCAAGTGTTATCTTTTCCCGCCAATTAAGGTCAGCTTGTTTTACTTTATTTTTATCTTGTTATTCAATTATTTTAGTGTTTATCTCACGAATAGAAATAGATAATCCCAAGCTTCCCTTTTTAGTTACCAAGATCAATAATTCCACCCTAAACCGTGATCAATTCAGATTGAATCGAGTAAGAACAACACTTTCTTGAACATACAAAAGTCATAAAGCAGTCTATATTAGAGATAATACAAACTACCTAATGCTAAACTTTGAACATTGTTTCATAACCAATAATATAATAGCAATCCGATGACAAATGACAAAAGAATTTATACTAATATTATTAAATAAATTAAAAATTAATAGGAAACAAATTTCTTTCACACGGCTTCTTCAATTAGATGGCAAGGGCCCCATTATTTGTTGCGTAAAAAATTAAAGTGCCTTAAGCTAAGGCATTTATGGTGATGTCCTTTATCTTTTATGAGTAGATTACCAAATAAAACGACCATTATGTTATTAGGAGTAAAAATGAAATAGTAAATTACTATAATACCCTTTTAGGTTAGTTTTAAATTTATTTTGTGACAAAATTTATTAACTAGTTTAAACATATTTTAAAACATTAAAATCCACTTGTCATATTTTAATTGGTTTCTATTGTTTTCATATTAAGAACGGTTCTTATAAGAACGTAAATATATATATATATATATATATATATATATATATATATATATATATATATATATATATATATATATATATATATATATATATATATATATATATATATATATATATATATATATATATATATATATATATATATATAT
>CM046874.1:341268464-341360964 GCA_025667525.1 Glebionis coronaria
ATATATCTAATCTAAAACCCTTATATAGGAAGGATATGTGGCCAATCAAATTCAAGAAGAATGCCACGTCAAACCAATTTACCCGATTTCCTTTTATGCAATTTATCCCACCCATTATTTTAGCAACTAACTTAAATGGCATTGACCAACACAATAATAAGTTTCATTCGATAATACCAGATCAAATCAGATCACCAAAAACTGAAAACCAAAATTAAAACAAAAAATTTAAAAGAGGATCATAACATGAATCAAATCCAATTTTTTTTACATAACCAGATCCCAAAAATCGTTTTCCGTTAATTAATCTTCAAATCCCTAAAATCACTTATTTTACTCAGGATAGTTTTAATTAGTATTTGATTTCGATGATTACTATGAACAATCTTTAAACCCTAAAAAAATTAAACCATTTAATCTTCCATTGAATATGTGTTAAACATCAAGCAACTATAGTTATTCGTATGGAACTACGATCATCAAAATCGTTTACTGGTATTGTTCTTAATTTTGTTTTGTGTATTTTTTTATCCTAATGATTATTATAAATCATTATAATTAACCTTTGATACCATATTGCGAGAATAATAATTATCGTAATTATTTTTTTATAACTCGATTTTTAGATATATAATTTTTACTGATTTACGGATTAATGTTCAGTTATCTATTGATGTTTAGTTATCTATTCATAAATCGGATGAAAAAATGGAAGTGATTAATAAATTTTGTTATGAATGTAGTTATCTATTCATAAATCAGAGGTTTTGATGACCTCGACATCTACCCTACATTGCAGAAATAATAAAATTGTATATATAATTCTATTATTCATGATGATTGATTATTATGTTACTAAGAAGTGGATTAATGTTGGATTATAGGATATAAGTGTGAATGATGTAGATGGATGATTACAATGTTATTATTTAATTTGGTCAACTGCTCACACAACACCATAGACAATGACACCAGAAAACAAGAAATTTTTTGGACAAAGGCCTCGACATGTAATAGTTGTTCGTCAAGAGAGTATTGCCACCTTTTAGACACGGCCTCCGTCACAACGATATCTCTTTAGAATCAAGGTTACTATTCATCTTCTGCTTCATCATTAGACTTTATTTTGTTCTCCACATGGTGAGCAGATCCTAAAGCCTCTAAATCATAGTATGATACAGCAAAGTAACTGTTCGTTTTTTTCCAACTGGTTTTACGCGTATTTTTTTCTCAGGAAATTAGCTACCGTTTCTAAACTGTCCAGACCTTTTCCGTGATGTATGAAGATGTTTAATAACAGGACATTCTAACAAATCAGCAGCGTTGACAATTACACCGAAAACTATGAAAGTGTGAACAATGATACTCCTAAATCTAGCGTTGTGAATGATGGTAACATGTATCAAAATATCACAAACCGTAAGCTGTTTTACATAGATGTTATACTCTCAGCTCTTTTAGAGTCTTTATAGTTTCACTTTTAAATGTCTATTCCTGATGTTTCACATATCTTTTTCCTCAAAAACTGACACTAGGGTAACCAAGCCCAACTAGCGTCAGTAAGCCGATCAGATCGTTGGCATGACGTAAGCCATAACAAACCCTTATGCACAACCGCTATGAGCACCAACGCAACAAACGAAGGTCTGACTTACGGTAATCTGAATGCTATAATAACAATTGTCCAACTTAGGTTAAATTTCAATAATAAATATTGTCAAGCTTAGGTTAAGTTTCCATAGAGTTAAAGTTTTCTTTTATCTCCAGCTTCTTTTGAGACCGCAATTACCATGTAACAGCTTGCTTCAGAACTCCCCCAAAAAACCTAGATCCCTAAATCGCGCACATACAAAAATCCTAGAAACGCATCAAACACAAAATTCTTCAATAAATTCAGATCTACAACCAATAATCAAACCGGATACATGCCTCTTTGGAAGAATCAACAAAGTTTATGATCATCATCGACACAAAAAATGGTTGAAGAATTCTATAATGGATCCTATGGTGTAAGTTCTTTGTGATTAATATACTCATTGGTCACGATCTAATGTTAATTCGTTTTGGGATCCTTAATTTTAATTTCAACAACTTAAAATCAATTATTTGGTTGACTTAATCAATCAAAAGTATTTTTTTTAAACTAGGACATAACTGTGTAAAGGATTCATCATCTAATGGAGGTAATTTCTGAATTTAAGGTTTAGCCGAATTTTAATAGAGAAGTTAGGCTTTAAATCTATTAAAGCTGAGATAAGTGTAGTTAGACTGTTAGCGGACACATTTAGGCTATATGTGATTGTAGCTAGGTCTTGACGATTCATAAATACCGAGCAGCCAAGTAAAACTATTCTAAGTTTGATCAATTGTTAAATCTTATCAATCACTTAATTCTTGTGTTGTACTTTGGATGATTAAACTGCTTATATCTTTTTTTCATTGTCATTTTAGTGGTGTCATCTTGCAGACAACAAATCTGATAACCACACAAGCATTTGACGTCTCCATGATACACGTGACTTTATCTCTTCTCCAAGTGATTTTTAGACACTTATGCTTTCTTAAGCTTATTATCAGATACCCCATATGCAGGTTCACAATGCACATCGGGAAAATGAGTTGGAAAAGATACACAATGTACTGAAATTTGTGTGTGACACCATATTATGTTCAAGACTTGCATTTATGGTCATTCTAGAAATCATGCAAGGACCAACACTTGGACAAGTCCCTTGGCTTTGTTGGTAGGGCACTATATTCCCATGATTCATGTTTATGTCTTAAGAGATTTTATTCTATGGTTGTACACAAGATGATATATATTTGAAACTTTGGGTAATCCTCGAGTATACTATTATTATTATAATCATCCTGATCAGTTTCTTTAAAATATATCTTATCTGGTAACTAGACTGTAAAATAGTTGATTAATAGCAGCATGATGGCGGTCATGCGTTGTTTTGTAGGAACGTTGCATTTGTCTACACTACATAAACCAACATAGCAGCGAACTGCGGTTCTTGTGGCAAACAGGCACCCCCTCTTTCATTTTGAGTAAACCTTAATGTTGCTCAGACTTACTGTTGTTGGAAGCTGCTGACATCGAAAGGTAATACTTTTGAGTTATTTACAATTGGTGTTTGACTTTGACATTTGACTAAATGATTACCACACTGTTAGAAGTGTGTTTGGCATTGGTTATTGAAATGTTTATATAGCCAAATTTTAATAATTCAAGTAGTTTAAAATTTTATAAACAATTTTTATTTACAACTATAAGGTGGTGATTTGATCATTTTTTGTAAAACACACCATAAGATGATTACTTATGTTTAGATCGTACACCGTTTTCTATCCATATAATGTGTTAACTATGATTACAAAAATATTATTATTACATTCGTAGTATACGCCTTCAAATAAACGGATTTTAGAAGTTGTATGCATTTAAAACATATTTTTGGCGATTACAACCTATTTGACCTCTTTTTTAAAAGGTTTTTATGCATTAGTATAAAAGTTATTTAGGATTATAAATGAGTTTTTTGCCACATTTTGACATATTTGACAGTGGCCTTAAGTTTAAAGGCAGGTTGGGAAAAATAGAGTGTCTTACTTACCCATTATTCAAATAGTCGGGGAACCTAATGAAGAACAAGATCTACATGTTGTTACATACCTTAACTGTTACAACTTTTATATTATAGTGTATTTTAACCTATCATTATACACATCGAACAAATGGAGTTCAAAAACCAAGTAGTTGATGTTTTTTTGCACATAATAGTGTTGGTCACTTGAGACAACTACAGACAACAAAATAAAATAACATGCTGATGCTACTTGAACTCCATAGTTTTTGCATCATTTTGACAAAAATTAAATAATGGTACCATCTATTTTTAGGAGAATTAATTTATTATTATGACCACCTGGAGTTAAATTATTGTTCATGTATATAATACTACATTTTGAATTATTTATAGTTTATCAATTAAATGATAATTAAAATTAATTGTACCATTTTCACTGTGTAAATTAGCTCTATATATCTTCGCATGACCACTCTTCACAACTTATATGTCGGATTGATCATATCATGTTTACTCAATTTATATTTATAATTAAACATAGTAGCAAGTGTATCATCAATGTTTACATGTAAGGAAGGATGGACTATTTATTTTCTAAGGATGTATTAACTTGCTCATGGCTTTTTGACTAAAATTAATATCTTTTTTATGTTGAGAGATCTTGCAAATTGAAAAAGAGCTTGGATCAGAAGTAGTCTTTGTTGGAGCTAACTTCAACAAGCATATTGTACCCTATGAATTTACGATTAAACCCGGTTGAGTGTTCATGCCTGTTTAATAAAAACCAAGGAAAGTTCGAAATAGATAGTTCGCTCACAACTCACAGTAATGTACACATCCTTATAAGACATTTTTCCCATTATGTTTTAGGATTTATTCATCTGATTTTTGTTTTTAATTACATTTAACACTTATTTTATGATATGAGATTTCCTTATATATATATAAACTGTTTTTTTCTTGATTTTACGTTAAACAAATTTTTAAAGCACCCCGTCCATCGGACGGGACTTTCAGCTAGTATATACATATATATATATATATATATATATATATATATATATATATATATATATATATATATATATATATATATATATATATATATATATATATATATATATATATATATATATATATATATATATATATATATATATATATATATATATATATATATATATATATATATATATATATATATATATATATATATATATATATATATATATATATATATATATATATATATATATATATATATATATATATATATATATATATATATATATATATATATATATATATATATATATATATATATATATATATCTTTACATTATATATAACAGGAGGAAAATGCCACATAAGCAGTCATTAAATCCATGTCATCACTTTCTATTTTTAGAATTTTTGATTAGAATTTTCGGTTTTTTATATTTCAATATTGATTTTATGTAAATTCCGAATTTTTCAAAAAATTGTCACTAGCAAGAATTGAACTTAGGTCTTGCGATACAGTATAAGGAGACTCAACCATTGGACCATACTATTGTTTTGATATCCGAATACAAAATCAGATTAATAAACACAAAAATATTAGAAGTAAAACATATCTTTCCTATTAAAACTCTAATATTATTCGTACCAAAACTTTTCACGTATCTTCAAAAATTACCCTAAACTCAATCGCCCCACAAACTAATCATTCTACATAAATCCATCCACCTGCACGTTGAATCCTGGAGATAGGATTGAAGATAATATAACATGTTTTTTAATGTTTTTTTGTAATGCAGGACAGGAGGAGACTTCAAATTTATGATCAATTAGCGTCATGTGCAGATTTGCATCACCTTGGATTTTTTTAACATTCTGGTAAGTATAACATTCTTATTTGTATCAAATAAACCTATCAATAAATCAATTAAACAAACGGAAAATCAAAGAATCAATGATATAGGTACAATTCTGTTTGTTTCGGGATTTTGATTTTTATTTTTTTTGTGCAGCTCTATATCATCAATGGGCATTAGCAACTACAACACCTTCTCTTTTTCTGCAGTTATTGTTATCAACGAGAAAACTGACCTCCATTATTCAGCACGATATTGTTAATCAGAATTAATAATTCTTGAATTCCCATTTAGTATCATAAAGAAAGGTCATAAACTTTTCTTAGGTTCATAAGTATGTAAAGGAAGAGATACAACTTTCCATTAGTCCTATTAAACAGTAATGATAATGATTTTTGAAATCTGTAAAGCTGCTCAAAGGTTAGTGATTAATAATCTTTTGTTTATTACATTATTGGTTTATATATACTCTTATTTTGTTTCAATGATTTAGACTTGCAGATTACGGAAGAAGGAATGCTGGAACGGTTTGGTCATATGGGTCATGACCTTTCTATGTTATTGAAGGAAGTTATGGTGGACAAAGATGAATAGCTAAGATGTTATTCTACAAGTTAATCGTAGATATACCATTGAAGCTTGCAAATGGATATACCATTGAATCAGATTAGGTACTTTTACTTGACATTCCTTTGAACGTGAGCAAAAAGTCATAAAGGGTTATAAGACGATTTCCAATCTTTGTAGTTTCTTATTGGTATTGGAGCAAAACATGTTGTGAGTAAATTTTCGTAGGCGTTTATTAAATTTTTAATGTTACTTCGTATTACATCTATTAAAGTGTCATATTTTGTATCACATTTCTTATTAAAGTGTTAATGATACTTACTGTTACATTTATTTGAAGATTCCTCCGAGTGTCGGTGCATTAGCAAGAAAATTACGAGCTGATGACAAGCTAGATTGGAAGCATTTATATAAGGTATTTTCAATACAACTATTAAACTTTAAAAGTTTATTACAGTAATTTAGTTCTGCATACTACCTTCGTTATAATAGAACCCCTGTAGTCCTTAGTGAGAGGACTGCAACTATGCTTTTTACATAAGCTTAACCACACATCCCCTTAGTATTCCTCTACTAGAATATCATTATGTAATTAAAACTTACAATTTTGTTGAATTTTTTTATTAAGTAAAAACTCATTGGTGTTACCTCCCCTTTCTCATAATTCACTCAACCATGGGCCACTCTTTGAGACAATTTATGAGCTCACATTCCATTTCTTGACAACTGGAGATCAAAATTATCAACTGAAGTTTGGATTCAATATGTTGTTGTGTCATCAACATTTAGTCACAGGCGAATGCTTAAGTGCGCTTTTTAATAGTCACAATTGCTCCATTTCGTGCCCACAAGTAGAAGTCGTTGTTCTTTAGATAACACACTTGATTAACAATAACAGTTCCCAAAACACATACAAAATACTTTCAGTTTTAGCTTCCTTATGTCCCTTAAAATAGTATAGTCTTAAGAACTTATGCTATCATGGTTACTTGCAGTAATTTGTCACTAAAATAAGAACTTGAGTTGTGGGTAAATAAAATTTGTAACCCGTAATAATGTTTTAATGGCCATGGTACTGTGATTTACATAAACATTACATTATTCCTTGAACTTAGGAACACGTGACACATGAGTCACATACAAATAATACCCATACTCATATCATGTGAGGTGTGGTTATTACAAGAAACTCCAAGATTGAGCTAGGACAAAGTAAATTAATGTGTTGATCCAAAGACAAATGAAGATTGCCCTACAAAGGAAATTGCTAAGGTCTACTTTATAGTTTTCTCCCTCTTAAGAAAAGGTTTTAGCACCGGTATTCATTTATCTTTATGAGATGGAGCGACTGAAGTCCACATTCACCATATGAACCCACTTACTTAGATACATATAATAAGCAAAAAATGCATGTGTGGTTTCAAACGTGTAAATTTATGAATATTCTGATAGTGGTACTGCCTGAAGGCACTACAGAACTGCTGCAACATGAAAAAATGCGTGTTTCGTTGGTCGCTGACAGAAAAGTTTTGGAACAAACCTAAAGCATCAATACTCTGATGGTGCTTTAGTTTTCGCAGCTATACTTGATGCTGTAACTACTTAATCAATTGGATGGTTTCAGAAATGATCAGCATATCAAGGTGCTACTTTTGTGTCAGTGGGTACATTGTTTGCTGTCGTGGACAAGATATTCTACTTATTCCAAGCTCACATACAGAATGTTGCTCCTGTTAAGCAACAATGTGGATTAACTAAGACCGCCAATGAAGTGATAATTTTCATTGAGACACCTAAAGTTTTCTTTCATTCACTAGGAAAACACTTCCATGTCCACTTTTGTAGCTATTCTGAGTAAATTCATGGATTTTGGTATATTAGTTCTTTACTACTACATTACATGTTGGTTACTGTTATTATATGTCCATTACAGGATGGTGATTGGGGTGTACAGTTTTCTTCGAGGAACTGATTCAGAAGAGCATTTGGTGCAGGGGCAAGCAACTGCGTACGAGGCATACATCTTACGACTTACGTGTGTACTCATTTCAGGGTGAGCCAGGTATTATCCAAGAAAGATTGAAGTTTCGTGTTATGATATCACATTTTTTGTTGATCACATATTATTGTGCAACGGTATGTTTTGAGAAGGTTTTACAAACTCTTTCTAGGTCTTATTATATATAAATCCTACTTGCAAACAAACTCTTCCTATGAGCGATTATTGGTTTTGGTCGTCAACTGTTTGTTCATTAGATATTGAATTTATTGCACTAACTTTGAAATGATGAATTGATAGATAAAGAACCACCACCTAATCCTCTTATACCAGGAAGTGGTATGGCATGTTAGACTTGGGAATTACCACTTCCATTGCTAGGTCTGCTAATCATGGAAATACCTTTATAGAGCCCCGCTTTATCATCGTCGCTGCTATCGTACAAAGGAATTCATTAAAAAATTAACTGCTTGCAGCTATGTAGTCATTCAGGTTCGTGTCTTGATTCTCAATACTTGATAAAATTATTCACTAAGCTTTAATGAGGTAAGATGGCTTTTGAGATTCCAATTTCAGGAGACAAACAATGATATGTCTTCGGCCTTTAAAAGTAAGATCTACAATGTCCCATGTTATTACCCATTTTGTGGACCAAAAAATGATCGTAGTAGCGATTTTCTGATGATTATGAATGTGTGTACTGCTAATATAGCATTTCACTTTTATAACTTTGTCATGCATACTTATAAATGTTGAGTTAATTTATTAGTAGCTATAATTTTTACAAAAGAATTAGTACAATTAAGGATCATTAGTCTTGGCTAATCTTCTATACTTAACAGACACACATGAGGTCATCGTGAAACTTCAAAAACATTTTCCTACCAAGATGTCGTCCTCTATGAGAATAAGGCTGACTCTACCAAAATCAAATATTGATGCTACTAAGGAGAAGAGAGTGAAATACCGGCATTTGTATTCATCTACAAGTAACTCTTCTATTGCAAGTTCACATTCCACTCAACAAGTAAATTCTTTTGAACTTAAATAAAAACAATTGAGGAGGTTGTGAACATTACATGCAGGCATTCTGTGGTTTCCTGTTATGCTAAATTTCATCATTTGTCATATTTAACATGTGTGAGATAAAGTACAACTTAAATCGACCCACTCTTAGCTGAATGATCTGAAGATTTTGGTGGTTTGTTTTCTATTATTCTTTTTAATTTTATTCTGCAAGGATGCTTCACAAGGGTTATGCAAATGTGGAATTGCTGGATTTAACAAACAATCTGCAAAAGAGTGTGACTTTTATCTAGAAAGAAGTGATGGAAAGGAGATGATAGCCTCTCACTTTTATTTCAAGGTATCGTTAGCTGTTTATTTTAGAGTGTAAAAAGAAGAACTTGCTGCTGACGAATGTGCATCAGGATCTGGATTTCCAAGACTTGGTGAAAAGGTTGATGTTTCTATGTTCATCTTCAATCTCTAACAAACAATCTGCAAAAAAGTGTGACGATATGCTACCAAGAAATGAACGGCAGCAGAGGATAGCCTCTCACTTTATTTCAAGTTAAATGTCCTCCCTGACTCACTTCCCGATTAGGCTTTTGTTTTCATGCCAACTACAGGTGGGTACTTTATTTGAATCACGTAAATCCTGCAAATGTTGATTTCCATTGGTTTTGTCTCTGTAATTGTGTGGCTACATTATCTTCTCTAGCGACACCTGAGTAGAGTTTGGCTATCATGAATCTTATTGAATCACGTTGTTGAACCTTGGTCTTTAACCTATTTATCTCATTTTCTCTTTACTTCGAATGTTAATCTCTGAACTTTTGCATATATATCTGCAGGTTCAAGTTAAAGTTCTTGCCTTTTAACCTATTATTAAAAAGGAAGATTTTCTAAAGAAGCACATTAAAACTACTATTACATCCCTAAATCATCTTACTATGCTAGGTCAGTCCTTGATTACAAGACTATAATGCTTAGACAATAAGCAACAAAGCAGGTAGACATATACCAATGACGTTGTAGCTACGAACAAAGTTCTTTCATGCTTTGATGTATTTCAAAGATGCCTGGTCCGTGTGTAGTAATCTATGGTTATATTGTTATAATTGTGAGTATAGTTGGATTTTCATCACCATACAGATGATAACGTTGGTGATTTTTATAGATGCTGCCACAGACATTTCCCATGACGTCTCAAGAAGGGATATGGTCACCCAAATGAGCCCAGACGTTAGTCCTTCCTCGTCACCAAGGAGAAGTGTAAGGAGAACTTCTAGCTCTGTGAGAAGCTCCATACTATCCGTAGCATGTGCCTTCTTCTAAATATGATATAAGGGATGTACATGTTGATGAATGAGTCACTTTGACTCGATAATAAAAATAAAGCTTAAAATTTCGGGCTAGCCTCTAACTGTAAGTGTTTTGATAGGTATTCTCATGATTATATGTAACATTTCATTTTCATGCTTCACATATTTATCGGCACACAATGCAAGGATTGACCAACCCGAGATTAGGTCTTGAAGTAAATAAAACCAATATGCATAACTCGGATTAGTGTTATTTGGCATCACAAATACAGTAAGTGTACATGGCCAGGCACAAGGAAACCTTGGAGCATCCTAGAATTATGGATTTGTTGTCCATTTGCAGTAAGATTACTTTTCTTAATTTATTTCTTAAGTAAGAATATTTATGTTTCTTTAGGTGTTTTGTTTTAAAGATAGTTTCCTGATAGTAGTATTCGTTTAGGTACTCTCCATCTCACTCAAAAAATTAACTTAACATGCGTCGCTGTCACATCTTAACTAAAAGAAAAAATTGACCTCTACGTGACACTTCATTATCCCTTTGTTTTATCAAAGTGAGACAAGTTACGGCTCAAACACACAAACAGTTGCAAACACTTATTTAAGTAGTTGTAGCGAGTGTAACTTGGTAGCCTTCATGTACCAACAATAAAGATAATATAAGTATGACGGATATCTTTCTATTTAGATAGAGCAACAAAATTGCGGAAGATTGTAAAAGTTACCAAGAAGTCAAAATGAAATAGATCATGTGATTAGGTCAAATGCAATATCAGACCCAAAAAGATGTCAAGATTACCTAATACGACCACATTAAAGAAATTATAAGTGTATACAAAGAAATGTCATAGGGGTGTTAAAAAACCGAGAAATCGAAGAATCGAGCCGAGCCGCTCAATTAGAAACTGAAAAAACCTAAAACCCAAAAAAGCAAAACAAAAAAAAACCTGCTTATCACGATTCAGTTTTGTTTTTTATTTTCTGATATGTGCGATTAATCAAACTTAACCGCGCATATTATACACTAAAAAAACTTTAATTAAATATTTAAATAATAATAGTATTACACTTAAAAGTTTGAAGAGACTTGATAAAACCAAGTGATAACGAACTAACGAAGTGTAATTAAATATTTAAATAATAATAGTACACAGAAAAATTTAAAGAGACTTGTAGTCATTTTAGCTAAAATCTTTCACATCTATACGATCCATTTCATTTAGAGGTGACTATGAAATAAACATGTATACAAATGAATGATATATCTTGGTTTTCTGGATCTCAATGGTACTGAAATGTATGATCGTTTCAGACTGCTTATATTGAAGCTGCTGGATTGCTTAGTGAATACGTGGTTTTTTTAAAAGTAATTCCAACCCAAATTCTTTTTTTAATTAAAAGTGAAATAGAGACAGGTTTTTATCTTTAAATCCAGTCTATATTACGTTTCCAAGACGTATTTTTAGTCATCAAACCCGTCTTAAAAACTATATGCAGACGACTTTTTAATCGCTAAACCGCTCTCAAAAACAAAATTTAGACCGCTTTAAAAACTGGTCTCGCATGATTTTTACAAAGCCACCCTCGATAGACCGGATGATAAAACGGTGTCGAATTGGTTTCGAACAGGTTCTAATGTACTTTTCGTAGTAGTGCTTCCATGTTAAGCATTCTTTTCTGCTCAACTGATTTAGACACATAGGTATTTGAATTTGTCTAATTATGTGTCACTAATTTTCCTCATTTAATACTATAAATATTAATCCTTTTTTGGTATGTTGCAGCGGCTAATGAATCTCGATCACTCCGATACCTAAAGTGAGGGATTAAGTGACAGATCTTTGTATTAGTATACTTGAGTGACGGATCTACTATTTCAATTTTGGATAGGCCAAATTGAAAAATAACGATTGACGACAAAGAATAATGACGACAGCCTAATCATTTTTGTGATCAACGTGAAAATAAGAAAACTTATACTTAACTTAAATATTATCAAAGAACGATGATTTGTAGCTAAAATAAATTTGTTATAATGAAATTAATTCTAATAGAAGAATTTTGTAATGTGAAACAACAATAAAAGCTTAAATAAGAAATTTTTTTAAGTTCATGGTTAATAGTTAACTTTTATGTAACGTTAGATGATACGTATAAAACTTTGTATCTTCTAAGTTTAAATCAAATGTATCATTTTATACTGCTTTGTTAGATGGGTTTTAATTATATGGATGGATCAAACACATTATTATGGATCAACATATTTAACTAAATACAAAGATATAAGTGTGTCATTTGAAAATTTTCATGGTATATCTATTCTACATTATTTATAAAGTGCCAAGTGGATACATATATAATTGTTATATAAAGTGTCAAGAGGACATAAATTGGTTAGTGTGCAATATCTTACTCGAATTAGTGGTTTTTGAACCTAATGTGTTTTAAGCAAGGTTCCAGATAGCGTGAGGCGCGGCGTGGCGGCGAGTCCAAGCCTTGAGCTTTTGCGTAAGGCGTAGCGGCGTGACGTTTTTAAGGCGTGAATGAAGGCGGCAATATATAATTATAAATTTTTAGTTTTATATCATATTTTTAATTATACGAGTTAAAAACATTTATAAATCTTAACTAATATTGAAAATATTATTAAACGCAAGTAAAAATCTTAAATATTTGAAAATTTTCAAAGCCTTTCAAAAGAACTCGCACCTTTGCCCGCTTTTGCTCGCCTTTTCCCGCCATATCCCAGGCCACGCCTAGCGTCGGCGCCAAGGTCTATTTTTTAACGTGGAGGCCACGCCTCACGCCTTTGCCCCGCCTTGACGCCGCAAAGGCGCGCCTTTTAGAACCTTGGTTTTAAGTGTTGTTTGGACTGAAAAACATGATACATGCTACTAGCAACAAAAATGTTAGTTTGCGTGTTGTAGCTTTCAACAACGATGTTTATGGATAAATTTATCTATTCTTTTCAAGATAAGAGAAAGAAATGTTAAGTTATGAAGTTCTTTACCGATTATAAGTTTTTTTGTTTGTTTCTTATTTTTTAACAATAATAATGGATATATATATATATATTTATCCAAAAAATTAATTTCGTAAAAAAAACTTAAAAAACAAATACAAGTTATCACGACTCCTAATGCATTAAAAGACAACTATACTGAAAAATTAAAACCATATATTTTCCAAATAAAAGAAAGTTAAAAACCATCAAAAGTTATACCTGTCACTTGGACATTACAAACAAATATTTACTAAAATAAAAAAAAATTAAACGAAAATCAGAAGTCATACCCGTCCATCGGACGGGTTTTGCCACTAGTATATATATATATATATATATATATATATATATATATATATATATATATATATATATATATATATATATATATATATATATATATATATATATATATATATATATATATATATATATATATATATATATATATATATATATATATATATATATATATATATATATATATATATATATATATATATATATATATATATATACTAGCGGCGTAACCTGTCCAATGGGCGGGGTAGTTTCGTAAATCTTTTTTAAGAGTACGTTTTTATATTTTTTTATGTATTTGCAATTATGTTTTTGTTTATAGCTTTTTTTCGTCCGTGGCCACCCAGTATTTGTGGTTTGTTTGCGGTTTGGTTTGTTTTTCTATGTTTTGGGCGTGGTCACGCAGTGTTTGTGAATATTTTATAAGAGTACGTTTGTGTTTCAATTTTATATGTTTTTAATTATGGTTTATTTATTCATTTTATTTAGGTTGTGGTCAGATAGTGATTTTTTTTGTTTCTTATATATGTATAATTTTTTTATATTTATTTTCTATATTAGTTTTTATTGTTGTTTTTTTTTGGTTTTATTTAGCATTCTTTTAGTGTTTTTTTTCTGGTTATGTTTTTTGTTTATATTATTATTTTTTCCTTACTTTTTTTGTTTTTTTATTAATTTTTAGAAACATTTGTATTTTTGGTTGGTTTTTTTTGTTGTGTTTTAGTTTGTTTTTGTTGTTTTTTTATAACTTTTGTATTTTTGTTATTGTTGAGGGCTTAAACCGGTGATCGATCCAGTGACCCAGTGTCTCAACCGGTTTGACCCGTTGTTCTAACTCGTGACTTGGTGATTTGACCGGATTGACACACTGACTCGATCAGGTTAAATCGGTGATCAAATACTTTATTAAAACAAAAAATAATGTAAAAAACAAATAAAAATTATGTAGAGAGACGATTGCAACATTGCTCATCGTGTTTCTAACAATTTGAAATATCATTAACGATAAAGTATGTAAACTCCTTTCAAATATTTTGAATGAAACTCTTAAACTATTAAACTTATGATTTAAAGCTTATCCATATAGTTTATTACGTCAAACTATCGTATATGCCTCGGTGAATTAGGAAATCGAGGAGTCCTAAGCTGAGCAACTCTAGATGCCAATGGATTGCCCTGCACATGTACACGAGGAAATTATACATCGAAGGCAACCAACAATTATGTGTCCCTGGAAACCAGCAAGCTGATTCATGTGAATATACTTGTTGTAGGTGGTTGTTAATTGGGTCATCCATTGACCATGATAAAGGGGTGTTTGGTATTGCTTAGTAACTGTCCATATAAATCAAGCAATCAATCCAATGAACAAACAAATGGCTCAAAAACTCATATAATTTCAGATAAACGGTGAAAAAATGATAAAAAAAATCAAAGAATGGTTATATATAGTTTACAGCCTACAAATGTAAATTGGAAATTAGAGTGGGGCTGGTACCGTCCCTTAAAGTTAACTATTTGAAAAACAATAACAAAATATGGGTCATACCTTAGAAAAGTCATATTAAGATGAAAGAAACTCTAGCATTGCGAGTGGCGCTGGTACATATAATCTAGCATTGTGACTGCATTCGAAATTTAGATTAGTGGGAAACTAAATAACTTAGGCGGACTCAAAGAGATTTGATAAATTCAATAGCATGAACATGTGACTGATTGTGTATGTTATTTAGATGAGTCCTATCAGAATGCCTTGTAAGAACTAACTGTGTTTCAATATCTGCCCATTGATTAGACTTGATGGGGGAAAATAATTGACCCTTCACTGATGCGTATTGATATGAAAACCGTGATTACTGAACTCCAAACTGTGACTCTGGCGTTACCCTGACCCTAAAATTGTAATTGACTCTTCGCTGATTGCACCATTGGTAGCATCGTTCACAGGATTCCAACTGTCATGGACTGTGATCGGGTTCTTGTCATTGATGCAGGTAATTTGCTATCATTTTGTGGTTAGAAAATAAGCAGGTTTCAAAACCCAACTGAGATTAGGTTCTTTAAGGTCAACTAACCACTAACATATAATGCCTATGTGTTGTAACAGTATATGAAATAGAACTTGACAAACCTTCACGTTTGATTGAGAGGCCCTCACTTTTTGGGGCACCGGTTCAGGAATACGCAAACCGATCATCTGGTTTATAAACAGTTGATGACAGTAATGTTACTTGTTTAATTTTTCAACATGAAATAGTTTCTTACATAGTCGTACGAAAGAACCATAATCTAGGTATCAATATAAATAAATCAGACCAAACAAAAGCTAAAAAAACTTATTTAAACATCTTACTTGATTGTAAAATCATAGTGTATACATTGTTTCAAAGATAAGAGTCTGTTTAGATCCCTAGGAATGCTCGGGATTGTGATACCCAATGCTCCTTTGTTAGTTGAACCCTTTCTGCTCTCTCAGTTTAAAGCCTTTCCTCCCAGTATTCAGGACAGCCGCACAAGTTCCTATATTTTGTTAATGTATTGAAATGTGGCAAAATGGGCAGATCAGATGAGTTGCGTAATGGGTCAGATAGGTTCAGTCCAGTTAATAAATTTTTTACCTCTGACTTAGTAAAATGATACACAAAGAGATCGATTATTTACATCCTTAAAATATATGAGTGGCATTGATTTAAAAGAAAGAAAAGTAGCATAGTTAAATATAAAAACACAAAGATCACAATCCATGATTCTTAATAAATTTTATAACCGATTATGAAAAAACATACGCTCGTGAAGACAGTAGAGTATTACCTGGCTTTAGAAGGAACGCCTTAACAACATTCAGTAATACTATATCTTGACATCTTTTAAGCTCATTTTTCTACATTAGCACGCTGTCCGTATAAAGATTGTTCAGCCCCCTTGTTAGTTGACGAACATGGAGTACCAACGAAAGATACATAATGCCCACATTTTAATCGGATGTTGGTGCACAGTGTAAGGTGACATGGCACTCCGAGATGGATTGCAAGGAGTTTCAAATGCTTAACGATAATGGAGAAATAGATCAGTGGTTTGAAGGCGTTGAAACTTGCAAAAAAACAAAACTAGCAAAGGTGTTCCAAATTCGGCTATTATGTTGGAAGAAGCGCAGGTTGTAAGCATACGAAATGCAGGTTAGTTTCTTTGCTTTGGCTTTTCGTTTCAGATAAACATGGCGCACGATTTAGGAGGTTATGTGTACTAACTACGGAAGAAAGTAAAAAAAACATACCTTTTATGTGAGAAAATTAAAGAAATAAAGTTTAATGAACACCTCTGGAGTCTGAACTCTTATTAGCAGATGAAGCTTGATGCAAATTGCCTCCAGCTTTACCTTGAACCTACAAAAGCAAGGTATTTGGTCCATCGACAAACAAGTGCGGAATGAATCTGATTAGGGTATAAAAATGAAGTCAAAGTGACATGAAAAAATGAACCAACTACGAAAGGTAAAACAAACAAACATACCCTGATGACCCTCTCACTGGATGTCAACTGAGAATTAAATTGAAAAGTTTCGCTTGAGGAGACACTTTTTGACGCAGAGAACTTTACTAAGATAAGATACTCGAAATAATATAAGGATTCAAGTACTCCAACTAATACTCCATCCTCCATCTTTAACTGTTCCTTTATTTTAGAATAAGTTAAAACTTCTACATCATTAAACAAAAGAAGAACTACTGCCTGCATAGATGTTAACTCTATTTCAGTTCAGTTTCCTTTTGGTCAACATAATATCGGTTGCAATAGAAATCGGTCAATGTTTATAAAAACACTTGATAAGAGACATAAAAATAACGCACATAAGAAAAGGTACACTTACGTATACGTTAAAAGCATCAACGGACCTAAAAATGTTATATAATTAGAAAATAAGTCGTATGTAACCTCGTCAGGTTCAGGTTCATTTCAATATGTATAAACATAACCTATTTTGCCCAGGACGTGTTTTGACCATTACCCAATCTTCATCCCCGCTCATTATGTGATCAGAATTGTCATGTCAAAGAGGGAGTGAAATTGAAATCTTTTGAAATCGATTTATGTCCTTGAAACTTCTGGTTGATTAGCGTAGTTTTTGTTTGAAATCTGTTGAAAAATGAGATCAATATGTTCACAAAAATGTACTAAAGCATGGCAAACGAAAGCAAGTTTACCTGAAATGTTTACTTCAACGCCTAATTGAATAAGAATAACTTAATGTTTCCCAATGACAGGGTCGCAGCCAAGCTGTTTCCAAGGAAATCTAATTCTTAGCCTCCCTACCGGTTCTACGAAACACGCTTTACAAAACAAAGGTAAAAAAATATTACCTCATCAAAACTATCATCTGAATCAGCATATAGCCTTCAACTCTGCTACACCTTGATGTCAGAAAGAAGGTATGGTCCAACTTTTGAGTTGACAAAGAAGCACACGGGTAAAAGTCGTACTAATCCCATTTGAGGTACATCATAATATCAAATAATAATTTTGAGGCATAACCTGAAGAACAAAGGATGAATATTTTACTTGCCTGATATTTGATCAAGAGGGTACATATTGTCTAAGGCTGATGTAGGTTGTGAGTGGTTGAAAAGAAAAAGGTGATGATCCTGGTGCGACAGTGTTGGAAAATGGGCATTAGCAAATTGGTTGTTTTATGTATTCATTAGCGCCTATGTATCTGACTAATGATAAAAAAAAGGTAAAACATACATAAACTTCCCCTATTCCTTCTGGATGAATTTTTCACATTTAAAGTGATAAAATCCGACCAAGGAAATCAAGGTTTCATCTCAAATCATCGCAAATAATGCATGGCCAATAGCAATTGAGACAACAAAATATGTTCACCCAGATTAAAGTTTTTTGAAATAAGGATCTAATACACAGTGAATGCATTATCAGGTTTTGAGTTGAAGCGGACATACAGAGCGATAAATAGAAACATACATACAGGATAGCTACGGTTAATGGGTCGTCTCCTAATGTGTGGGGCTCGAGGAAAGCAGAGGTTCAACTGCAGAAACATATAGGATTATATTTCGTAATAAAATCATAATACATTCATCATGGATGGAAGATAGTTAAGATCTTACTTGTCAACTGACAAAAAGCACAATTGCCACCTCGTTTACCACTCAAATGGAAAGAAAGTAACCATGTTTCTCAAGAAATCTAAGAGATTTTTCAAGGAAAGACGGGACACCATCTATGTCTTCTAGTGCTAGCAATATCAGCCGTCCATCAACTAATGATTTGATAGGTCGTTTGTCCCTCCCTAGACATAATAAAATCGCTTGTCAAAGACAGTGATCCAGGGTATTGGAGGGGCTGCTTAAAAGAGACTTGGCAACAACAAACTTGACGTCAAACGTGCATGTATGTAAAGTGGTAAAGAATTCAAACCTGCGTTTT
The DNA here is from genome assembly GCA_025667525.1 of Glebionis coronaria. Classification (NCBI taxonomy): domain Eukaryota; kingdom Viridiplantae; phylum Streptophyta; class Magnoliopsida; order Asterales; family Asteraceae; genus Glebionis; species Glebionis coronaria. The sequence continues at coordinate 341,287,556 of CM046874.1, forward strand.
AGATTATCTCGGACGTGGCAACCTTCAAGATGACTCTAGTGATTCTGGATGTGACCGTCGATCCGTATTTTCCTTGACATTACTAACAATACCAGAACAGTACAAAACGGACCAGACTATATAAAATGATCTACAATTAATAAAAACATTATACGTAAAAATTAAAAAAAAATACCCATTTTTTGGGAAAACCTTACCTCCATCAGAAATGGTGGTTGAGAGTGACTGCGCATAAAGATTTGCTATGAAACTTGGCTGTTGAAGGTCTGGTCAGCGATGACAAGGGCAACCACTGAAGGAACCTGAAGCAATGAATCATTCAATTGTAACCAATCTTTTAATCATTCCTTGACATTACTAACAATGCCAGAACAGTACAAAACGGACCAGACTTATATAAAATGATCTACAATTAATAAAAACATTAAACGTAAAAATTAAAAAGAAAATAACCATTTGTACAAACAGCAATCCCGATCATCCATCGCCATGTCCCACGCACCTGCGAAAAGATATTAGTGATGGGTCAACATAGAGTCCACAAAAATATGGAACAATAAATCAAGAATCCCTTAAAATGTACATATAAAGAATCATTTTCGTATTTTCATTTTCTGTCCAAACTTGGAGGAAACAACTCAACAGGGCTTCATTACTACAACATTTTAATTAAGCCATATATCATATATGAGCAAGGTGTAAATCTTGCTCTTCTTTTTTCCGTTCCATAAAGAAAACCGAAAATGAACAGATATTACCACATAATCCACCAAAGATAAACTGCTCCAAACAAACAAACATATGAAGATTAATACATTATAAATAAACGTATGAAGATAAGAAAAAATAGTAATAAAAAACATGAAGAAAAAACAATACAATAATATATTTGCATTAGGGTTTTAATAAAAATGTACCTTGTAAATAAAACAAAGAAGATGATCAACCTACAAAAAACAAACAAACATATGCATACAAAAACTGAAAAAACCTACACAAGAAAAAGAAGATTACGATGGATGATTTTTTTAGCGAATTAGGGTTTGATAGAAAATTAATACGTGATAAACAGAATTCAAAAAAATATCATTTTCAACATAATTTAGATATGGATGAATATACTTGGAGTATATCTTGATATATTTTAAAAAATATCAGAAGATATTTATTATATTAAATACAAAACCGGATAATAAATATAGAGGTTTATCATCAAAAAATAAAAATCATCCAATAGCTCAGTTGGAAAACACCAAAACAAATAACCTAGAGGTACTCAGTTCGAATCTCACAACCCTCACTTCAAAAAATAATGTTTTTTACAACAGAAAAAACAAAACGCAATTTCCAAAACAAAGTTTTCAAAATTACGTTTCCAAAACGCGATTTTCATAAAACGCGATTTCAAACGGAAAATTCGTGGAATTTGGAGATTTTCTAGGGAATACTTAAATACTATTGGCTAAAAGATGTGACTGGGATATGACATGGATTAAAACTGTGGTTTCAAATCATAATTATACCTATATAATATATATATATATATATATATATATATATATATATATATATATATATATATATATATATATATATATATATATATATATATATCTCTTTACATCATATATAAGAGGAGGGATATGCCACATAAGCATGCTTTAATCCACGTCACCAGCCATAGTTTCTGGATTTTAAAAAAATTGCCAACAGCCAGATTCGAACATGGAACCTTCAGTCAGTGAGCATTAAACATGATAAACAAAAATTCCACCGATGCCTTTCAATCAATTACAAATCCCCACTCCCTCAAACCCCAAAATCGACACCACAAACCAATTTAATCAATTACAAGATCTGTATAAATTCAATTAGGATTCAAGAGTACGTTTTCATAAAGGTAATTTTTTATTATTCCCAGTTGTTAATCTTTTTGTGAAACCTCAATTTTTGAATTAGTTTTTTTTTTGGGTTTTTTGAATTGGGGATAGCAGGTATCACCTAATACCAGTTACGAATTAGGTTTTTATTATTCTAATTGGGTGTAATAGTTATGCTAATTTTAATTTTAGTTCAATATTTATATATCTAATATTATCCAGTAAGTTTCAATTTAGTAATAGGGCTTCGATTTATCGTTTATTGTAACTGTTTTTTGTGTTTTGGAACTTATATGCGGTTGTTAGTTAGACCTAAATCGGCTCAAATTGGTTGTTAGTTAGACGTAAATTGATTCTAAATTTTTAATTAACCGTTGTTAGATATGGAATTGTGTATTTGAAGCTATTAAGTTATATGATGTAAAGTGTGTGTATGTTGTGATTCGTTTGATCAGATGAGTTTAGTGTCTATGGTTGATTTGTAAGTTACAAATTTAATATGATCAAAAATATTGATTGTATGGCTGTTGAGTTAGTTGATGTCTAATTTGATTTACGTGTTTGTTTTTTGGAACAACTCAATGAATTTAGGGGCCTTAATGACAATAGATCGAAACTATCCATGTTGTTCACGGCCAATTTGAATTTGTGTGGTCGATTTGTTGTTAGGTTTGAGTCGTTGTGTTTAGTTCAATAACACGCAAGAGATCAGAAACCTGAAACAGCAGACGGTTACAGAAGGACAAATTTCGGGTCTCATTGATAAAGATAGTAGAAACAAAAGCTCTACACTTCCCTAGAGCACTAAAGGTCTATACCCACAGAAAATATAAACCGAGTATGTGTGCAAAGGAACCAGAAGAGTTAATTATGATAATGACAAGTTAAAAATTGTATGGTGTAAAATAAATAAACGCAATTATTTATAATAATGACCCTTTTCACAGCATTGTGATTCTAAAGTGCAAACAAAAACCGAGACGACCATTGCGATAATGTTTAACATTCTCAAACGCAAAAGAAAGGTTGGTTTTGATAACCTTTTCCTTAACAGAACATCATTATCAACATTTATTGACTTTTTAATTAGTTGCATTAGAGACTAAACTATCAGTTAATTATTGCTATGAAAATTAGCTCAAGTGTTTGCAAGAAAATATAATCTTTGATTTCATCAGCAAAGAGAAAATGTTTAACATAGTTTGATCCAGTGGCGTCTTAATAGGTGATAATGATTTTTGTTTTTTCAGGTTGTTGCGGCAAATTATCCACGTGATACCCACAAACATGAAACGGTTCGCCCGACACAAATGGGATTGAGGATGTCTGTGAAATAGTTCCAACCACTATAATATTCTTTGATTGACTATATGACAACAGAACAACAGCTAAGGCACCATCTTGGACTATCCAGTTCTTGAACCCGAAAGGTACAATTTTTTATTGAAATTTTTTTATTATTATATCATATTGATTTCATTTGTGTTTGTTTTGTTATTCTTTACTTGAGAAGAAGAAAAGAGTAGGAACAGAGTCATCTTTTTTAGTTTCCGAGGGTAATGAATTCGTATTTGACGGTACAGTCCATTTGTGATGAAAATGAAGGTTATAGAATTGCTATGGTAATTATGCATTTGAAAACAGATTTTAGAAACATTTCAACTTAATTTAATTTCCTTTATTATGATACCACATATTACTTATGCAAGAATGCGAGTGAACGACGTTAATCCGGTAGTTAGTTAAAAGGGTTATTGGCATGAAGTAGAAACGTACCTTTTCATTTGTCCTATTTGAGTCACTATAGTTTCTCAAATCGATTCCGAGTGTGATAATAATTTTATGATATTCTAAACATAACCCAAACCAACCCGTTCTTATATGTATTTGAAATTATGCGTTAGCTGTATTTATATTATCAAAGTAGGAAGTTCAACGGATTGCCAACCCATCTGAACAGGGACCTCTATAAGCTTTGATAAAACTTTTAGCAAATCAATCAACTAGAAAGATACATTGCTGACATAAAGACCCAAACAATGAATGTTTAGTAATCGACTTACAAGACTTGGGTTCTAAAAACAAGAAAAACAGCAAAAGTCATGGGTTAAAATTTCTATTTGACTACACCATATAGTTATACAGGTATTTGACCATATAGCTTGTGAAGGATCATTGGAACCCAATATCCGCTCAGCTGCTGTTGGCTTTGTACCACACGTTTAAATTCTTCTACAATAAGAAACAAGAGATTTGGATTTTCTTCTTATGTACTAATTTTTAACTAAATAAACTATCGCTCTTGCTAGATTGATCTTCAAGAAGAGTCGTGTCTAAGAATATCATCCTTCTTAACTGATGGAGTTGCACTTAATCCCATATATACGTTGTCAAGTGTCAACTCCTTCCAGTTCACTGTCAAAGAATTATAAATCACTGTTCCACTAGAGTTTAAGAACCCTGACATTCCCACGTATCATGATCACCCCAAATACAATTCGTTTATAGGGAAAAAGCTTCATATAGCAAACTTCTATTTTTCTGAGTCGCCCTATTTGAGGCTTGGGCTGCTCAATCTTGATATTGATGCTCCATGATTTTCTATGTGGGAAGGTCAACCCATTGATAGCAGTTATAGAAAATGGCTATTGGCGCTTCTCTTCTTGGTTTGTCTCTAGAAAAACTAACAATCTGAATGTAGCGAATTCTTCTCCAGAATTATGGAGGTGTGTTGAGATGAAAGGTGTATGTATACAGGTAGAAATGTTAAACATCACTACAAGAAATCTGTTGAATACCCACGGACAAAATCTGTGACTAAAAGACTCATATTCGTGGGTAACTTGCTAATACCCACAGAATACCCACTAAACCATTTACATGGGTATAACCTTCGAGGCTAAATTTTTACCCACAAAATATCTGTGCAGTGGGTATGTTTCCCACACCATTTTTATTGGTGATTATGCTATGTTCGTGGGTACATATATTTGTGGGATATCACATGCGACCACAAAATACCCATAAATTGAATCATGTGTAATCCGTAAGTAACTTTTCTACAAATATAGTAGTGTTTCAATACTTGTTGGTGGGATACTATGTTTTAATTTTGAGTTTTTAATATATGGTTTGAAGATCATACATAGTCGACAATCCATAGAACACGTCATTTTTCTGCATAATTCATTCATATTGAATTGTATTCGTCGATTAGTATCACATAAATATACAAACTAAAAGCACCAATTCATACATCATTCATTCAAAAAAAATGATTATCAAAATTACAATGCCAACATTGACTTCCCAAAAATAGTGAATGCAACAAAAATACATGTATGGCGTATCACAATCTGTATCCTGTTGAGAGTAGAGATTTCCACCTTGAATTGGTTGAGTGCCATTCTCTCTTTTATGTGTTTCACAAGTTGATCTTCATTCAGAAATCAAAAATAGCAGTTCCATAAATCCTTATATATCAGAATATACAAATAGATTAAATAAACCTGATATAATGTCAAATAAGTATGACACTGGCATGTTCCATACGAAGCATATTATTAAATTCAATAACTATTTAACTTTGTATGGTTCCAAACATTATACTTTGTGTAGAGTAAATAAAGTAACAATTTTAACCCGTGATCAAGACATATTAAACATGACCTAAGAACATACGTAGTATTAGAATTTGCAATGCAAATATTCTACTTCATTTTCTAGATGATTAGCGGCGATCTTATAAATATTATTAGAAGACGACACCATGAAATAAGCCACTTACCAATTTCGCTAGACATGGCTAGTATGCCAAGAACTCGAGCACCGTCCTAACAGATCACACTCCCAACCGTCTCTTCTATCCCAACAAGTTTCTCTGATCGATCCGGCTACATAAATTACAAACAAAACATAAGCCACTTATTCAATTTTAGCTAGATCCAGATATAGTCTAAATTAAAAATATCTATATAAAAGCTATACGTTATAATCAGATGATCGAAGAATATCAACACCATTTATGCAAACCACCACACACAAATCTCCACAATTCGAGACAATTATCTCATACCGAGTCATTAAAGAAATGATCATGGCTGATCCAACCGTGTCGGACTGTGGATCTTGAAGGTCACATCGACATCTTGAAGGTCACATCGACAATTCGAAGTCAAATTAGTTACATATACGAGAAGAAGGTGACAATATAATTAAGCGACTTTATTATGGTGACAAAGGAGGAACGTGAGGCAGTTAAAGGCACTTAGGATTTCATGATAACGTGGGATGAAAATCAAGTTTAAAATAATTTAATCTTCATTTTGGCTAACTAAGCGGGAAGTTTCCCCCCAAAAGATAGGAATCATTAGTCTTATGACTCTTATCTTATACGTAATTTACAACTCTAAATAAATGAAATATTATTTGTAAAATGTTCACAAATATATAAGACGTGTATTCTTTTGTTAAAAATGTTGCTTTTTGGATATAAATATTCAATACTTTTTTTTAACAAAATATTAGGGGGTCATGGGTTTTACCACTGTGTCAATCTGGTCGAGTCACCGATTAACGGATCGATCACCGTGTTAACCCGATCGAGTCATTGGTGCACGGATTCGACCATCGGCTTAACCCGATCAAGTCATTGAGTCACTGATTCGACTATTAGGTCAACCCAATTGAATCACCGAGTTAACAATTTTCACAGTTATACGCAAGTACCCGTCTAATTTAAATAATGTGTTTTTATCATTAATAGTTTCATACTAGTGGTACTAATTAAATTTTCTTTTAGATGATTAATAATAATGCACATAATTTTATCATATCGTATTTCCGTATATTTCACAAAAGTTGGTAATGATAATACTAGCTAACTAATCACTTAAAAATAATTGAGTTATTAACTTGTGTGCAAAAATGGCGTAAATTTGGAAGTCTAATCTACTTTTCATTCGTTATTGTTTTTTCATGTATAGATGAAAAGAATAGATGTGGGTAGAACTAAGATTATAGCGCGATGCGTGACTTAGCGGTTTAGTCAAGTCATAATTTTTTGTGCAAAGCGTAGTGACAATGACATTTTTAAGCCGTAATATGTTCTTCTTATTGATGTCATTTTTTTAATTGTCTTGTTAAAAATGCAATTACTCATTGAAAAATACTCTCACAAACAATACGATGAGTAAAGTCATGGCTATATATGTATATTAACCCTCGAAAAACCCATATTAAATCACCCACCACTACAATGGATATTTGTATCTCGTGGGTAAATAACATTACCCACTAAATTATCCGCAAACATAACCACAAAAGTTTAAGATGTGGGTAATCCGTGGGGAGTGTTTTGGTGGCAAGTTATGTACCCACATATTGCACACCAGATATAATTACGTGACTATTTGTGTGGGTAAGTTCGTGAGAAGTTCGAGGGAAAATATAATCGACTATGAAAGTCACTAATCGTGGGTAACATGTGGGTATTAGGTGGGTAAATTCCCTCCAAATGATGAGTGTGGGTAATTATCGTGGGTATTCGCCTGAATTCTTGTAGTGCATTAGATGTGTGTCCATAAAAAAGTATTCCTCTCCCTGAAAGATTAGTCTAAGTAGGCATATCTTGTGATCTGTATATGTGGATCTTTATGCTTTATATGGATAATATCAGTGATAGAAATGTTAAACATTAGATGGGTGTCCGTAAAAAAGTATTCCTCTCCCTGAAAGAGTAGTCAAAGTAGGCATATCTTGTGATCTGTATCTATGGATCTTTATGCTTTATATGGATAATATCAGTGATAGAAGTAATGAGGGGTTATTTGGGACTGAGTATTTTACTGTTTAAGCACGCCTTTTGGGATGACCTCGTCTCTCCTATTAACCACTAAAAAACTAACCGCATCACTTTTTTCTGAAAGTTTTTACTACCAGATTGCTGAGACAACCATCATATAAAGGAAGTTCTTTATCAAAACATAAAACTGAAGTATAGAATTCACATCATCTTCTGGCTCCACTAATCTTTGTAATATTATGTGAAATTGTACACACCTATCACCGAAAGGTTTGGTAAACATCTGAAGGAAAGTTTCCTGATCATTTCTATAAACCAAAATTGCCAGCTGAAGTGTGGTTTTTTAACTATGTATTGTTCTTTTGATGAAGATGGCCCTTGCAAGTCTGACTTGGAGCTGATTTATGCTTTTGATAAACTCATCTTCCTTGGGCACACGAAGTCTATAACGATTGACCATGTAAAGCAATACATGAAGAAATACTAGGAAATATCGACTCTTTATTAATAATGTCTAAATGTTTTAGGTAACAGTGAATCAACATAGAATCTAGATAACAAATAACCATTCGTTTCCATGCATGAGAGATCTAATGGAACCTTCCATCTTCAGGTCTCTAACAAGCAGAGAGGTGTATATTGAGCGAAGGTGCGTTAGAGATACATGCCTATTCATATGTATGTAGATTCTTTTTACGTTGTTACCGTATGAGGTGCATTTTGTTGCTGCTAATGTAGTTTATGTTTTGTTGCAATAGGTTCTTCAAATAAGCTAAACACCTAGATACCAGTTGGGTCTCAAGAAAATAACATTTTTATGTTAGGTATAATCAAAATTGTATTATTGTATCCTCTTATAATATAATATAATTATATATTTACCTTCTTAAACAATCATGTAAAACCACTACTAGCCTATCTATCCATGTTGTTTCTACCTTCTTTTGAAAAGATGTTAATACAATTCAACAACGGGGTGCGAGTAGCTCATACGAAAAGAACACATGTGACCTGATTAAGGACTTAACGCCCATCGTCGATGATTTAGTATTCATATTGAGTGGTTGTTAGGTATGTCCAGAAGGACGAGCCTACATGTATTAATTCAGTAATAAAATTGAACTTATTTTAAACTACCTTATGATTGCATCATTTTTATGATTAACTAACCACCTTATTTTCAGTGGGAGCAAGGGCTTTTTTAGGCTTCCGACGCTGGTAGTGAAGGCAGTGGCAATTTTAATGTCGTAACATGCTGGTAGAGAAGACTTAATGGGCTTTGAAGTAGCATTTTTTGCGTTCTTATACTCCCAAGATAGGGGTGGTGGTAGTATTGTCATATGGATCACATGTGTGATGGAATAAGCCCATGAAACAATGTCGTATCTAGATGCTGGCTGCTCAGCCTGATGAGTATATCAATTGTTAGACCCGATACAAGGATGAGGATTTGGATGTAAGTGGTTTTACGTATGAAGCCAGCTCTTACTACAGAAAGTTTATAGTTACCGATGCTGACAAAAAGTAGTTGATTTAAGGCTGAATTGATAACTCGAAGGAGGTTTGTCTCTGCTGATTCAACTAGTATGATGACTATCTGAATTTCTAATTTAGAAAATTGTTCTTCTAACATAATTACCAAAGTAGTTATTACTACTTTAGTTTTATCAAAATATAAGTATTACATTAACTAGAAAAGTAGTATAGATCAACGGGCTGACCAATGATGGTATATGCATTAAAGACATTTCGATCTGCTCATGTTCTTGTGGCTTCTCTTATCATCTACGGGTTTACATTCTATTATAACCCATAGATTTGTACAATAATTGGTCAAAAATTAAAGTTATATGTACTAAGGTAACAAAATTGGTTTATCATTGTTCTATTTCTTTAAGCCTTTTTTAACTTCAGTGGCATTGGTAAAGTTAAATATTGTGTGGGTTCATTAGAATAACATATGGCTAAATAACCTGGTGAATATTTAATGCTTATGTGAAACTACATTATATTACCCATTTTACATTGTAATCAGTGACGATAAAATAGATTTAGCACATATAACTATAACATTACGTGCTTAGGATATACTGAGCCGTTATTTATTTGAAGAAAACTAATGGTTTGTTTGTTATGTCAATTAATGGATAAACTAGCGGAATGGCCTAAAATTTATATTGGGAATTGTTAGAACATTGGAATGGTCGGTCAGTGGTTGGGTAATGGATCAAAACCAATATCTAGATTCTGATGTAGAGACTGCAAATTTGGTAACAAAATTCAAAATGTAAGTTGTTTGCATTTTCATGCTTGCTTTTGAGTATCGACATGTTCAAACTATTTGACGTAAAGGTTGGGTCGTCTGTACTATTTAGTCACGGGTCAAAATGGGCAATTATTTTGTATGAACAAATGGCTGTGTTGGTAATTATTATCTAATTTTCTTAACAACAAACATCAGTTATATAAACAGCGTGATAATTGAACGAAAAACAAGTGCATTAGGGAACCTCGAGATAAAGTTTATAAGGCCAGTACTAGGCTTCAAGTTGTTTAGCAGATCGCCTCATTAGTGTTTGTGATATTGTTTGTGGTCCAGTTGTGAATTGTCCAAAAATTTGAGCCAAACTTATTGAATGAAACCCACTCTTGATGTTATCGATCAAAATACATCGATCAAGATTAATATAGGCTTAAGATTATGATTTTACTTATTAAAATTTGGCTTTTCTGGTGGATTGCTTTACTGATTTATATGTTTTTATGTTGTTCTAAATTCAGTGGAGATATAAATGGACTTGTCATCCCCAAAGCCAGAGTCCAAAAGCCAATGGTTTTTACTGAACTTAGTTCCCTCTAATTTTGTGGTTCTGTTTAGCTAGGTCCCCTCCATGTTGCCAAATATTTTACGTTAAGCCATGAGAATAGGGCATGTACAAATAAAAAGTAAGTAATTAGATCAAACAGCATTGTACATCTATTGAACGACAACAAACTCTGCATATCATTACACCAGTTGAGTTGATGGCTTTCTTAAGCAGACCTTGTCATCTTTACGTATTTTGCGTTCTTGTGCGGATGAGTGACATACAACTTAGATTCTAATTTTCTGTCAAGAAAGATTGCAAAAAGAACGAAGTTGTTACAGTGCACAAATAAAATAAGTGTTATTTTATTAAAGATTTGGCAAATTGCAGCAATTAGCATTTATTTTTAATGAAACTAACTTCATAGTTTATACTATCCAATCGGTAAAAACTAAAAAGAATTGAAATAGGTTTTATTACTTGATGCGCGTCATACCTAGATGAGGTATATATGCATTTGTTTGTGTAGACTCAATTCAGCAACGGACTTCATACAACGCAAGTCCTTTCATGCCATTGTAAGAAGTTATATTGTAACGTAAGTCCGTTCATCTCATTCTAGGAATACATATTAAAGGTATAACCCCGGTTCAAAAAAAATATTAAAGTTATAACTGTGAATTTCATGCTCAGTATTTTACTTCAAATTTACAAAGGAAAGTGCTTGCGTGTTTCATAATGAAAATGGCCTACTTTGTTTCTACAAAAAATTATACAGTAGATGACAAATAGCTTCTTTTTTAAAGAAAATAACTATTTAAGCTCATGTTATATCTTGAGACTGATGTTTCATGTTTGTATATGTATGTTATTTTTTATATTGGCTATTATTGCAGGGTGCATACGAGATTACGTGATGGTGAAACCCAAAAATGAGCTTCATGTCGAACTCTTTTTGGACCTGCTTTTAGCAAGGAATCATTTTTAAAAGGAGATTGTATTACAAGACTAAAAGGTAGGATGCAATAAATTATTTCCAGTGTGTTATTGTACCATATAAATTCAACTTCAATTTTTTAGCACGCTATGAAAAGTATCGATGTATGTTAAAAACAAAGCAAGTATCTTAGAATTATTAGAACTGTATCGTAACTTATTCTAATTTCAAATGATCTCGCACAATAATCTTACCATTATTGTTGACTTTTACTTCATAGATTTTCATTCTACTATATGCATAATTTTAATATATGGCATTCAAAATGATTTAGATTATTTCAGTCTAACATTCCTCAATATGGGTGTGATTCGGGTTGACCCGATCCGGTTCGGGTCGACTTGGATCGAGTCAACTCGGGTTGAGACTAAATAAATCATATATCTGAACCCGAGCCTAATTAGAATTCAGGTGACTTGGGTTCGGGTCAATTCGAGTCGGGTTAATTTAGGTCGGGTTAATTCGAGTTCGGGTCACTCCGAATATAAGTAAAATATCTAATATGGCTTAAATAAGTATATTTTCATTGTAAAAAGTGTTAGTCGAGTCGTTTCAAGTCGGGTTGGCCGGGTTCGGGTCAAGTCGAGTCGGGTCAATTCGGGTAAGGCTGAAATATATAAACCCGAACCCGACCTATTTAAAACTCGGGCCAATTCGGTTCAACACAAATTGACCCGAATATTTTTTTGACCCGAGTGACCCGACCTGAATAACTTTATTCGGGTTCGGGTCGGGTCGGGTCGACTTTTTCGACCCCCCTATTACCCAATGTGACTTTTAACAAGTGTACATAAGCTTTGACATTTATTTAAGAAATTTTAAATCTTATTAAGTTATGCCATAATTTTTCTTTCATAATTCGATTATTAATAAGTGTGAAAACACTTATCCTTTTACCACTTATTTACAATAATAACAAGACCAAAACGTGTATTTTATGTCGTAAAAGTCATAATTATGCGTGGTTTGTGTTTTTATTGTGTTTTAGGACCAAAAGATGCAAAAGGAAGAAAACATGGGCTATCACGGGCTTTTATCGAAGAAAAAAGACTAAAGACGAAGTCAAAAGATCGAGAATGCAAAAAGAACAGAAGTCCAAGGCCTATTCTGAAGATTTATCGAAGAAAAAGTCTAAAGAGGGAAGTTTAATGAAGTCGAAGAACTCAAGTCTAATTATAGAAGAAAACTATAAGACAAGTTCAACTAATATCGACTAATCCCGAGACGACATCGAGAAAGACAAAGAAATTAAGTCGAGTCGAGACGAGAAGAAAGAAATAAGATAGCTTAAGCATGTAATCTCCCCACCTCCTATAAATACTAATAAGTGTGTAAACACTTATCCTTTTGCCACTAAAATCAAGGAAAAACAAGACCTAATCATGTGTTTTATGTCGTAAAAGTCGGAATTATGCGTGGTTTTGTGTTTTTGTGTTAAAATAGGTACAAATGATCAAAAGAAGAGAAAACACGGGATTTCACGGTCAAATGTTGAAGAAAAGTCCAAGAAAGAGACAAAGACAAAGTCAAAGACCAAAAGTGTGCCCAAGTTCACGAAAACCGGCAAAACTGACACAACTTTGAAGAAAAGATCAACAAAGCCGAAATCGAGCTCGTTCTTAGTGGATTTAATATCATTTGAGTTTAATGGGCCTTGTGGGTCCCACATTTGCTTATTGGTCCCACAAGCCCATTTGGAAAATTAAATTTAATACTAAACGGATCAAGGCCCATTTCACATGACAATAAGTTTACAAGTTTTTGGATCCATATTGGCCCAATTCACAAATACTTAAACGAAATTTGGGCCTAGCCCAATATTGTTGAAACAATTGTTACGGAAGTAAATTTTTTACTTGGTTCGGTCAACAAATCCCAGTCAACCGGTCAACACCCACATTAATAAAATACTCACACACACGTGTATCCCCACATCTCACCCACTTACTTATTAATAAAAACGTTTTTTATTTACCATCCCCACTCACCCTAACGATGAAAACAAGAAAAAAACTCACCATCTCCTTCATTATCTCCCATTTTTTACACAGCCACAACCCAAACCCTAATTCACTAAACTAAAAATTACCCATAGAAAAAAAGGGGTTTTATCCTTATTTGTTGATTCACGCGGATGGGGATTAAATCCCCATCTTTTTCGGATGAATCACTCAATGTGGTCCTCATCTCTCATCGTGACGTGGCTAATCCCCTTGATTTTATTGGTGAATACACTTCACCATCCCAATCCCTCCAATTAGGGCCTGCCACCTCAGCCACCAAGAAACACAACAAGCACAATTACTGCCACTTTGGCAATCCATGTGATGCAAGGTGATTCTCCACCGCAAGATCAAAGAGAAGAGAGAGAAAAGATGGATGAAGGGCCTGGATTCATTGCTTACTATCGAAGCTTCATAAAGAAGTTTTTTTGGGTTTTGCCTATAAAAATCTCATCAAAAGATGTAATAGCGAGCACTTTTTTCTTTATTTTTAATTTTCTGCAATTTAGATTTAGGTTTAATTTTGTAATTTTTAATTTTCAAGTATTTGTAATTTTCTTTAATTATTAATGAAAAAGTTAGTTTAATTAATATTCGTAATTTTCAGTCAAGTTTTATTTCATTTAATTTACTGTTCGGTTTGTGTTATTATTATTATAAAAAAATAAAAAAAATAAAAAAAAAGAAAGTGTAATATCTTTCCCCACTAGGAAGATTAAAAAAAGGTACTGTTCTTTTCTTGCTGTTTGGTTCGAAGAAGATTTTTGTTTGGATCGTTGGTATTTTTCTTGGTGATGATGATGTTCGAGATGATAACGGTGGTGTTTGTTTTTGGGTCATAAGGGGGTTCAGCACCACCTTCGTCACAACGGATATCGACACAAGGTTTTAAATCTCTTTTAGTTTTTATTGTTAATGTTTATTAATATGCTTATGTTTGATAGTTTGTTTGAGTTATTTAGTTTTATTCCTTATTACTGTTAGTTCATAGGCTGCAAGTTTGATTTGGTTTAGTATTTAGATTTATTTTAGTTATTATTATTTGTTTTGAGTTTGTTGGATCTGCTTAGTTTAAATTTAATCTAGTATAAGTCTATTTTAGTTGTTTACTTTAGCTTATTTGATTCGTTTGATGATTTACTACTGTTATAGCTTAATTGAGTTGTATAGCTTATTTGCTTTTGATTTATTTTTTTATTTGTCTTGTTAACTGTTTTGGTTTATTTAGTTCGCTGATTATTTCGCTTGCTTATTTGGCTTATTCGCTGTTTCTTTTTGCTTAGTGGTTATGCTTATTAGCTTATTGTTTTTTTTATCTGCTTATTTGATAGTTTTTATAGCTTAATTGGTTTTGTTATTTTGCTGATGTATGGTACTGTTAGACTACAGATCCACTTATCTGTTGGTTCCAAATAATCCAAGAAGTATCCAAAAAAAATAATAGCTAAAAATTTGTACAGTCCTGGGATTCGATCCCTCAACCTCTCGCATCACAGCCAACGAACACAACCACTTGATCTAGTACTATATTTGAGTTTTAATTCGCACCTTTTAATTAATATAGGTCTTTTAAATTCTAGTTGTTTATTTAAATTAGTTTTAATATAAGTTTTAGGTTAATTAAACTTTAATCTCGTTTTATATTAATTCAGTTTTAAAACAAAAATATAAAAAGAAAAAAAAAATATTTTATTTACTTTTATGTTTTTAAATTCAGTTTTAAATTTTATTTAATATAAATTAGTTTTCAAATTATATAGTTTTGCGTTAAAATAGATTAGATTAAAAAGTTTTTATTTCATTTAAATAGTTTAAAATTTAGTTTATTAAAGATTAAATTAGATTTGTTTAATCATTTTAATTAGTTTTTATTTAAAAAGGTTTTAGTTTCTTACATTAGATTTTTAAAATAGTTTTTAATTATATAGATTTTAGTTTAAAAACCAAAAAAAAATTATTTACCAAAAACAAGTAAGTCTTACGTTAAACCGGATATCAATTCGAGTCGATCCGAGGAACGATAAACGAACAAAATAGGATTGCAAAACCCTAGTATTAAAATGGCGCCGCTGCCGCTTCGCTCGTACGATTGACGATTTTTCGTGAAGACGTTTGGATTTTGGGATCCGTTCATTTTGAACCTTACGTTTCTTGTTAACAAAATCAAAAATAAAAAAAAATCAAAAACTTAAAAATATAAAAAAATTAAAAAATCACAAAAGCAAATTCTTTCCTAAGATTTGCAACAAAAAAATAAAAAAAATCAAAAGTAATACTTTTTCCTAAAAGTATTACACCAAAAATATTACGTATTAGTGTTATTTCTTATTTCGATTTCTTTCGATTTTTCTTGTGAATATATATTTTTCTAAAAAATACAAAAAGTTTTTCTTTTACTATAGTATATTACGTAGCACAATAAATTAACTACTTTTCAAATAAGCCTTAGTTGGGATTTCATCACCTAACTATTGTATTCGCATCCATAACGAAATAAAAAGGCAAAATAGATAAATACTAGTAAGACGTTTGAACTCGACATATACAAACTATAAGGTGGTAATAAGGCGACGCGCTATAAAAGGCCGTCTAAGGAAAAAGGTTTTTAAGTGCTTTGTGCCACCTCGTTTCCCCGCTTGCTTGTGCGTATATTGAGAGGGACGACCGATTATTGGTTTGCCAACTCAATTAGTATTTAAGTATATATTTTTGTAGCTTTTTCATATTGCACCTCGAGAGGGAAAATCCTTTTCCTCTCAAAGTCGACCGAGATCACTTACCTCATTCCAAGTTTTAATTGTATGCGCACTCGCGCGCATACATACATACCAAGTGGTGTACCAAAAATTTCTAATTCTTCCAAAAAGAAGAAGAAGAAAAACAAAAAGAACGTCATTCAAGCCGATCCCGAGAATCGTGATTTCGACAATACAATGGAAACGGATAACCGACCTATGCTCGAGATTTTGCAATCTCACGTTGAAGGAAACGATGACGCTATTGTTGGGAATCTAAACTTGTTAGATTCCCTGATCAAAGATTTAAATATAATTAGGCTGTTAGATAGTCCCTTGCCTGTGCCTAGGAGGCAGGCAAGTATCGCAAGACTTACAAAGATTCAAGTCTCTGTGAGCAACCTCAGAGGAGTCCATGTCAAAGACATTGTCAAGGAAGTCAAAGATTACTTGAAGACATACTCATTGGCTGTGATGGATAACAGCCAAGATGTATCAAGGACTCTGAGGGGTTGAGGGTTAACAGGGGTGGCAATACCCTGTTAACACTCAGCACACTTTGGACATGCCATTTGTGTGTTTGAGACAATGAAGAAAAAGGAAACTGTTTTGACAACTGTTTCCTTAAAGCATAATGGAAGACTACCAAGAATAGAAGAACATCATGTGACTGATGTGGGAACTTGTGAAATCTTGTGTAGTCACCATCTAGTACTATTTAGGTCAATCTCGTAACACTATAAATAGGATGTGTATCCATGCATTAATGGAAAACACTTTGAGTATATTCATAACATTATTGCATAGAACTTATAGAATCAAACAGTTACGACTGTATTCATAAGTTAGGGTTTATAGTTGTTCAAAGTGTGCACAACACATTGTCATCAAACGGTGTTATCCATAACACTTGTAATTCTTTATTATATAATAATAAGATTACGTTTGAAAAGTAATACCTTGTGTTGATTAGTTAAGATTAGAGTTTCTAGCATTGATTAGGGACTTTCAACTATCGTTGTCCCCGCAATTGGAGAAAATAATTTTGAAGTCAAATCGGATTTAATTAAAATGGTTTCCGCTATCCCATTTTTGGGTCGTTCCTAAGATGACCCCCATGATCATATCAAGAGATTTATCCATTTGTCTAATAGGGTGAAATACAATGGGGTGCCACAAGAGGCCATTCGTTTACAACTCTTTCCTTTTTCCCTCGAGGGACAAGCCCGGATTTGGCTTGATAAGGAACCACCCCAAAGTATTACAACATGGATTGATTTAGAGACCAAGTTCATTAATTACTTTTTCCCACCATCACGGACCACCTCTTTAAGGAATGAAATAATCACCTTTGAACAAAAATATAGGGAAACTTTTAGTGAGTCTTGGGATTGATTTAAAGAACTTTTGAGAAAATGTCCACAACACGGTTTCACTAAAGTGAATCAAATAAATACGTTTTACAATGGTTTGACTCTAAGTGACCAAGACTCACTTAATAGTGCCGCGGGGGACAATATTCTTGTGAAAACCATGAACGAGGCTTGGGCCATAATTGAAAACAAGGGTAAAGTTCAAACCAAGAGTGTTAGGGCCACTATGGCAAGTGCTAGTTCTAGTGAGAGTGACAAGAGAATCGATAAACTCACTTCGCTTGTTAAATCACTTGCTCTAAACACCGATGCCTTAAATGGTCAAGTTAATGCCATGAAAGAAACTAGTAAAACGTGTGAGACTTGTGGTGGACCACATTCATATTTCAATTGTGACAAGGTTTACAATAATAAACAACAACAAGTTTGTGCTTTTAATGCTAATGAAAGGGTTCCATTTAAACCTAATGTTGATGTTAACCATTTGTCTTACAAGAGTACTAATTATTTGACTCCCCCGGGTTTTGTAGCACCGCAAAGACCACCCTTGTAACACCCCCAAATTTTATACAATTCAATACAGCGGAAGACTCGTTGGTGTTACGGGATAGCACATTACTCACATCATAGACAACGCTTAAAAATCGCGTCGTTTAATAAGAAAGCATTTCCATTCATAAATATCAGATTTACATAGGTCCCAATTCATTGTAATTCATACAGGTTTTACAAAGCATTTGAATGGAAAATTATTATTTAAGTGCGGGCCATGAATTCTTGTCATCTTCCCGAGAATTACCTTCAAGTACCTGAGATAAAACATGTTCAAAGAAAAGGTCAGCGATAACGCCGAGTGAATTCATAGAGTTTGATAAAATCCATCAATATAACATCGGTATAAAATTATTACCGAAAATCATTTTGTACAAATCTTTGTAATAGGCCGTAAAATAGCCAAAGTCATTTTATACAAATCGTTATCAAAAATCATAATATAGGCTTTCGCCTTCAAAATCATTATACGAACCATTGTCGTTAAAAACATCATACAATACGTTTTATAACGTTGTATATAGTTAAATAAAAACCGTTATATGAATATGGTTATGAAAAACCAAAACACGAACATAATATCAATAGTAAGACCCTGTATTGCTAGTCAGGCAATATATCGTAATTTAGTGCATATGGCAGTATTTCGTTATTTGGATTATTATAAGTCGCATGACATTGTTACCTTACTACAACAAACAGTGAGTAGCTAACCCGACAATCATTTGCCCATCTAAATTAGCGTGTCGTCACAATAACCACGCTTGTGTAAATCTTGTCATACATAAATTCGCTTACCAATCAATGTGGCATGACGGGGATCAACCGTCAAGGCGCGAACTGGGGTGATCGTCCCCAAATAGTACTATTATATGCATAAGCGTCTACCAAATCCCGGTAGTTCACAATTCATGCTAATGGAACTTTTAGTGACATAACCTAACTTTAATAATCCATTTCATTTCATCTATTGGGTCATACAATCATTCGGGTCCAAATCAATAAACAGACAATCGGGACAAATGGTGTCCTATTTCATAAAAACTAACATGTTATCTCCCTCGCGGGTTTATAAAGCATTTCAAAAAAACATTTAAAAGAGTGCGAGGCTATGAACTCACGTTGATGTGGGAAAGCGGGTTATCGGCAATTTGGATGTACGGTACGTGCTTCAATCACGGAAACCTAGACAAATAATACTTGTCTTAGACTCTTGTCCAATGACTTTATAAAAATAACAATTATACATATGATGACTTTGTACATATGATGATGATCAAGTGGGTTTATACATTCTCATTTACTCATTTTAGTGTTTATGTATTGGTAACTTTTTACTAGTTTACTAGTTTTACCTATTTACATGTTTTAGGTCCAATAAGCCTATTATAAGTTCATTAACTTGTATTAATCCATTTTATACTTGTATTATCAGTATTTACACTTTACATGTTGGGCCCAAATGAGTTAAGCCCAATAAGTAATTTTTATAAGTGTTTAACTTATTTAGTTAAATTATTAGTCCAAATATGCTAACTTAGCTCGTTAATGTCTGTATGTCATATAGTTCGGGTTTTATCGGTTTTTACTTGTATTAGGTACATATATATCAGTATATGACTTTAAAAACTTTACATTAGATGGTTTTGATCGTCTAAGTTTTAATTGGCGAAAAACGTGAATTTTACGGTAATAGCCGAAAAAGTCGTAAAAATCATGTTTATAGTTTTTATAGCTTATAAATCTTATTCAACTACCATTTTTATAAAGTGTCCATTTATTTAACCTTATACAAATTTATATAAATGAACTTTATAAGTTAGTGGGTTTTAATTCACATTTTATACTATATTAGTTTGAGTGCTTATATAATACTATTAAACATTAATTCTTCAAAATCTGATTTTTAGTTTCATCTTCACCATTTTCATCATATCTTGAGTTCTATAAGGAGATAGAAGCTCATTTTTGTATGGCATAAACTTCATATTATGTGCTACAAATACGTTAGTTTTAGCTACTGCTCAATCCATTTCTAAGTATCCTTAACAGTCCCTACAAAACAGACTATTCAGATTGATACACTAATTTTGTTTTGATCATATCTCACTCATTTTGATGATTCCATTGTATGGCCAACTCTCACATGTGTATAACACCTAATACTTACTGTATATTGATTCCACTTTACCATTTTATCAGTTTAACATTTGGTTACTTACTGTTTTTATACAGCCATCACATTAAGCAAGATTTTAACCATTTTACCTATGGTTTTCCATCTTTTTAACCATGTTTATCAAATCTATCAACACCAAATCCCCACATAATATTTTTAATCATCATTCATCATCATATACATATACATAAATAAAGAAATTACAAGATTACATAATCAAAATAACAAGAGGATAGGAAGAAACAATCTCTATACCACCAATAGTGATGAAAAGATGAGTTTTTGATGAACAAGACTTGGTTCTTGTTACCAAATCTTCAACTTTAGCAAGGAAACTTCTTGGGTCCTTTGAATGGATGAACACCTCCAAGAAATCAGCCCTTGAACCTCATGAAAACTCCTTTTTAGTTGTTAAGATCACCTCAAATCATCATGTGTTCAATGGGTTATCATCATATGCAACTTATACATATGATTTGTGGTTAAGATTTTTGATCAATGGTGGTGTTTTTGATGTATATGGGACGTTCAAGGAGAGAGTAGAGAGAAAATAAAGTGGTTTGCATGTATGAGAATGAGAAAAATGGTTTTGGGAGCTTGTTTTGTGGTTTTGGTGAAACTAGATGGACATGTGTCTATTTAGTGCATGTTTGCTTGCCACCAAAGGGTGGTAAAGTTTATGTTCGAAGCCACTTGTATAGGGGTGGGCAAGTGTAAACTTGTCCCATCCCTATTAATTTACGGGTACTCCTCGATTCTAGTTTCCTTGATTTGCGTGCCCTCGAGTCGTTTTACGAAAAACGTTTTTATAAATTATGAATCAACGGCACAAAACGAATCTAATAAAAATTGTCTCATTAAAAACGGAGTTCGAAAACGTAAATACGTAATCCTAAGGTTTCCGGTTTAGTCGTGAAGGACGTTAAATTATAATCGTAAGTCCTAATCTCTTCTCATAAATTTGTGAGTTTATGAACCAACAAAAATTTAAAATTCCAAAATAATATTCACGGATAAATTTATTTTCTGAAATGTCGGACTGTCACCAAAGACGGTGTATGTAAACGTGAGTACGTAACGTAGAATCCTCCGGTTTAGACGTAGTCGATGCTACTTCAAGACGTAAATCCAAATTACTTCCCAAAAATAAGTGAGTTCATAATATAACATTAAAATAATATTTTTAAATAATAATTGAGAATAAAATATCAACCATAAATTGACGGATTGTCACAGCATTTACCCCTAAACAGGATCTTTATCCTCAAATATCATCTTACCTTACTACTCGCTTCTTATAGAGTTAAAGCCATGTGGGTATTTCCTCCACATTCGGTCTTTTCTCATAAGTGTAATCCATTACAATACGCGAGTTTCATCAAACATAACTACGGGAATAAGATCAGGCTAAATGTTGACTTACTTTCTCTATCCATGATGTTCACGGGTTTCTGATGAATGCAACTTTTCGCCGATCTAAACTTCATTAAGGAATAGTCAGATTTTCACTTGATAGGCATTTTATCAAGTTCGATATACGATACATAATTCACGCAGCTCTTGAAGTCCTAGGGTAGATCCAGCTTATATGCCTTTCAAATCAATCCTTTACATCATCTCAATGGTCCCATACAACGAGGACTTATATCCCATGATCTTTCAGATCATTAATTCATTTTTCCAAGGTTAAAATTTTTGGCATAACTTCGCTACCCATCTGGCACTTCAAGATCCACATTTCATATTCACATAACCTCCTACCTACTACTGGCAGTCAATAATCAGATCCTAATTTCAACAATCATTTCAGGTCTCGCGGGTCGAGTATTTTGTAAGGTTAGGTTTGCCATCATAGGAAACCTTAATCTTAAAAGACATGTCCAACTCACAATGGGTGTATGTCGGGTGTCTTCATCCTAACTCCTGCTTACAGATGCTCTAATATATATCCTCACAAGATTCGATTTTGATCCTAATACGATAATTATCAAGGATAATCTCTCCAAAGGAAAACGATTTTACAGTTTATTACCAAAGGTCAATCATTCAAACATAAAACAACACTTATAGTATTTTGTATCGTTACTTTACCTCGTCCCTTCGATTGGGGTGGTACAGTACTCTCATCAAGATTTGTTCTCAATGACTTCTGAGCAAATCTCTAGAAATTCGATGCGAAGCGAGGATCTTGATAGAGATGATCGATACAGGCACACCATGTTTACATAACTCCTTTAAATACAAAAGAGTCAATTTCTTCATCAAGAATCTATCATTAACAGGAATGATATTAGCAAATTTGGTCAGTCTGTCGACGATGACCCAAATCGAATCAAATTCAGATGATGACCTTTGTAATAGTTAGATGTTTACTAATGTATGAGGCGATGTCTGCCTAAATAGTTTGTCATTAGTACAACTTCTTCAGATAAAGATACATTAAATCAGAAATGACATGAATAGAATACTTAATCTTACGAGATTCTAACATGACTATATCTCACAATCCTCCAAATTTAGACAACCACAAGTGGCCTTTTAATCATTTAACGCTATCGGATTCTCAATTCTAATATTCATATTAGTCGCGAATCCCTTTTTATTACCTATATTATCCTTTTTTACAAGTATCAACTATTTTTAAATTATTCGACAATTTATTTTGCACCTTCATTATTAAGGAACATGTCATAATTGGTTCTTTATCTTTTCTACATAATGTGTCAGTAATTACATTCACCTTCCTCGATGAAATAAATATCATGACCGTATTTATTCAGAAATTATTCCTTCATATTTTCTAAGTCTTAGTTCTATCTCAACTATTATTTTTATCAGTTTTGTTTGATCCGACGTTTTAAAGCGTCGATAATTATTACACGTAAGTTAACAATAAATATTAAGTGTTTATGTAATGTAAACGTTAAAAGTTTAAATTTCTTAGTTCGACCAATTATAATAAAATGTTCAAAATAAATTTGAATTTAATTCACACGATTTTTGCTGATTTATCGAAAATAATTAATAAGATTCGTAAATGTTTGAAAAATCTTTGGTTATACTTTGGTCAAAATTTTCTTAGTTGAAAAGCCAAAAGTGTCGTTTCAAATTTCAAGTCATGGTTTAAATGGTTTCCTCAATTCCTCTTAGGTTGTCTAGAAGTATACACAAACATTTACCCCTAAACAGGAGTTTATTTAAATGTTCTGGGTATAAGGGAATAATCCCTCAAAAGTTCTTTTTGATAAAACATTTGTCAAAACATATTTGCACTTTATTTTTGGTAAATCCCAAAGTCTTAAAAGGGCTCTTAATTTTCGAAGAGTCAATATATATATATATATATATATATTTTACCATCATTAATCAAACGGTCATTTTATGTAAAGGATCAAGCCTTAAATCACATGTTAAATACTCAAGGTACAGGTTTTCATTGTTCGGCCAATTCAGGGAAATATATAAATAATTATTAACTCATTCTTAATTTTATAAACAAACAAATAGTCCTTAATGATAACAAGCATGAATTTATCAAATTACAGCCTACACACGTGATTCACCAAATTTATGGATGCTACATGTGTATTAGTCAATCCAAACGACATAACATGAAACTCAAAATTTTC
Organism: Glebionis coronaria; assembly: GCA_025667525.1. Taxonomy (NCBI): domain Eukaryota; kingdom Viridiplantae; phylum Streptophyta; class Magnoliopsida; order Asterales; family Asteraceae; genus Glebionis; species Glebionis coronaria. The sequence continues at coordinate 341,311,514 of CM046874.1, forward strand.
ATTACGAGTTCTGAATGTAGTGATTGGAATCGATAATCTTTTTCACGGACGCGAAATTGATGATAACCATGCCGTGGATCAAATCTTTAGAACCTTGTAAATGATCGAACAAATATTCTATTTCGAGTTATGGATATCGTTTTCGATTGTCAATTTACTCAGTTCACAGTAATCTATAATTATAAGGAATGATAACACCATAGCTCTTCATGATGACGAGCTCGGTAGAACCAAAATCTTTTTCCGACAACTCTCTCAGTGGTACGGTAATTCCTTTAATTCAGATGGTGCTTACGTACAGTGCACACGCCACAGGTGCAGCACCGAGAATATATTCAATACCAAATTCAACTTGCCTTAATGGAGAAAGTCTAGGTAATTCATCAACAAATACCTCCTAAAGTTTCAAATAACAGAAACATATTTTAATAAATTCATATTAGGTTCTTTCTAGATTATAATATCTATGACTAGTTCACAACCATTCACGGTAAAACTTTCAAGTCTAAATGTAGGATATGGTCATTCATCAAGAATTATTTAGATCACTTTTGATAATCAACATCTTATCATTTAGGGGAATTCTACTCGAGTTCCCATCAATTAAGACAATGTCGTCATGTCACAATCAATCAATCCATTCTACTGGCACTATTAACTTTCCAGTTTTATTGCCGTCGATAAGATGTGAACTTCTCAAAAGACTAATAATAACTCATAATCCTTCACAATTCAAGGATATCAGGAGACACAACTATCATTAAAAGAGTAAGGTCAACGCATAATCTACACGAGAGAATTTCAATTTAGATACAGACGAAAACATTTAACGAATATGAATATATCCCATGTTTTCATAATTTGAGTACGCATTCGAAAGCTCCTCGGATCGTTACCCAGGTCATTCAAATGAAATCAAATCATAAGAAATTATAAGAACGTCAATACATCCAGTCGGGTATCAACACTCGGTAATCAGATACTTTTCCTAAGAATCTCACTACGGGAGAATTGGACAAGAAAGAATTGTCAGTTGTCAAATAAGACAATTTCCACAGATGAGTAAATTCGACTCAGAAGAATAGATGCTACAGGCACATATGTAGGTGTCCCTAACACTATGTCCCTATTTTCACTTCTTGCAGATCTCATAAAATTTAATCTTTCACAATCTTCAAAGAAAATGTAGTGTTTATTCATTAATTTTATGGTGACTACTAATCAGCCTTGCATGGTCCATTCCAAATTGTATGTAGGCGCGCAACTATATACAATTTCAAGATTAACGATGCAATACTCAGTTCGTCAAAATTTTATCATCATGTTTATAATAAAAACATTTTCATGCTTAATTCTTAAATAAGAATCAAAAATAAATTTACAAAGATTTTCTTTGTTATGAAAACAATTAAGTTTTCCAAGGTATTTCATAATCAACTTTATTTCAATAATGATTATTTATAAGTCTCACTTTAAACAATCCATATAGTGATGAAAATTCAATTTTCTCAAAGGATACTGTTTTATCTTATAAAAACAATGAGTGGTCTGCAAAAGAGTGATGAAAATTTGTTTACCAAGAACTAACCACAATATAATAGGAAATGAGCTTAGCCAATTAATCATGAAGTTCATGACCTCGATGGCACTCAGGAAGAATAATTCACAACGTAACTCAATTCGAGATGAGTACTTGTTCAATGGTTGCATCACTAATGCGAGCATTAGAAAGAAGCAAGAAAAGATAGATATCATCGATACATGTATAATTTAGCAATCAAAGGTAATCTTTTCATTAATCACAAACAAGTCAAAATTGTACCGTAATACATTACGTGTCACTATGTCATACAATTCCAAGAACTCATCCTACCAACTGATGTCTCAGTTAAGTTAGGGATTATTTTTAAAAGATACCACAATGAATACTAATCTACAAAAGTCATTAAGTGTCCCACCTGTCCCGGAAGATCCATCGGTCCCAATTTAGAAGAAGATTTCTTCAATTTATTTCTTGGACACTGGGCATCCTCATCATTGGACAATGGCCTAGAAACAATACTTAACACAAATCAACAATCAATTAAAACCTTATAATTCAATCACAGAACTTAATGACTTCCTCTTAACAATCTTATATTCCATACAGGTTAAGTTTTATTTCATTCAAGTTTCAATTAACTTATACTCAATGCAACATCCTACCTCATTCTCCGATACTTTCAACCTTATTCTTAGACCTTAATAGGGAAATAAAAGCTCGATATGAACAACACTTAATTTCCAATCCTATAGCTCTTACAACAATGGTTATCAAATGAGTCACTAGTATGAAATGACTCGATCATTCGATTAGACTTCTCGGAAAGGTACTAGTGGCATGAGGCTTTTGGGTAATGGTTCCAATGATAGCCTCAAGTGCAACATTCACCCTTTCGATTTCAATTTAAGAATTGGGTGACAACGAATCAGATGACATCTTTCTAGGTGATAACGTTTTGTCAAACTCCACTCTATAAGAAAATATCGTCATAACATCGTTATCAGTTTTAATCTTGCCAATTCTTCTTCAATATCACAATCAACTAATATCTACATTTCTACGAATATCAACCATTTTGTTGGGATCATAAATATCCACAACTTGGTTTAGATCAAGAATAGCTAGAATTCCTACGGGAATAGCTTCAATTAATTTACTAGGGGATTTAGGGTTCCTTGTGACAATCTACGTCGTATAAATACCTCGTATAAATATTAAAATAATCATCAAACAATCATGTAATCAAATTACATCATATATATATATAATCCAAGTTATATATATATTAAAACAACACTTCTCAGTCTGGCCTTGTCGGTAACTCGGGAATTCTTCGACACCGTTATAGTCAAAATATTTTTAGACATTTTTAGAAAAATGTTTATAGTTGAAAGATTTTGAAATGTTTTATTCAAAACCTTGGTTTTAAAAATCTTTCGTTCCCTATAACGAGAGCTCTGATGCCAAAATGTAACACCCCCAAATTTTATACAATTCAATACAGCGGAAGACTCGTTGGTGTTACGGGATAGCACATTACAGAGATCATAGACAACGCTTAAAAATCGCGTCGTTTAATAAGAAAGCATTTCCATTCATAAATATCAGATTTACATAGGTCCCAATTCATTGTAATTCATACAGGTTTTACAAAGAATTTGAATGGAAAATTATTATTTATATGCGGGCCATGAATTCTTGTCATCTTCCCGAGAATTACCTTCAAGTACCTGAGATAAAACATGTTAAAAGAAAAGGTCAGCGATAACGCCGAGTGAATTCATAGAGTTTGATAAAATCCATCAATATAACATCGGTATAAAATTATTACCGAAAATCATTTTGAACAAATCTTAGTAATAGGCCGTAAAATAGCCAAAGTCATTTTATACAAATCGTTATCAAAAATCATAATATAGGTTTTCGCCTTCAAAATCATTATACGAACCATTGACGTTAAAAACATCATACAATACGTTTTATAACGTTGTATATAGTTAAATAAAAACCGTTATATGAATATGGTTATGAAAAAACAAAACACGAACATAATATCAATAGTAAGACCCCGTATTGCTAGTCAGGCAATATATCGTAATTTAGTGCATATGGCAGTATTTCGTAATTTGGATTATTATAAGTCGCATGACATTGTTACCTTACTATAACAAACAACGGGTAGCTAACCCGACAATCATTTGCCCATCTAACTTAGCGTGTCGTCACAATAATCACGCTTGTGTAAATCTTCTCATACATAAATTCGCTTACAAATCAATGTGGCACGACGGGGATCAACCGTCAAGGCGCGAACTGGGGTGATCGTCCCCAAATAGTACTATTATATGCATAAGCGTCTACCAAATCCCCGTAGTTCACAATTCATGCTAATGGGACTTTTAGTGACATAACCTAACTTTAATAATCCATTTCATTTCATCTATCGGGTCATACAATCATTCGGGTCCAAATCAATAAACTGACAATCGGGACAAATGGTGTCCTATTTCATAAAAACTAACATGTTATCTCCCTCGCGGGTTTATAAAATATTTCATAAAAACATTTAAAAGAGTGCAAGGCTATGAACTCACGCTGATGTGGGAAAGCGGGTTATCGGCAATTCGGATGTACGGTACGTGCTTCAATCACGGAAACCTAGACAAATAATACTTGTCTTAGACTCTTGTCCAATGACTTTATAAAAATAACAATTATACATATGATGATGATCAAGTGGGTTTATACATTGTCATTTACTCATTTTAGTGTTTATGTATTGGTAACTTTTTACTAGTTTACTAGTTTTACCTATTTACATGTTTTAGGTCCAATAAGCCTATTATAAGTTCATTAACTTGTATTAATCCATTTTATACTTTTATTATCAGTATTTACACTTTACATGTTGGGCCCAAATGGGTTAAGCCCAATAAGTAATTTTTATAAGTGTTTAACTTATTTAGTTAAATTATTAGTCCAAATATGCTAACTTAGCTCGTTAATGTCTGTATGTCATATAGTTCGGGTTTTATCGGTTTTTACTTGTATTAGGTACTTATATATCAGTATATGACTTTTAAAAACTTTACATTAGACGGGTTTGATCGTCTAAGTTTTAATTGGCGAAAAACGTTAATTTTACGGTAATAGCCGAAAAAGTCGTAAAAATCATGTTTATAGTTTTTATAGCTTATAAATCTTATTCAACTACCATTTTTATAAAGTGTCCATTTATTTAACCTTATACATATTTATATAAATGAAATTTATAAGTTAGTGGGTTTTAATTCACATTTTATACTATATTAGTTTGAGTGCTTATATAATACTATTAAACATTAATTCTTCAAAATCTGATTTTTAGTTTCATCTTCACCATTTTTATCATATCTTGAGTTCTATAAGGAGATAGAAGCTCATTTTTGGATGGCATAAACTTCATATTATGTGCTACAAATACGTTAGTTTTAGCTACTGCTCAATCCATTTCTAAGTATCCTTAACAGTCCCTACAAAACAGACTATTCAGATTGATACACTAATTTTGTTTTGATCATATCTCACTCATTTTGATGATTCCATTGTATGCCCAACTCTCACATGTGTATAACACCTAATACTTACTGTATATTGATTTCACTTTACCATTTTATCAGTTTAACATTTGGTTACTTACTGTTTTTATACAGCCATCACATTAAGCAAGATTTTAACCATTTTACCTATGATTTTCCATCTTTTTAACCATGTTTATCAAATCTATCAACACCAAATTGTTGAGTCTACTAGATGTAGATCTTGCAGCCTGTCAGGACCGGTGAATGACTTCTGTAATCACAAGTCAAATCACAAAGAGACTCTATACACAATATGAATGTAAAATATAAATGTAATCAAGAAGAACAGAATAACTATAAAGACTTGATCCTTTCTAAGGATTTCTAATATTGATAAACACTAGAACTACATTTTGTGAAGGTGTGTCTAACCCTTCTGCCTAAGGTTCCTTTTATACTACAAGGAAACCCTAATACATCATTAAAGAAAACGTGTAAAACTGATATGCATATCCTTTCCTAACATATCTCATGCATATCCTAACAGAATATTAAGTAAATAATAAAGTTTGACTTCGACTAGGACCAGGAGCAGGACTTGCTCCTACTACTACTAGGACCAGGAGGAACTACATACCTCCTAGTCTACCTATTACATATAACTATTACAATGGTCCTAACAATCCTCCCCTAAACTTGAATTTGACCTGTTGAGTTCAAGTTTCCTGGAAAACGTGCAAAGAAAGCCCGAGGATTGTATCAGCAAAACAAATAGCAGCATCAACAATATAAGAATCAGAGTAACCGCCGCAACATGAAACACTAGAAGCTTCTCCAAAGCTTGTAACAAATCAGCATCGTGTTGAATCTTTTCAGCAACATGAGCAGATTTGATGAGCCTTTACCAAGTAGCTGCTCGCTCTGGGGCTAGCTAGGCATTCTGGTGGAATAAGCATCACCCTGGGAGACTAGAACCCAGCCCAACTCTTAGAACGTGAGTCAATGGTGAGTGGGAGTACCCTGATGATTTTAGGCAAACCATCACAGCCGTCAACGGATTTGATGCGTCTTTACCAGAAGCCGTACCCCTCTGGACTCGCCAACTCTTAGCACTGAAGCATCGGTGAGTTGAACACCCTATAGCTTTAAGCAAGCTATTACAGCTATCAACGGATTTGATAAGATCTTTACCAAGAGCCGTACCCCCTTGGATTAGCCACTTTTCAGTCCAAGACTATGGCAAGTGAAAACCATCCAGTTTTGGGTAACCTGGCAACCATCAACGGATTTGAGAATCGCACCAGGAGCCGTACCCTCAAGGTGAATCGACTTTTTCTTGTCGATCAGACATGGTAAGTTGAGAACCATTTGTTGTGTGGACCACATCCAACACCAAGTGAAGCCAAGTACCAGGACAAACACAAAACAGTAACCAGAACCCACAATGTGAAGCAGCCAAGGGATATTATTCACAAGTATAAAATCTAAACTGTGTTAAAAGTATAAGCAGATATTATATAAAAAGTATGTTTTTTTTTTTTTTTTATTATGTGTTTTTTTTTTTAACTATAAAGAATGAAGTTCACCAATCACTATACATACTGGTGAAAAGAATGAGAATAAGAACAAATGAACAAAAATGCAAAACATAACCACTTACAACCCAATCACATCACATACCAGAAGCAGCCTTCTTATCTGCTATCAATCGCGCCTGAATACCTTCTACCAATGCCGTGGCCATAGATGACTCATTTCCAGATGGAGCAGTAGAAATTTGCAAGTGACTCGCCAACATCGCCTCCATCGAAGAAATTGTCAAAGGATACTCCACATCCGTCAGCATAAACACCATATGACCAGATTCTAATTCCAACATATGAACACCACATCCAGCATAGAGCTTCTAGCGCAGAATCTCCCATTGCATTTGATCCTTCCATATGCCCGAAACAGGAGCATTAGGAGGAGCATCCAACATCAGCTTGAGATCAGCCCAGATACGCAGACCAGGCCATGAAGACACAGCCATTGGGTCAAACGGCATACTAGAATCAACAAGTCCATACAACGCCATAAGATCCATACGGTCAGCCCAAGACAACACACCCTGCAACCCCGTTGCCAATCGCACAGACCCATCACTCAAAGTAATCCGATGGGATACGCCACCAGGAAGTGTTGTAGATCGCTCAACCGTATAACCAGTAATGTTCCCATTGCCCAAAGGTAAGTCAGAATCGCTGTCAGAAGCTGCATCAATCAAATTTTCAGGATCCCGCTTCTCATAAGGAACTGTCTTACCACGGCGAACACGACGAGCTTGTTTCTGGCGAAGGGAACGTCTAGGTGTGGGATCACTAGGTGTTGATTCAACCTTTACCCTAACCTCAGCAGCAGCAGGGGGAGCAGTAGAAGTAGACTCATGAAGATGCCCACCCAAAGAACCAATAGGAGCTGCATCAGAAGTAGGATTTGGTAGAGGTCCAGGAACTGGTGGTGAAGGAGATGGCAAATCAGGTGTAGTAGCAGCAGTTGTGGTGGTGGTAGCAAAGGTGGTTGGTGGAACATGTGTGATGGTGGTAACATCAAAGGTGGTGGTAGCAGGACCAGCAGTAGAACCCAAAGGAGCAACCAAAGGTGAAGTAGAAGGACCAACGGAAGTAGCAACAAAACCAGATGGACTAGCAGCAGAACCAGGAGTGGGTGCAGACGAAGGACCAGTAGAATCAGCAGGCGTAGAAGAAGTCACACCACGAGGATGGTAAATAAATCTTTCTGGAATAGGTTGACTCTGACGCTTAACCATCTTTTCATAAAGGGCCTTGAGCTCATCAAAAGTCAAAGCCCGCACCCGGGCCCACGTCCAAGGAGCATTAAAATGAGCAGCAGACTGATATTTCACATAACGTTGCATCTGCTGGCGCTCCTCAGTCCGAGATAACAGTCTGTTCTTTCTCTGTTTCCGATGTTCTGCAGCAAGAGCCAACTGGTGCTTACGCATCAATACCATAGCCCTCGGAATACAATTGTGTTCATCAACATCGTCACCCAAAAGATCTTTAAACTGAGCATAATCTCGAGTGAGAACAGTCAAAACTTGCATCCATTCACTATCACTCCAATGCATGGCATCATGCTGAATTTGTTCACGCCTTCGCTGTCGAAGCTCTTCCTCAGCAGCCCTATCAGCTTCATCAATCTCAGCTTGAACCCGACGAGCAGCCTCCTCACCTAGCCTTTCCTCTTCAATCTGGTGACGGGTACGCTTGCGAGATGGCAATGGAGCATCAGTCATTAGGGCCTTGCCCTTCGGATCATGAGAGGGACCAGCATTAGAACCATCAGCAGGATCAGAATCACCACCCATAGAAGTGGGAATAGCACCAGGAGAAGGAACACTGGAGGATGTTGGAGGAACTGGCAAATCATCATAAATTTTATCAGCAAAGGCAGCCTTTGCCAACAATGTCAAGCCATCCTCAACATTCTTCGTACCCTCCTCTTCAGAATCTGAATGGACCACATGCTTCTTGCGACGCCGTTGCTGAGTTTCCAACGCCTTGATGCGATCAGCCAGAGGAAGAACAAACTCCCGAGTAAGTTTCCGATGTTGGTTCAGATCAGCTTCCAAACAAATCATCCGCTCATGGTACCTGCGCATAAGATCAAGCAAAGAAATCAGTGTAGTAGGCTCCTCCGCCTGCCCACCAAGAGAACTTGGATCAGGGAAAGCATCATTGGAGCCCGAAGCAACATGTGGGTCAACCTGTGGAGTACTAGCATCAAACGGTTTATCAGTCGAGTGTGGGGCAGGACTAGGAGGTGGAGTCTCCACAAATGGATACTTGTATGGGACTAAAGAAGGACCAGCCTTGGAAGGGGATGGTTTTTCAACCACCACCTCCTTAACCAGCACCTCCTCAACCACAGGAGTGGCACCAGCAGCAGGAGCCTCCTCCTCCATGGGGTCATCATCAATCACAACAAACTCAGGAGCCTCCTCCTCCTCACCCATAGGACCCTGAGCCAATCCCAACATGGCCTTAGTCAAGGGCCTCCATTCCCCAGTAAACCCATTGACCATATTGTAATACACTTTAGCTGTAAGTTTAGACGGCACATACTCAGTCCTATCACGAGGAATGCAAACTAGAATTTGCTGAAGAAACCTAGGGTACATAAGAAACTTCTTTCTCGAACCAGCATTAGACAAATTACTAACCATCCCCTCAAATAGATAATGAGAAAAGTTAAAAACTCTACCCTGGGCTAAGCAAATAAGACCAGTAGCCAAGGGAGTGGGGAAAGCATCCCAACTCCCAGACTTGGGACTCATACAATGGATTAAAAAGTGGACCAGAAGCTTCCATTGGGGGGAAAACCTATTTTTCTGGAAGTTAAACTTCCCCCCATGTTCGTAACCTAAAGCAGCCATCCCCTCCAATACCTCCGAATTGGGGATGGATTCAACACCACCCTCATCCTGAAGATGAAGAGAAGAGCGAATAGAAGCCTCAGTCACCACATATGCACGTCCATCTATGGTAGCATGGAGTGCACGTGGGCGACCAACCACATCCACAAGTTGAGCAGACGCCCAAAATTGACGAATAACACTATCATATATGGTGGGACATACAGTAAATGCAAACCTTAAGTTGGAAGCTTCAATGAAATCGAGGATATCAGCAAAATGTTCACGATGTGGACCATCACCCAGATAAGCAACTCGGTTGTGAGCAGGTTGGTAAGCAAGAGCAGCCATGGATCTTGATTAATTGATGGAAGAAGGATTGTGATTAGGGTGAAGAGAGGAGGAGCGGTTTTGTGTGTGTGATAATTGTAATGAGTGAGTCAAGGGTGTATGTTGACCATAAATAGAGAAAATGGTAACTGTTCATTGACCCCTATTAATGGGGGGTTGCCCTTTCAAATTAAACCATAATTGCATAATAACCACTTACCCTTTTTAACATAATTACCAACTCCCAATTAAACATGCATAATTTAAAACTGTAAATACCAGGATTGGGAGCGTTGACCAAAAGTCAAAGCACACAATGGTCAGACTAGGAGCAAAACGAGAGTAACAAAGGACACAAGGAATGAACAGTATGCCACACCAGTACCAGGAGCCAAACACCACTTGACATGGAAGGATTTAAAACCACCAGAAGCCAACCAAGTATAACTAGAAGCTGACCAAAGAGGACCAGAAGCCAGTCATGTAAGGCCATATCCACCAGAAGAGAGCAAAATCCTCCATCAGAAGCACCACACACCATCAGAACCAAGAAAATATGTTGTTAAATTCTATCAATACGTTAGTCTGTCCTAATATGTACACAAAGCCTCCCCTTAGGCTTTGCCTCCCCTCAATCCTAGACCTCAAGGATTGACCATCCCAATATGAACCACCAAGTGGTTAAACCGAGGACCATCAAAAGCTTTAGTCAGCAAATTAGCAACATTGTCATCCGTATGAACTTTAAGAACCTGTATCAGCTTCTTCTCATTGGCATCCCGAATAAAATGATGCCGAATCTCAATATGCTTCGTCCGCTGATGAAAAACAGGATTCTTCACAATGCAAATAGTGCTTTGATTGTCAATGAAAATTTTGGTATTCATAAAATTGAAACCATAGTCCAACATCTGATTTTGGATCCATAAAACTTGTCTACAACAACTAGCAGCCGCAACGTATTCAGCTTCTGTTGAAGAAGTAGCTACTATTGTCTGTTTCTTGCATTGCCATGAGATAAGTCGACGACCCAAAAACTGACAACCACCAGTAGTAGACTTCCTGTCATTATTAGCACCAGCATAGTCACTATCACTATAGGCTTCTAGAACAAAAGGTGATTCTCTAGGATACCATAGACCCAATTTAGGTTGAGCCTTGATATATTTGAAAATCTTCTTCACTGCATTTAAGTTCGAAACCGTGGGAGTCACCTGGTGTCTAGAACAAGCACTTACTGCAAACATTATGTCCGGACGTGATGCAGTCAAATACATGAGGGAGCCAATCATAGACCTGTACATGTGAACATTGACCGGGGGGTCTGGCTCATTCTTAAGTTTGATTTTAGCAACTTCATAAGGAGTTGCTGCTGGTCTAAGAGGATCCATGTCAAACTTCTGAAGAATCTCATGGACATATTTATCTTGACTGATGAAAATCCCATCCGATTGTTGCTTGACCTGAAGACCAAGGAAGAACGACAGTTCTCCCATCGCACTCATCTGAAATTCGCCTTTCATCAAGTGTTCAAACTCACCACACCACTCCTTCCTAGTAGAACCAAAGATAATGTCGTCCACATAAACCTGAAAAAGGATAATATCCTTGGAATTCCGCCGAAGAAATAGTGTTTTGTCAATAGTACCTCTTCTATAGCCATTCTTTAACAAGAAAGTTGAAAGACGCTCATACCAAGCTCTAGGAGCCTGATGTAACCCATAAAGAGCCTTGACCACCTTGTAGACTTTCTTGGGATGAAGTGGATCAACAAAGCCCTTAGGTTGAGTGACATACACATCCTCATCAATTTTGCCATAGAGAAATGCACTCTTGACATCCATCTGAAACACCGTAAAGCCAACATAAGAAGCAAAGGCCAAAAACAGACGAATGGCCTCTATCCTTGCAACCGGCGCAAAAACTTCAGTATAGTCAATGCCCTCAATTTGAGTGTGTCCTTGTGCGACAAGCCTAGCTTTATTCCTTACGACAATTCCCCGTGCATCCTTCTTGTTCTTGAGAATCCATTTGGTATTGATAGCTGTCTTTCCATCTGGTAAGTCAACCAGAACCCAAACATTCTGAAACAAGAATTGCTGCATTTCCTCCTGCATAGCCTCCACCCAACTTTGATCCTCAAGAGCATGAGAAACAGACCTAGGTTCCACCTGTGAAAGAAAACAAGCAAACAAACAGTGTTGAAAGTCCGTATGATTATTACGCTTTTGATCCTCAATATAGCCCACAAGAGCATGATGATCAGACGAGGCCTTCTGCTGCATTCTGCGTGTCTTGACAGTAGAACCAGGATCTCCAATAATTTGAGTGGTAGGATGATCTTTATGTGATTGCAAGACTGGATTGGAAGAAACCTCCACTTCTGGTGCCAAGTTATTGAGATCACCAACAAAGTCAGCATCATATGAAGCATTTTGGAAAATCCCATCTACTGGTTGTTTATGAATATCATCCAGCTTGGTAGAAGACTTCTGTTGATGATTCCCCAAATCAGAAGGACTGGAGAAACGAGTATTGGAAGCAGACTCACTAGCCGGAGTACCAGTAGGTGATAAGCTAGCACTAGGAGAAGAAGCTGGAGTACCAGGAGCAACTTTGTCAGTAGGCTCAACCAAGGGAAACTCAAAACTACCTTGAGCAGCTGCTTTAGTAGCTTCTTGTTGTTGTTTGAGAAGAGTGTCAAGAGCTGCTTGGGAATCCTGTACATCCAATGGAGTTGCATCACTAGGAGGAGTAGGAGAAACTGTGGTGGAATAGGATGGAACCACAAAAATGTCATCCTCATCATCTGAATCAGAAAGACTAGAAGGAACACCAGTACTAGAAGGTGCAAACACTTGTGGTCCTGCATCATGGTTAGTTTTGAAACGAAAATATCCTAACGAATCACTAAGATAATCAAGATCAAAATACCATTCTGGACCTTTGCCTTGGATGTTTGACTTCTCCCCAAAATACCTGAGATTAATAGTTTCAATGATCCGCTTGGCTTGAAGATTGTAGACACGATAAGCCCGAGAATGAGCTGAATATCCCACAATGTATCCTTCATCTGCCTTGCCATCAAACTTCCCCAAATAGTCACTAGTATTCAGAATGGTGACTGGACACCCAAAAGGCTTCAAATGAGCAATATTTGGAACTTTGCCCGTGAGCAGCTCATAAGGAGTCTTCTTGTGAGGATTGGTAATAGAAACCCTATTCAAAACATAACTTGCAGTATTAACAGCTTCTGTCCAGAACATGGTTGGAAGCTTAGAATCGGCAAGCATAGTTCTTGCTGCTTCTATTAGTGTCCTGTTCTTTCTTTCTGCCACACCATTCTGTTGAGGAGTCCTAGCAGCACTATAATCTCTTTTGATGCCCTTAGCATTGCAGAGTGCGATGAGGTCTTTATTTTTAAACTCGGTTCCATTGTCGCAACGAATACCTTTAACTTTCTTAGACAACTGGTTCTCTATCAGAGTAAGAAAATCTCTAAGAATTGAGTAGGTCTCACTCTTGGCAGCCATGAAGAACACCCACGTAAATCTGCTATATCCATCAGTTACCACCAGACAGAATTGCTTGTGGTCAATGCTTCTAATGGAAGTAGGACCAAATAAGTCCATGTGAAGTAGCTGCAATGGTTCAGTAATTAGACTAAGAGCAGTAATGGCCTTGAAGGATGCTTTGTGCTGTTTGAGAGAGATCACCACCTGATTCCATGAGTAGGGTAAGGCTTTAAGAAACCTTGCATTAATATCACCATCATCAGGCTTTGACCGAAGTTGATTCAACTGGCTCAATATCTTCTGGAACCTATGATACCCTTGATTTAGACCTTCAGTTTCTGAGATTTTAAATTCTGTGTATTCATCTCTCAGCATGGACCTTCGCATTTTCTTTGACTCCTCATTCCCACCGAACCGTGCTTTTATGCCATTCCAGATCTCTCTGGCATCATCCAAATGGTAGAAGTCACCCATGTGATCTTCAGGAAGAGATTGAAGCAAAATCGTTTTTGCTTTTACCTCCTTTTGAATAGCTATGATTTCCTCATGAGATTTAGGGTCAAGAAGAGTAATATTACCATTCTTGTCTCGTCCAGTAAGCTTTCTGCTGTTCCCATTCAGAATGATCTTCCAAAGATCTTGATCAGTGTTGGTGATCCACCATTCCATCTTCATTGCCCAGTTATCATATTCACCCTTTTTCAGAAGAGGGAATTTACCATTCGTGTTAGAGACCGTAGCCAGGATCTGCTGAGGTTGCACAATTTTAGGAGTGCTGTCTTCTCCTGTTTGAGTAGAGGTTGAGGCAGACATGATAAACAAAATGTCAGTAATAAGAAAACTTGATTCTTCTTGTATAGAGACCCTTCCAGGCTCTGATACCACTTGTTGGGTCTACTAGATGTAGATCTTGCAGCCTGTCAGGACCGGTGAATGACTTCTGTAATCACAAGTCAAATCACAAAGAGACTCTATACACAATATGAATGTAAAATATAAATGTAATCAAGAAGAACAGAATAACTATAAAGACTTGATCCTTTCTAAGTATTTCTAATATTGATAAACACTAGAACTACGTTTTGTGAAGGTGTGTCTAACCCTTCTGCCTAAGGTTCCTTTTATACTACAAGGAAACCCTAATACATCATTAAAGAAAACGTGTAAAACTGATACGCATATCCTTTCCTAACATATCTCATGCATATCCTAACAGAATATTAAGTAAATAATAAAGTTTGACTTCGACTAGGACCAGGAGCAGGACTTGCTCCTACTACTACTCGGACCAGGAGGAACTACATACCTCCTAGTCTACCTATTACATATAACTATTACAATGGTCCTAACACAAATCCCCACATAATATTTTTAATCATCATTCATCATCATATACATATACATAAATAAAGAAATTACAAGATTACATAATCAAAATAACAAGAGGATAGGAAGAAACAATCTCTATACCACCAATAGTGATGAAAAGATGAGTTTTTGATGAACAAGACTTGGTTCTTGTTACCAAATCTTCAACTTTAGCAAGGAAACTTCTTGGGTCCTTTGAATAGATGAACACCTCCAAGAAATCAGCCCTTGAACCTCATGAAAACGCCTTTTTAGTTGTTAAGATCACCTCAAATCATCATGTGTTCAATGGGTTATCATCATATGCAACTTATACATATGATTTGTGGTTAAGATTTTTGATCAATGGTGGTGTTTTTTATGTATATGGGACGTTCAAAGAGAGAGTAAAGAGAAACTAAAGTGGTTTGCATGTATGAGAATGAGAAAAATGGTTTTGGGAGCTTGTTTTGTGGTTTTGGTGAAACTAGATGGACATGTGTCCATTTAGTGCATGTTTGCTTGCCACCAAAGGGTGGTAAAGCTTATGTTGGAAGCCACTTGTATAGAGGTGGGCAAGTGTAAACTTGTCCCATCCCTATTAATTTACAGGTACTCCTCGATTCTAGTTTCCTCGATTTGCGTGCCCTCGAGTCGTTTTACGAAAAACGTTTTTTTTAATTATGAATCAACGGCAGAAAACGAATCTAATAAAAATTGTCTCATTAAAAACGGAGTTCGAAAACGTAAATACGTAATCCTAAGGTTTCCGGTTTTGTCGTGAAGGACGTTAAATTATAATCGTAAGTCCTAATCTCTTCTCATAAATTTGTGAGTTTATGAACCAACAAAAATTTAAAATTCCAAAATAATATTCACGGATAAATTTATTTTCTGAAATGTCGGACTGTCACCAAAGACGGTGTATGTAAACGTGAGCACGTAACGTAGAATCCTCCGGATTAGACGTAGTCGATGCTACTTCAAGACGTAAATCCAAATTACTTCCCAAAAATAAGTGAGTTCATAATATAATATTAAAATAATATTTTTAAATAATAATTGAGAATAAAATATCAACCATAAATTGACGGATTGTCACAACCCCCACCCGCCCAAAATACCCAATACCAAAATAGGAACCAAGGTCCTCAATGGGTAATTTTCAAGGGAATGCAAATCAAGGGATTTTTAATGGTCAAAATCAAGGGTTTCAAAATAATAATCAAGGTTTTTATAATAATAACGGTTTTCAATCTCAATATCAAAATCAAGGTTTTCCTAATCAAGGTTTTCCTAACCAAGGGTTTAATCAAACATGCATAATCCTCAAATGGACTTGGTTCTACAAAAATTGACCGACCATGAGTGAATTATGAAAGAGATGCAAGAATCGACCGATAAGAAATTTTTGACTATGATTCAAGCCCTTAGACCCCAAGGAGCCTTACCATCTAATACCGAGATTTACCCTCGTGCTAATGTGAGTGCTATCAATACTCGAAGTGGAGCCACTTTAGTGGTACCTTCCATCTCTTCGCCCATAAAGGAGAGACAAGGCCCGAAGGTCATAATGAGTAATCCTACTCCCCCTCCGGTGATTCCGCCCACTACCACTCCTAGTACTAGTGATCCATTGCCGCAAGAGCCTATCCCTACGGTTGTTCAAGAAGCGAGTCCTTCTCCTTCGCAACCTTCAAAGTCTAAGCCTAATATCCCTTATCCATCTAGGTTAGACAAGGCTAAAGTGCTCACCAAAGATGACGTTCATGTTTCTAACTTTTTGAAAATGATTTCCAACGTCAATGTTAACATAAGCCTTATTGAAGCACTTGCTCAAATGCCAAAATTTGTCAAAATGTTAAAAGATTTGCTTAATAAGAAAGAAAAAATGGTTGGGCTCGTTAACACCCGTTTAAATGAGAATTGTTCCGCGATTCTTCTCAAAGAGCTTCCCGAAAAGCTAGGAGATCCCGGGCGATTCGTGTTACCTTGCTCGTTTCCTCAAATCGATGATTCTATGGCTTTAGCGGATCTCGGCGCTAGCATCAATCTTATGCCACTTTAGGTTTGGAAACAATTGTCATTACCCGACCTTGTACCGACTCGCATGACTCTCGAATTAGCTAATCGAACTCTCGCATACCCCGTTGGTATTGCCGAAGATGTTTTTGTTCGAGTTGGTACATTCACTTTTCCCGTGGACTTTGTCGTCGTCGACTATGAGATGGATCCTCGTATTCCGTTAATACTTGGTAGACCATTCTTACGATCCGGAAGAGCCTTAGTTGACTTGGCCGAAGGGGAGTTAATTCTTAGGGTTCGGGATGAACAACAAGTTTTTAAAATGGGAAAAATCACAACAAAATCAAATGGAAAAGAGTCGGTCAATATGACTGATGTTCTTAATTATGATAATGACGAGATTTTTATTAATCCTTTTGGAATTGAAAAGTATAATCAAAATGATTTTGTGATAACTTCATCCCTTCCCTTAGAGCCTAAAATTTTTGATACTCCCATTTATGACACCTATAGTGATGGCACTTCTTCAAGTGATCACACTATCTTCGGTTTAGACGACTTATCTTTTGACCCACCCATTTATGATACCCCAATCTTTGATACCTACGATGATGACACTTCTTTAAGTGATCTCATCAATTTTGATGACCCACCCCATGATCTTAATGCACCTCATATCTCTATGAGTGATTCTTCCATGGAGACTCCTATTGACTTTTATACTCCAATTTTAGAAGTCGTGACTATTGAGAAGGATCCTCCACTCTTAGAGATCATTCCGACTTTAGAGGTTATTCCATTTGAGGAGGATTTAGATATCTTTTTAAATACCTATTTTCCTCACGAGGAAGAGTTTTCCTATGACTCCGACAATACTTATGTTTTCACATCGAGTTTGGAGGAGGATGACTTTCCCACTTTGGATTTTGATGATTTGAGCTTAAATATCAATACCTCTTGCTATTTTCCCGTTAAGGAACCGGTGTTTGATCCCGAAATAGAGACTTTTGTGCTTTCATTACCATACCACCTTACCTTTCCTTGTAAGAGATCGTTACCTAAGGATACCCCAATTTTTTTTGACTTGCGTACCACCTCGGGGTTTATTTCCTTTTGTGATAGAAATTATGTGTTTGACCCGGGTGGATTTTCATGGGGTATGCCTTATATGGTTTTGTTTCACCCTTATCATAGAGAGATTTTCCTTCCTTGGAAATCTCGGTTTTCCCATGATTTTCCCATTTGAATGATGACATTCGGGAATTCGAGTCGAGCTAGAGACTCGTGATGAAAAATCAAGCATCGTTTAACTAGGTTAGATTTTTACCTTTACCATCCTTTCCACTTTTTGTTTTTTACCTTCACCCATTTCCACCAATAAGTGTAGGGGGGAGCCAAGTAGGTTGTTTGTGTTGTGATGTTGTGTGCATGGACATGTGCTTAATGATCCACTTTTGGTGCTTTTGACACGACCCGTGTTCCCGTGTTTCCCGTGTACCCGGTTCCTTCGATAAGTTTTTGCTATTGTGATTAAAATCTTGTATAAAAATAAAACGAATAAATGTAATCACTTTAGTTGTCCCTTCCTTAGCTCGATTTTAAACAACGTACTCAATGTCCTAAGTGTAGGGGAGTTTATTCTCCCACATGCTTAAACATTGAGGAAAATGTTTATATTAAGTGTAGGGGGACTTCTATCGAATTTTAGTGGGCTTTTCCATGAATTTGACCCCATTTAACCGGAAAATTTAAAAAAATTTCAACGTTTTTCAAATTTTTGATCTATTTTGGCCTCGTAGTATTTTGTTTTATTTTCTTTCCTTTTTATCTTCGCATCGTATTTATAATTTCCATTTCAAAAATAAAGTTAAAAATAAATAAATTAATAAAATGGTTTTAACAAGTTTTGATATCTTTGATATATTAGGCCCGTCATGAATATTTTGACTCAACCCGAGTTTATTTATCCAAGATTACTCTAGCTAGTATCCTTAACCATATGGACCTTAATTGGTTTATTAGGCTAAGCATCCACGAGTCTCATTCCTTGAGATTTGAAATTGTGGAGAACGAGAGATGATAGAGTTGATAATAAGTTTAAGGGTTAATTCTTATTTATATGAGTTTTTGTGGCTCTTTCTTCCCGCTTGTATATTTAATTGCTTAATAAATGAGGATTTTTGCGGTGTCGATTAGATATCTTAACTCTTATCCAAATCTTTATTCTCCTTGTAATTAAAGCATGAACACATTGAGGGTGCCAGCGTTGTTGACTTCCGACTAAGGTGGCTCATAACCACTAAGTAGGAGGTATTCAGACCATGGGACCACGGAATTTGGCCTACTATATATATCATAATAAGAAAGAATAAGATTAAAACATGACCTCAAGGAGCCTTAGGGTGTGGGGCATGTAGCACGAACCTTGTCATTAGAGCCTTAGGGTGTATGGCATGGTAAGTGTTGAATAAAAATTGATTCAAAAATCAATTCCCTCGTTTATCGTTCAAGGAGCCTTAGAGTGTGGACAATAGACGGGGAGCATTTTTACATCTTAAAGAGCCTAAGGGTATATGATGTGAACTTGCTAAACTCCACATAAAGTCTAAATGACTTTGGAGGAATAATTAATAAGTAGTACTATTTGGCCAAATTTTGGGTCCGGAAATTTATTCCCCAAATCGTGTTAAATCATCCTTGATGTGGGCTTACTTTAGTGACAACGTTTTTAAGGACGAGGTTAGGTTTTGAGTGTCGGGTTTGCACCGTTTGGCCTTCATTTTTGGAATAATAATTATCAAATAAGTCAAATGAGCCTACGGGTGAATGACAATCAATAAAATCTAGAGATACAAAGTAGGAATTGGAGAAAGATTTTAGACAATTGTCTTATATAAGTGGTTTTAACCTAAGGACTTATGGTAAACAATGATCTCGTTTTTAAGCTTGGTATGGGGAACGTGAAACTTGAGGGTGATTTATATTCATAACACTAAAGCCCTAATTCAAGTCTTAGATTTCTTTACAAGTTTCTTCCATCAAATAATTTCCAAGTTAATAAATGATTATAACTTTTGTCTCCTTTTTAAAGTTTTTATCTTTTCGTCGTAGTAGTAGTTGTAATAGTAATAAAGGCCGAGATGGATTAATTATGAGAAAAATGTAAATTAATGCTTTAAAACTATGCATTGCATGAGGTCATTGCAATGGTCAAGTGTAGGGGATCTAATAAGTGTGTAAACACTTATCCTTTTGCCACTAAAATCAAGGAAAAACAAGACCTAATCATGTGTTTTATGTCGTAAAAGTTGGAATTACGTGTGGTTTGTGTTTTTGTGTTAAAATAGGTACAAATGATCAAAAGAAAAGAAAACACGGGATTTCACGGTCAAATGTTGAAGAAAAGTCCAAGAAAGAGACAAAGACAAAGTCAAAGACCAAAAGTGTGCTCAAGTTCACGAAAACCGACTAAACCGACACAACTTTGAAGAAAAGATTAACAAAGCCGAAATCGAGCTCGTTCTTAGTGGATTTAATATCATTTGAGTTTAATGAGCCTTGTGGGTCCCACATTTTCTTATTGGGCCCACAAGCCCATTTGGAAAATTAAATTTAATACTAAACGGATCAAGGCCCATTTCACATGAAAATAAGTTTACAAGTTTTTGGATCCATATTGGCCCAATTCACAAATACTTAAACGAAATTTGGGCCTAGCCCAATGTTGTTGAAACAATTGTTACGGAAGTAAATTTTTTACTTGGTTCGGTCAACAAATCCCAGTCAACCGGTCAACACCTACATTAATAAAATACTCACACACGCGTGTATCCCCACATCTCACCCACTCACTTATTAATAAAAACGTTTTTTATTTACCATCCCCACTCACCCTAACGATGAAAACAAGAAAAAAAACCCACCATCTCCTTCATTCTCTCCCATTTTTTACACAACCGCCACCCAAACCCTAATTCACTAAACCAAAAATTACCCATAGAAAAAAGGGGTTTTACCCTTATTTGTTGATTCACACGGATGGGGATTAAATCCCCATCTTTTTCGGATCAATCACTCAATGTGGTCCTCATCTCTCATCGTGACGTGGCTAATCCCCTTGATTTTATTGGTGAATACACTTCACCATCCCAATCCCTCCAATTAGGGCCTGCCACCTCAGCCACCAAAAAACACAACAAGCACAATTACTGCCACTTTGGCAATCCATGTGATGCAAGGTGATTCTCCACCGCAAGATCAAAGAGAAGAGAGAGAAAAGATGGATGAAGGGCCTGGATTTATTGCATACTATCGAAGCTTCATGAAGAAGTTTTTTGGGGTTTTGCCTATAAAAACCCCATCAAAAGATGTAATAGCGAGCACTTTTTTCTTTATTTTTAATTTTCTACAATTTAGATTTAGGTTTATTTTTGTAATATTTAATTTTCAAGTATTTGTAATTTTCTTTAATTATTAATGAAAAAGTTAGTTTAATTAATATTCGTCTCCTTTAAATTTTCAGTCAAGTTTTATTTCATTTAATTTACTGTTCGGTTTGTGTTATTATTATTATAAAGAAAAAATAAAAATAAATAAAAAGAAAGTGTAATATCTTTCCCCACTAGGAAGATTAAAAAAAGGTATTGTTCTTTTCTTGCTGTTTGGTTCGAAGAAGAGTTTTGTTTGGATCGTTGGTATTTTTCTTGGTGATGATGATGTTCGAGATGATAACGGTGGTGTTTGTTTTCGGGTCATAAGGGGGTTCAGCACCACCCTTCCTCACAACGGATATCGACACAAGGTTTTAAATCTCTTTTAGTTTTTATTGTTAATGTTTATTAATCTGCTTATGTTTGATAGTTTGTTTGAGTTATTTAGTTTTATTCCTTATTACTGTTAGTTCATAGGCTGCAAGTTTGATTTGGTTTAATATTTAGATTTATTTTAGTTATTATTATTTGTTTTGAGTTTATTGGATCTGCTTAGTTTAAATTTAATCTGGTATAAGTCTATTTTAGTTGTTTACTTTAGCTTATTTGATTCGTTTGGTGATCTACTACTGTTATAGCTTAATTGAGTTGTATAGCTTATTTGCATTTGATTTATTTGTTTATTTGTCTTGTTAACTGTTTTGGCTTATTTAGTTCGCTGCTTATTTCGCTTGCTTATTTGGCTTATTTTCTGTTTCTTTTTGCTTAGTGGTTATGCTTATTAGCTTATTGTTTTTTTATCTGCTTATTCGATAGTTTTTATAGCTTAATTGTTTTTGTTATTTTGCTGATGTATGGTACTGTTAGACTACAGATCCACTTATCTGTTGGTTCCAAATATTCCAAGAAGTATCCAAAAAAAAATAATAGCTAAAAATTTGTACAGTCCTGGGATTCGATCCATCGACCTCTCGCATCACAGCCAACGAACACAACCACTTGATCTAGTACTATATTTGAGTTTTAATTCGCACCTTTTAATTAATATAGGCCTTTTAAATTCTAGTTGTTTATTTAAATTAGTTTTAATATAAGTTTTAGATTAATTAAACTTTAATCTCGTTTTATATTAATTCAGTTTTAAAACAAAAATATAAAAAGAAAAAAAATATTTTATTTACTTTTATGTTTTTAAATTCAGTTTTAAATTTTATATAATATAAATTAGTTTTCAAATTATATAGTTTTGCTTTAAAATAGATTAGATTAAAAAGTTTTTATTTCATTTAAATAGTTTAAAATTTAGTTTATTAAAGATTAAATTAGATTTGTTTAATCATTTTAATTAGTTTTTATTTAAAAAGGTTTTAGTTTCTTACATTAGATTTTTAAAATAGTTTTTAATTATATAGATTTTAGTTTAAAAACCAAAAAAAAAATATTTACCGAAAACAAGTAAGTCTTACGTTAAACCGGATATCAATTCGAGTCGATCCGAGGAACGATAAACGAACAAAATAGGATTGCAAAACCCTAGTATTAAATACCCTCCTAATGTGTCATTAGGAGGGTGGTTAGTTGGTTAATTTTTAGTTGTAGTTTATTTTTAGTTTTTCAAGTTTTTCTTAAGTTTTCTTCTCTCTAGTTTTCCAAGTTTATCAACCTTAATCTTGTAATCTATTGATATTCATCTTTAATCAATCAAGCTTATTTCCTTAATTCTCATTCTACCTTTCTTAATCTTTTACTTAATCTTGATAATCATGTAGTTTTATCTTAATCTTGTTGATGATTTGATTATGTAGCTTATTTGATTGTGCTTATAAAATTGGTGATCTTAAAAAGTTTCTTTATAAAAGTGCTTATTTTTCTTAATCTTTATGCTTAATAGTTTTTAAAAATAAGTTGTATTTAATAAGTTTAGGTTTTTATAAAAAGTTGTTTTTGATTTCTAGCTTATTTGAGGTTTTAAAAGTTTTTAAATTCTAGCTTAATCATCTTTTTGTAAAAACCTTTTGGTTTAACTTTTGGTAAAGTGCTTATTGATTTTTGGCTTATTTTCTTAAATCTTCATGTTACGGGACAAATCGTCCCAAACCCTCTTATTCCGGATAAACTTCATAATAGTTTATTACGGATAAGCTTTACTACCTATTATTCCGGATAAATTGCATCTCTACCATTATTCCGAAAAGCCAACCCTTAAGATTATTCCGGATAAGCCCAAGAAGCAGGATTCCGGATAAGACCCCTTTTAAGATTCAGGATAAGGTGCATTTTTCGTATTCCGGATAGTTATTCCGGATAGTAGTCAGAAAAGGATTCCGGATAAGTTGCCCTTTTGTATTCCGGATAAGGTTTTCATTTCTTTTTCTGGATAAGCATCCTCGTGATTATTCCGAATATCAACACCTCATCATTCCGGATAGGCTCTAGTTCTTGTATTCCGGATAAGCTGCACTTCAAATATTCCGGATAAGCTTCCAGTACACTATTCCGGATTTCATTCCGGATAAACCTCCTTTCTACAATCCGGATATTATTCCGGATAAGTTTGAGTATTTCCAGTTTTTAAATTTTAATTTTTCCCGCCTTTTTACTTAGAATTATTCTAACTAGTCTTGTCTTAGTTTAATATTTGAAGTTTAAATTTTTATAAGTTTTAATCATTTACTTTTCAACTTTTAAAGCTTTCATCTTTATTTACTCAACGACCTTTTTATTTTTAGTTTAAAATAGATAACCAAACCTTTTTAATTTCCACCAAGAAAAATTGAGTCGCAGTTTTAACCGGTAATCAATTCGAAAAGATTTGGAACGAAATTATTTTATACTTGGCTAAAAACCTTGTATTAAATAGCGCCGCTGCGGGCTCTTTTCGTTAAGATTAACGGTTTTTAGTGAGAGACGCGTTGGATTTTGGGATCCGTTCATCTTTGAACGTTATTTTCCTTGCTTTAAAATTTTCAAAAATCCATGAAAATTAAAAAATTTTCAAAAACACAAAAAAATAGAAAAACATATAAAAACCAAAAATATTTCTTGTCTATTTTGCTTTTCCTTTTGTAGGTGTGCATGCGTACTCGTGCTCGTAAGAAGAAAGCAACTCAAGCCGAAGTCATTAATCCACCTATTGTCACCATGGACAATCAACCAATGATCGAGCTTTTGCAATTGCACGTAGAGGGCAACACCGATGCTATTGTCATACCCGAGATTGGAGCCAACAACTTTGAGCTTAAATCTGGCTTCATTCAAATGGTCTCTGCTCAACCCTTCTTGGGGCGTTCAATTGATGATCCTCATGACCATATTAAAAGGTTTCTTTAACTCACTAATACGGTTAACTATAATGGGGTTTCACAAGAGGTAATTCGCTTGCAACTTTTTCCTTTCTCCTTAGAGGGACAAGCCCGGCATTGGCTTGATAAGGAACCGCCACAATGTATTCTTACGTGGACGGATTTAGAGACCAAATTCATCAACTACTTTTTCCCACCCTCACGTACTACCGCTTTGCGGAATGAAATCAGTACTTTTGAACAAAAGTACGGTGAGACATTTAGTGAATCTTAGGACCGTTTTAAGGAAATTTTAAGAAAGTGTCCACAACATGGTTTAACAAAAGTACATCAAATCAATACTTTTTACAATGGTTTAAGCATGAATGACCAAGATTCACTAAATAGTACCTCGGGGGGTAACATTTTGGTTAAGTCTCCTAATGCCGCTTGGGATATTATTGAGAACAAGTCTAGAGTGCAAACCAAGAGTGTTCGGACCAATGTGGCTAGTGCTAGCACTAATGAGAGCGACAAGAGAATTGATAAGCTTACTTCGCTTGTTGAATCACTTGCTCTCCAAGCCGCCAATAACACCAAAGCTATCACTGCCCAAGCTAGTGCTTTGACTCAATCATGTGAAATATGCGGGGGATCTCACTCATATACCAATTGTCCCTCGACTCACGACAATCCGGAAAATGTGTATGCTGCCAACGGTACCTATTCTATAGGAGGCTATCAAGCACGTCCTCAAGGTGACCGCAATTTGCTCAGCTATCGCTCAAACAACTTTCTTTCACCACCCGGTTTCCCACCACAAAACCCAAACAACCTCAATCGCAACAATCAAAACCAACCTCGTGCTCCAAATCAATATCAAAACCAAAGAACCTCATATCTACCTCAAAGAAACAACCAAGTTTACCGACAACCTGCTTATCAACCACCTGCCTACCATGCTCCTCCTCCCAACCAACCCACTACATTAAACCAAGATGTTGAAACCTACATGAGGAATAATGATGCGATAGTGCAAAATCTTCAGCGGGAAATGCTCAACTTGAAAGCAGATATGGTGAAACAAGGAAACGATCTTCGATCCGATATGCGAAACACTTTGGCAAGTCAAACGAATGACTTAAGGAACATGATGGCTAGTTTCTTCCCAAGTAATCAAGCCTCTGGATCGGGTTCTCTTCCGAGTAATACCGTTGCTAATCCACGAGGGGAGATGAAAGCAATCACCACTCGCAGTGTAACAGGTTTAAAGGAACCCAAGCTTCCTACACCTACATCGGTGATTGTGACAAAGGAAAACGAGTCTACTCCTTCTACTCCTCCAACTTCTACTCCTCCTATTCCACCACCTTCTACTTCCACCCCTCCACCACCTAAGGATGTAAGTGAGAATTCTATCCCAAAGCCTTCATCTCAACCCAATATATCTTATCCTTCAAGGTTGAGGAAAGAGAAGTTGAAGAACAAGGATGATATTCAGGTTTCTAACTTTCTTAAAATGTTTAAACAACTGAATTTCAATATCTCCTTTGCTGAGGCTCTCGCTCACATGCCGAAATACGCTAAAATGTTTAAAGATCTTCTCAGTGATAAGGAGAAACTTCTCGATATTGCTCAGACCCAACTTAATGACAATTGCTCTGCAGTGCTCTTAAGGAAATTACCAACCAAACTTGGTGATCCGGGTCATTTCTTGATTCCTTGCAACTTCCCTGGGGTAGAGAATTGTATGGCCCTAGCCGATCTAGGTGCTAGTATAAACTTAATGCCTTTAAGCGTTCGGAAACAATTGTCTCTACCCGAGCTAGTCCCCACCCGAATGACTTTGGAATTAGCTAACCGTACGGTTGCTTATCCAGTGGGGATAGCCGAAGATGTCTTCGTTGGTGTCGACAAATTCACCTTTCCGGCGGATTTTGTTGTCGTTGACTACGGGATGGACCCCCGTGTTCCATTAATTGTTGGACGTCCTTTCTTGAGGACCGGTCGCACTCTCATTGATGTAGCCGCGGGAGAATTAATCATGAGAGTTGGTGACGATAAAATCGTCTTCAACATGGGAAAACTTTCTAAGCAGCCTTCGGAAAATGAGAGTGTTAATTTTATTGACGTTCTTGATGAGGCTTGTGAAGAACATTTCAAAGACGCTTGTAAAAGTGGTTCTTCTTCTCTTCCCATTGTTGAGACCGTTGCCTCAATTGCTCCATCACTAACTCCATTTGGAGAAAGTGATTTCATCTTGAAAGAATTTGAAGCAACTTTGGGAGATGTGAACTTAAAATATGACGATTCTCCCTCCAATTGGGATGAAGACATTCGTACCATTGAGAAACTTCTCAATGAGGACCATATTTCTCCACCATCTCCTAAGGATATCTCTATCGATGAACCGAATTTGACTACGCCTTCCATTAAAAATCCTCCGGATTTAGAGCTTAAGGACCTACCGTCTCATCTCGAGTGCGTTTTCCTTGAAGACAACAAGAAGTCACCCGTCATCATCGCTAAGGACTTGAAAAAAGAAGAAAAATCCCGACTTATCGCCGTGCTAAAGAATCACAAGAAAGTGATTGCTTGGAAAATCTCTGATATTCGTGGAATTGATCCTCACTTTTGCACACATAAAATTCTCATGGAGGACGACTTTAAACCCACTATTCAAAGCCAAAGAAGGGTGAATCCTAAGATCCATGACGTTATCAAAAAAGAGGTTATCAAACTTCTTGATGCGGGAATGATCTACCCTATCTCGGATTCCCCATGGGTTAGTCCCGTCCATTGTGTGCCTAAGGAAAAGGCGGAATCACCGTTGTGCCCTATGAAAACAACGAGTTGATTCCTACTCGTCTCGTTACAGGGTGGAGAGTTTGTATAGACTATCGCAAACTCAATGATGCTACGAGAAAGGATCATTTTCCCCTCCCTTTCATGGACCAAATGCTTGAACATCTAGCGGGTAATGACTATTACTGCTTTTTAGACGGTTTCTCCGGGTATTTTCAAATTCTCATCGATCCCAAAGACCAAGAGAAAACCACATTCACTTGTCCTTACGGAACATTTGCTTATAATAGAATGCCTTTCGGCTTATGCAATGCTCTTGGGACATTTCAAAGGTGTATGATGGCTATCTTCCATGAAACGGTTGAAGAAACTATGGAAGTCTTCATGGATGATTTCTCGGTTTATGGTGATTCTTTCTCTCATTGCCTTACCAATTTGGAACGCATGCTTAAGAGGTGTGAAGACACTCGTCGTGTTCTAAATTAGGAAAAATGCCATTTTATGATAAAAGAAGGAATTTTGCTTGGAAATAAAATCTCAAAAGCCAGTCTTGAAGTGGACCGTGCTAAAGTGGATGTCATAGCCAAATTACCTCCACCTTCAACCGTGAAGGGTGTGAGAAGTTTCCTTGGTCATGCGGGCTTCTATCGTCGATTCATTCAGGATTTTTCTAAAATCGCTCGCCCGATGACCCACCTCTTGGAAAAAGATACTCCTTTCATCTTTTCCAAAGAGTGTCTTGAATCCTTCAATCTTCTTAAGGGTAAGCTAACTAAGGCACCGGTCTTGGTTACCCCTAATTGGGAGCTACCTTTTGAGTTGATGTGTGATGCTAGCGACTTTGCTATTGGAGCAGTTTTGGGCCAAAGAGTGAACAAACACTTCCAACCAATCCATTATGCTAGCAAGACAATGACAGGGGCTCAATTGCATTATACCACTACCGAAAAAGAGCTTTTAGCTGTAGTGTATGCTTTTGAGAAATTCCGCCCCTATCTTGCTCTTTCCACCACCATCGCGTATACCGATCATTCCGCGTTGAAGTACTTGTTGACTAATCAAGATTCTAAGCCAAGACTTCTTTGTTGGGTTTTGCTCCTTCAAGAATTCAGCATTGAAATTCGTGACAAAAAGGGATCCGAAAACCTAGCCGCGGATCATCTAAGTAGACTTGAGGATCCTTATCAAGGGGATCATCCGAATCAAGAGATCAATGACTCTTTTCCCCTTGAGGCCTTAATGTCTATCAACTCCAATCTTGATGACACCCCGTGGTTTGCGGACATTGCAAACTACTTAGCGGGTGGATTTCTCAAGGAAGGGTTAACGTCTCAACAAAAGAAAAAGTTCTTTAAAGATATTGAACATTATTTTTGGGACGACCCTTACCTTTTCAAACAATGTGCTGATCTGATTATTCGTCGATGTGTTGATGGGCCGGCAGCGGTACAAATCCTTGACGCTTGCTATAAAGGACCCACCGGTGGTCACTTTGGTCCCAATTACACCGCAAAGAAAGTATTCGACTCTGGATTTTAATCGCCCACCATTTATCGTGACGCTCACGACATGGTTAAACATTGTGATGCTTGCCAAAGACAAGGCAAGATCACACATAAAGATGAGATGCCTCAAAATTTCATACAAGAATGTGAAATCTTTGATGTATGGGGTATCGACTTTATGGGGCCATTTCCATCATCTAAAGGAAACAAGTACATCCTCGTAGCCGTTGACTATGTTTCTAAATGGGTTGAAGCTAAGGCTCTCCCTACAAACGATGCGAGGGTGATTGTGAACTTTTTGAAGCAACTTTTTGCTCGATTTGGTGTTCCTCGTGCTATAATCAGTGACCGCGGGACTCATTTTTACAATGATCAATTCGCAAGCGTCATGGCTAAGTACGGTGTCAATCACCATCTTTCCACCGCTTATCATCCCCAAACTAATGGGCAAGCCGAGATATCTAATCGTGGATTGAAGCGAATTCTGGAGCGTACTGTGGGAGAGCATCGTGCCTCGTGGGCCGATAAGTTAGATGATGCTTTGTGGGCTTTCCGTACCGCTTATAAGACCCCGATTAGTTGTACACCATATCGTCTTGTGTATGGGAAAGCATGCCACCTCCCTATTGAGCTGGAACATAAGGCTTATTGGGCCTTGAAGTGGGCTAACTTCGACATCAACAAAGCCGGTGATCTTCGGAAGATTCAACTCAACGAGCTTAATGAACTGAGGAATGAAGCTTACGAGAACTCACTGATCTACAAGGAGAAGACCAAGATCATCCATGATGCAAGGATTAAGAACCGAGAGTTCCACGTTGGTGCTCAAGTCTTACTTTTTAAGTCTCGGTGGAAGATCTTCTCGGGCAAGTTGAACAGCCGCTGGTCTGGTCCATTCACCGTCGCCAAAGTCTTCCCATATGGCACCATTGAGCTTTCTCAGCCAAATGGGCCCAATTTTAAGGTAAATGGCCAGCGTCTGAAGCTATACTTTGGTGAGGACATCTCTCATGAGATGATTCCATCCCTCACCACGTTTCCCATGAACTAGTTTTGGGTCGAGTCAGGCTCGTGACTCGGTTATCAAAAACAAGCGCTTCTCGGGAGGCAACCCGTTGATCTATCCTTTACCGTTTTCATAATAAGTGTAGGGGGAGCCCCGTATGTGTTTGTTGTCTTGTTTCTTCTTCTGTGCAGGGATTAAAGCTTCAAAGATCCATTCTCGATGACTTTTGACGAACCGTGATCCCATGTACCCATCTTCCCGGTTCTATCCTAAATTGTCGTGATTCAATATTTCATATCTTATATGTTCACATTGAAATCACTATAGTTGTCCTTTCCTTAGCAAAATTTAAACAAAGTGCACAATGTCATAAGTGTAGGGGAGTTTACTCCCACATGCTTAAACATTGAGGACAATATTTATATTAAGTGTAGGGGGGACTTCTATCGAAGTAAGTGGGCTTTTCCATGAATTTGTCCTCATTTTAACCGGAAAGTTTAATTTTTCGACATGTTTCAAAATTTTTAATCTATTTTGGCCTAGTTGTATAGTTGTATTTTCCTTTGTTATGGTTATTTTCTTTCCTTGCTAGAATAAATTTTCAATAAAGTGGTTTTAAATTTTTCAAAGTCGTGAATGTTTTGACTCAACCCGAGTTTACTTATCTAAGTTTACTCTAGCTAGTATCCTTAACGTGTTTAAGTCAAGTTTTGCTAGGCTTTTATATAGGGAACTTTAAAACGCGAAAGTCTTAACTCTCACGGGTTAAGAACAAGAACTTTTCGCAAGTTCCTATAATTGATCCTAGAGAGTCGTTTATCAAGGGAACTTTAAAATGCGATTTCTAAACTTGAAAAAGTCGAAGAATTTGCAAGATCCTATAGATGACTCGAAAACCCAAAACTTTGATTTAATTGGCTAAGCATCCACGAGTCTCATTCCTTGAGATTTTAAACTGTGGAGAACGAGAGATGATAGAGTCAATTATAACTTTGGTATTCTTTCGTGAATTTATGTGAGTTGATTATAAGCTTTTTCTCCCATCGCTTGCTAATAAATTTATCTGCAATAAACAAGGTTGTACGATTTGAAAAGTTACTTAGCTTCTAGCACAAGATCGTTTAAAAGTTGCTCGGTATTAATTAGAGTTCATAGCTAAGGCATAACTTATAGAAGCGGGATGCGAAGATTGGTGAGTCCGAAAAGGCCCTAACAAGGCATGAGGGCTACATTTTGTTGCTAAAGATCCAAAAGTGATGTGAAGAATCATTTATCAAAGATTAATATGAAGGATCGAGACACACGACAAAAAGAAAATACTCCCCTAAAGATCATGGAGAAGTCTATCCGAAAAGACCCTAGCAAGGTATGAGGATAAATAGATCCAAGTCCTAAAAGGAGGGGGATCGTTGTATATCAAAGTCCAAAGTAATGATTGGAGAAAAATGAAGAAGTCGTGGTCCAAATATGAAGAATCTCTCAAAACTTCAAGTGAAGAAATTCCTATTATGAAGAGAAGACCATAATTTCAAGAACGTCTCTCAAAGATTTGAAGTATGAAGTCGCTGCCAAATATCGGTCCGAGGAAGGTCTCAAATCGTGAAGCGAGTTATGCCATGATATGAACTTTATGAGGTCCCGAGAAGCAGTTTTAAAAGATTTTGTCCTTTAGCTAACTATTGATTAAATCGTCCCACTTTATTTTCAGCCTAAATAACTATCAAAATAAGTCAAACAATGCATCCTCGTGATCATTCAAGACAACAATAAAATATAATAGATACACCTAGGAATAAGGGAGTCTAAGTGAATAATCGGGTCACATGAGTTCGTGTTAGTTTGCTAACTTATAATAACAATGATCTCGTTTTTAAGCTTGGTATGGGGAACGTGAAACTTGAGAATGATGAACATTCATGACAACCAAAAACCCAATGTAAGTCTTTGATTTCTTACTTGTTTTGTTCTTATAGTTTCCTTAGTGTTTAGCATTTAATAAAGGCCATGATGGGTTATCTATGATGAAAAATATAAACTGTGCTTTGAAATTAGTGCATTGCATGAGGACATTGCAATGGTCAAGTGTAGGGGATTTAATAAGTGTGAAAACACTTATCCTTTTACCACTTATTTCCAATAATAATAAGACCAAAACGTGTATTTTATGTCGTAAAAGTCGGAATTATGCGTGGTTTGTGTTTTTATTGTGTTTTAGGACCAAAAGATGCAAAAGGAAGAAAACATGGGCTATCACGGGCTTTTATCGAAGAAAAAAGACTAAAGACGAAGTCAAAAGATCGAGAATGCAAAAAGAACGGAAGTCCAGGGCCTATTCTGAAGATTTATCGAAGAAAAAGTCTAAAGACGGAAGTTTAACGAAGTCGAAGAACTCAAGTCTAATTATAGAAGAAAACTATAAGACAAGTTCAACTAATATCGACTAATCCCAAGACGACGTCGAGAAAGACAAAGAAATTAAGTCGAGTCGAGACGAGAAGAAAGAAATAAGATAGCTTAAGCATGTAATCTCTCCACCTCCTATAAATACCCTCCTAATGTGTCATTAGGAGGGTGGTTAGTTGGTTAATTTTTAGTTGCAGTTTATTTTTAGTTTTTCTTAAATTTTCTTCTCTCTAGTTTTCCAAGTTTATCAACCTTAATCTTGTAATCTATTGATATTCATCTTTAATCAATCAAGCTTATTTCCTTAATTCTCATTCTACCTTTCTTAATCTTTTACTTAATCTTGATAATCATGTAGTTTTATCTTAATCTTGTTGATGATTTGATTATGTAGCTTATTTGATTGTGCTTATAAAATTGGTGATCTTAAAAATTTTCTTTATAAAAATGCTTATTTTTCTTAATATTTATGCTTAATAGTTTTTAGAAATAAGTTGTTTTTAATAATTGTAAGTTTTTATAAAAAGTTTTTTTTTGATTTCTAGCTTATTTGAGGTTTTAAAAGTTTTTAAATTCTAGCTTAATCATCTTTTTTCTAAAAATCTTTTGGTTTAACTTTTGGTAAAGTGCTTATTGATTGTTGGCTTATTTTCTTAAATCTTCATGTTACGGGACAAATTGTCCCAAACCCTCTTATTCCGGATAAACTTCATAATAGTTTATTCCGGATAAGCTTTACTTCCTATTATTCCGGATAAATTGCATCTCTACCATCATTCCGAAAAGCCAACCCTTCAGATTATTCTGGATAAGCCCAAGAAGCAGGATTCCGGATAAGACCCTTTCAAGATTCAGGATAAGGTGCATTTTTCGTATTCCGGATAGTTATTCCGGATAGTGGTCAGAAAAGGATTCCGGATAAGTTGCCATTTTGTATTCCGGATAAGGTTTTCATTTCTTTTTCCGGATAAGCATCCTCGTGATTATTCCGAATATCAACACCTTCATCATTTCGGATAGGCTCTAGTTCTTGTATTCCGGATAAGCTGCACTTCAAATATTCCGGTTAAGCTTCCAGTCCACTATTCCGGATTTCATTCCGGATAAACCTCCTTTCTACAATCCGGATATTATTCCGGATAAGGTTGAGTATTTCCAGTTTTTAAATTTTAATTTTTCCCGCCTTTTTACTTAGAATTATTCTAACTAGTCTTGTCTTAGTTTAATATTTGAAGTTTAAATTTTTATAAGTTTTAATCATTTACTTTTCAACTTTTAAAGCTTTCATCTTTATTTACTCAACGACCTTTTTATTTTTAGTTTAAAATAGATAACCAAACCTTTTTAATTTCCACCAAGAACAATTGAGTCGCACTTTTAATCGGTAATCAATTCGAAAAAATTTGGAACAAAATTATTTTATACTTGGCTAAAAACCTTGTATTAATTATCTACTCTATAACAAAATCATCTACCTTTTAACTTCATTTATTATCCAAATCTTGTTTCATAATTAGATTATCTACTATATAACAAGAATTATTTACATTTTAAATTCATGTATTATTTAAATCTTATCTTTTATATGTCAATTTTGACTTTTCTAATGTGATTTACACATCTTGGTAAAAAGGAGTATGGATGAAAAGAGGCACCTCTTGGTAAAAGTCAAGTTGGTTAGGTTGAGATGACATAATTTATGTTCAATTCAAAAAACATGTTAACGCTTGCCGGTTTATTTGGTGGCAGTTTCGTAGTATTTGCGCAATACCATATATGATCTTTAGTCCGTCAGATAATAAGATATTATTTAAAATGATCCGAGGATAGTTCAATATTCAAATTTACTTGTGTATTCAGAAATATTATTTTGAATTAGCTAAAAACATATAATTCTAAAAAATGACAAATTATTTTTTTAGTAAAGTTAATGTTAAAGTCTTTTAATGTTCTGACGTGTTACAATTATGAATCAGGTTAATACAATTTATAGAAGGTTGAATGAAAATTCATCTGTAAACCACAAGTTAATAGAAATTAGGGTAAAAGTTATATAATACCATCGTACTTATCAAAATGTACTGACTTTAAACACTTACAGTTTAATCGTTAGACATTATTAATGAACTTTCAAATTGATTATAAACATTACCAATGAACTTTCAAATTAATTATAAACATTACCAATATGACTCTGAAATGGCCGTATTATCCTTGTCTTCTTTGACATTAATTACATATACTGCCACTGATTAGGATCGAGCTCGAGCTCCAAAAAATGTTCTTTATTCAAGCTCCAAGCTCGTTCTTCTTTTGTTGAGCTCGAAAAAAATGTTCTTTATTCAAGCTCCAAGCTCGTTCATCTTTTGTTAATAAAGGCTTAAAAGTAAACTAATGGCATATAAGCTCGAGCTTGATTGACTCAGTTACTAGCTTAAGCTCGAACTAAAATAAGCTCGTTTACATTAAGCAAACTATTTAGT
This sequence comes from Glebionis coronaria, assembly GCA_025667525.1. NCBI lineage: Eukaryota > Viridiplantae > Streptophyta > Magnoliopsida > Asterales > Asteraceae > Glebionis > Glebionis coronaria. The sequence goes on from CM046874.1 coordinate 341,346,164, forward strand.
ACTCAAAATAGTAGTATACAACACGACACTGCATGCATGTATGATGATCATCAACGACGCTTTTGAACTCAGGCACCAGAACTACCAACTTGGCACAACCTTTAAAGTTAAAACAGAGGATAAATTATATTGTTTCAAACATGAGATCAAAGTAAATCATAAATTTTTCAAAGATCAAATGGTCAAATATTGTTCATTTTTACAAAGATCAAATGCGTTTTCAATTTAGCTAATGTTAAATCTTACTATATTAAGTACTGGTTACATCTACATGTATGGACCCACTCACCAGCAAAATTTATTTCTTCAGCTGTAAAAAACGGGTACTTAAATTAAATATAATTGGATCGAATGTGGAAATTTTTTTATTTGGTAGTAATGTTATACTAATTCATATTTATTTGATATTAGATTTATTTTTGGATCTGAATTTTTTATGTCATATAAATGTTAAAGAAGACAAGAGTACTATAGTCATTTTAGGGTAATATTGGTAAAGTTTATAATCAATTTGAAAGTTCATTGATAATGTCTAGCGATTAAGTTATAAATGTTTAAAGTCGCCATATTTTAATAAGTACAATGTTATTGTATAGCTTTTATCCTCGAAATTATATACGCTTACTAAAAAAACGATACACTTAGTAATATGACAAACAAAAACAACTTAACAAACCTTTCTAGTATCCTTAAAAAAAGTAAAAAAACACACCATTATTTAGTAAAATAAAGAAATGTAAACGACAATTATACGTCATACCCGTCCATCGGGCGGGTTTTGCAACTAGTATATATATATATATATATATATATATATATATATATATATATATATATATATATATATATATATATATATATATATATATATATATATATATATATATATATGTATATACTAGTTACAAAACCCGTCCGATGGACGGGTATTTACTTCTGGTTGTCACTTACATTTATTAACTTAGCAAATTATTGGTGTTAATATTATTGTATTATGTTACTAAGAATTTTTTTTACCATAGTGTTGTTGTATTTGTAAGTATAGTGATTTTTGTACTATTATGTATAATTTTTTGTAACTTTATTTTAAATTATACACTACAAAACATCAAAGACTTGTACATTAATTAATATATAAAAATTAAAAGTAGTGAATTTTTAAAATATAAGATTATAAATTTTAAATACTTGAAGCAGTATATAGATGAAAAAAAATCATCTTATAAGTTCATAGATATTTTGTCGGCTTGGTTACACTACATCTTATAAACATGATGATGTAACGGTTAATCAACTATAAACATGATAACGTTTATCGAGTGCACTAACAACGAAAAAAAGGTTTAATGTTCGTCGAGAAAGAAATTAAAAGTTAATAAATTATCTGCAATAACAAAATAGGTTAAATAGCACAAAAATATTTAATTTAAAGATTGTTTCCAGTCAAAGCATTATACATTTTTTTTTATATAAAAAGCACTCAACTTACATTTTTGGTTAATTTAGATATTTTTGTTAAATTTTTAACAATCACTATTAATTTATTTACATTTGAAGTTCATCATCTCTACCGGCTCAATCATTACACAAGAATCGAGTACATAAATCCAACTAATAACATCGACCAAACAAAAAGTGTATATGCTCCAACAATATTTAATAAAGGTGACTAACTTTCACAATATTTTAATACAACGTTTGAAACATTTTTAGTGGGTTTATTTTATTTTTATTCAATTTTTTTACATCTTTAATTTTAATATGAATACAAATTTGATAAGTTAAAAATGTAACATTTATTCGTTTAAAAAATCGTTACCAAATACCCTTCGTCGAATTCAACAGATACCATATTAGTTCTTATCTAATATTCGGATTATAAAAATCAATGTTTTAAAACAAAATTTTTTAGTCGATCCGGCCAAGTCACCAGGTCACCGGTTCAACCGGTTGAACCACCGGGTCAACCCGGCTATAAGAAAAATAAATCATAAATAACATTATATACTAAAGTATGATATATGTAAAATGCCTCCGAACGACACTTTTAACATTTTTATGTCAATTTAACTTGGTCTTTTTACCAAAATTTAACTAACATCAAACATCATAATTAAATTTAAACTAATGCAAAGTATTACGTAGTATTCTTTAAATAAGGCAACGGAATTAAACTATTGCAAAGTATTACGTAATACTCCTTAAATAATTAACAGCATCTAATGGAACAATGCAAAGTAGGTAATTTTCTTAAAGTTATTTATTGTCTTGGTAAAGTTTGACACATGAAATGAAAAATTGCTTATGGGAAAATAAAACAATTATAGTCTGATATATTTGCTATGGGCGGGAAACAAAAGTACACTTAGTTATTATTATTCAAAAATTAAAAGTTAAAACAAAATCTTTTGACCCGCCCGGGTTTTTGAAACCGGGTCAAACCGGTTCACTCAAAATCAGCCGGTTTATTCCGGTTCCGAATATCTATAAAACCCGCTGACATCCGGCCCGGTTCTCTGACCGGTTCTCGGTTCAACCAGTTGAACCGGTCGGGTAAAACCGGGTATTTAAACATTGATAAAAATCATATAAAACAATCAATGCATGATCGTTATGCTGGCAACAATAGAAATAGCACAAGAGCTTGACAAAATGCTCATGCCAATGTTTTTATATGTATAGAAATATAAGATATCATTAAACGACCAGCAAGGTAAACTTGTTTAATCGTTCAATAAGCATCATAATTTTTATGTTAGAAATTTACAATTTTTTTAATTCGATCTCTATCTACTGTCTAATAATTAATAAAGTATTTGGCCCATTTTATTATTTTACTTTAACTAATAATTACTACTCCCTCTGTCTCATAATTATTGTCCAACGACTAAATACACGTAATTTAATAAAAACATTATCTTTTCAGTTTTTTCTCTTTTATTTTTTACACAATAACAATTTTACATTTAACCAATCAATTTACAATTGTCCTTATACTTTGTAATAATAGTGAGAGTCATATGGTAAACTGGGAGTAAATTTAATTTGAGACGTCCAAAAAAAATGTGAACTATTTTTTTGAGACGGATGGAGCAGTAAAATATTTGGCTCATTTTATTATTCTAATTTAACTTTTGATGTACTGTATGAAAAGAGTACAAACAATTATACTATTATACTATTAATAAAAAAAGGGAATCTCGTATCCCAATGAATAGTAATATGCTCTCACATCCGAAATAAAATATTATATATACAAATGCTATTCTCTCTCTCAGAGATGCCACACCATCCCTGGCAATTCACCACCACCGTCAGATCTCCCTCTTACAAGATGAATAAACAAATGATGATCCTCTCTAGAAACAATGTTCCTCCCACATGCCTAAAAATTATTACCATATACTTTCCCCTCACACTCTATAAGCAATCTCTCTCTCTCACTCTCTCTCTCTCAAACTCTTCCAGACCTTTCTTCCATCACACACCTAACCACCAGTCCACCACCGCTGTAAGAAGAATAAGATCTCCTCCGAACACATTGATACATCAAATCCATAAATCAATTAAACCATTACTTATCAGATATCCCATTGATTTATGATCATGCGGTGCAAGGTGATTCGAATAATTAGAGTAATCAAGATGAGAATCTTGAATATCTTCACTACATGTAAGTAACTGATTCGAGTTTTTTTTTGTATTTTGGATTTTTATGCGTGACTGATAGATTTTATTCAAGTAAATTTGTGATACACCATATAAATGATTTGTCTCAACATTAAAACTTTTTGGTTTTAGATTATGAGGGTGTTTGTTTAAGCTTTATTTTGGGCTAACGAGCTTATGTGATTTTCTTTTGGATTTCATAACCTTGAATTATGCATTTGGGATGTAGCTGGGAAAACTTGGTATGTTGTGCTAATGGATACGGCTGATGCGTTCAGGATGTCGTGAGAGTTCGTATGTATGCTCTCGAGGTAAGCCCTATTTGTGAGCTATAAACTTACCTCACGCATTCATATTGTATTTGCGTATATGATATGTTATTTTGGAGAATGAAAAAAAAAATGCATGCTTGATTGAGTTCCTAAACTGCTTAATAACATCTGTTGTTATTATGATTTTATGACACCCGTATTGATTAGTTTTTCTAATTAGAAATTGAACGGCAATTTCAGATGCGGGTGCTATTTGAAGGTGTTGGTGGTGTGTCGCGTTTCTAAATGAATGCGAAATTGCTAAGACGGAGTCTGTTGCAAGACACAAAAGATGCGGATTCCGTAGATGAGGTAACCGAATGCATCCTGAGAAATCAGATTTGTCTCTTTGTATAAACTTATATAAAACTCAAACTACGGTATCCTTATTGTGCCATACACTTATTATGATGCTAAGTAAGTGCGGATGGACATTGCAGGCGCAAATGAGTGTCATATGAGAAGTAAAGATCGCAGATATCCGTCAGCATGGAATTGAGGTATAAATCTTCAACCACTTTTCAACACAACCAGCATGAAACTTACATAAATGTTTCTTAGATTTAACTCATTGAATAAGCTGATAGAATAATTTTGATAGGGATTTTCATTTACAGTAGTTATGGTTTGCACGTTTTGCATAATTTAACACAAATAGGCGGCAAAACATGGGTGGTAGAATGAGGGTCATTTAACATGTTAAAAAGGGATCGGTCAAAATGGGTGGGTACTTTTTAGTATTGGTCCGAGTCAATCTGAAATACCTTTTGTCCAGGAACTTCGGTTTTTATTACTTATAACAATAGTTTCAAATATGATTATAAAATCTATATTGGTCAATATAAATAAATTTTTAAATCAGTTGATGTAGGTAGTTTTATGTAACTAGAATTTTACTATGTTTATAATTAATCTGTTAGATTTTGCCCTGTGTCTAATGATATTTTGGAATGATTACTTTTTAGTTCTTTTAATCATTTTTCAGGCCATCCTATTATCTTCGATGTTGGATCTCATTATAGGTGATACGCCGGCGTATATCGACTTAGCTAACTGCGACCACGTTGTTAGCGTTGTGGAGCGTTTTGGTATTGCGACTTAGAAACTTCTTTCACCTAAACCTCTTTTCATATGGAGGTTTCTTTGAGCACCATTTTGGTATGTCCTTTTTTGATATTTTTTTAGTGTGTTTGGCTCTGTAAGGGGAGTTTATGGTGTTTAGATTGCGACTGTCCATTTATACCAGGTAACAAAAAGTTGTTGATCCTTTAATGACGATGAGCACAAAAACCAAACATAAACCAAAGTATAATAGTTCACATACTAAAGCTTGGTTTTTGTCAATTGAGCAGGAGACGTAAGCAGATAAGCCGATTGGATAAGGAACCCCAAACATATTTAGGGTGGTTCTGAAAAGCTTAGCTTATAAGGTAAAACACAACATGAAAACGCGTTGCGATCACCATTTTATATACGTTTAAAGTTTGTAATTCTAATAGTTTGTTTTATTTTGCAGGAGGGTGAAAAACCCGCTAGAGTTGTGACTTCAAATTCTAAGTTTCACTGGGAAACTTGCTCCAAGTGCAAGAAATGTAAATAATTTTTTTTTACATAAATGGCGAGAGACCACCAAAATTGAGATGAAACTGACAAGGGTATCAAACATTTAAAGGAGTGTTTGGCTGCTGTTAAAACAGTTGCCAAACACCCCTTTTGCTGCAAATGGGGTATTTGGCTGCTGTTGGATAGTGGTTAAAACGCGCTCGAATAAAAATGGTACATGTCTGCTTGGGTTAACCCGCTAAATCTTTTTTCTGTTGTATTATAATGTCCTGTATTTCACGTAGTTATTCCAAAATAAACAATTTTGTTTCAATAATAATGTACCTTTTTTAATTAACACGCTTTACGAGGTTGTATAAATTTAAGATAACACTTTAGGAGACTTTCAAGTTTAACCTGTTTGACTCGCCGATTACCTTTTAGATAATTTTATTTGACCAAACAAACAAATCACCTGAGTTCATGTTTGACATTCATCGAAACTTTGTTAACGGGCTAAATTGATCAGGTGCTGTAAGGTTAGCATTGATTCAAGTTTTAATTACTTATTTTCAGGTAACCAATGGCAGTTCCTAAGCTTGATAACAAGGTCGTGAAGAAGTGTGTCAAGAAGTTTAAGAGGCTTCATAGTGACTAGAAGACACATCGAGGTATTATTTATAATCCTATTTCAAGCTTACAAGTATGGTTTCTGGTGTTTTATTTGTTTTTTCATTGAAACATCAAAAGTAAACAAAACATTTTTTAAAGATGCGAGTTTATGCAAGGATTTAGTTTCCATAACTTATGTGTTATTTTTTTACAAAAACTTTAATAAGTTGGTGACGTTTTGTTGGACTAGGAAAAAAAGTTTTGTTGACTAGGAAAAAAAGGTAATTTAGTCTTGGGAATTCCAGCGGAGGTATGCTATTGTTGTTTCCATTGGTTTTTGTTCGAGATTTAGGCCTATCTACATATACCTCATATATATAATTTTTTATCATCTTACTTGCTTAGGGGTGATCGGATTAACTACCTAGATTAGCAATTTAAAAGACCAACTTAAACAATTGCACTTCCCTTTATTTAACCCAGCTTGAAATATGCAATTCAGATCTTTGTACCTTATATGGATTTACAGGCGCATCATAACAAACACCTTATGCAAAACTGCTGTCAACACCAACACGAGAACCAAGGATGTGTTGTGTAGTATGACAAATTAGCTGCAGGTATTAGTTCTGATGACCGGTAACGTACTGCTCTAAAACTTCACACAAACGGGTGGACGGTAAGGTATTAATATGATTTTGGGACATGGGTTGAAACGTTGTTCATCCAGTTAGCATTATTGAGCCATAGAGCATTATGAGAAAATAAGGTAAACACCTGTTTGCAGCATTAAGGCAGTCATTACTCAGAAGCATTATATGATAAAAGTTTTGTGAGCCCCATAACCACATTTGGTGATAATGTTTTTTTTTTCAAACATTGCTACGGATGGATAAACATATATCTCATTATTGAGGTTGTTGTAACTAAGCTCCCAATGTTCTGTAACTTCCAAATAATCTACTACCAATCAATAATGCAACTCTTACCTTTTTTTGTTGTTTGATCACGCGTAAAAAAGGATAAAACGCCGCAGCGAAGCGCGGGCACTTATCCTAGTTTATAGACCATATATAGTGCATATCGGGTTTTTTGGGCTAAGAGAAAACTATCTTTGAGCAGGTACAAAATGATTCTAATACAAGCTAGTACACGTAATAGTTTACTTATGAATATATGAGAATGTTTAACAACCACATGTGCATTTTTAGTAGATGTTCTAGAGAAATTATGAGAACGTTTAACAACCCGAAGTGCCTCCTTCTTAAGAGGGCTGGGAACCATGGCGCCGTGGGGTGCCAAACCCACGGCGCGGTTGCCGTGATGACTCCCCGGTGGCACAAAAGCCACGGCGTGATGTCCCGGCGCCGACGTACTCACGGGGCGTGGGTGTGGATTTTAAAAAAAAAAAAAAATTTTAATTTTTTTTAAACATAACGGCTCCTAGCCGTTTTTTTTTTGTTTTAAATGCCTTAACGGCTAGTTTTTTTAAAAAAAAAAAAAAAAAAAATTTTTAAAATTAAATGCCTCAAACGGCTAGTTTTTTTTAAAAATAAAAAAAAAAAAAAATTTCCAATTAATCCCTATATATACTACATTTCCTATATCATTTTTTACACACACACAAAAATCATTCTCTCCTTTATCATTCTCTCATTCACAAACACAAACACAAACACAATCAAAATGGCCGGCGAAAATTGGTTCGGATTCACCCACCTCCTTCAATCCAACAAGGGTGGCGGTGACGGAACTACGTCCAACCCACAATTCCCCGGATTTCCTACCCACGGTCCGATGACTCCCGAAGATCAAGCTTTTATACAAAAGCAACAAGAAGAATATCAAGCCTATACCCAAAGACGCCAATCACTCCAATCTCCACCACCCGAAACCGAACCAACAAAAAAAACCCGAAAGAAAAACGTCACCAAAAAATCAAAAGAACCCGTTCCAAATGAAGGTCTTGGTCGGTGGACCAAGGACGAAGAAGCCGTGCTTGCCGAGTGTTACATCGCGACATCCGAAGATCCGAAAGTTGGGCGTCACCAAAAAAGAGACACTCTTTGGATTCGGATTACCCGGGTGTTTAACGAAAGAAATCATCAAGAACGTACCAAAGACATGCTCACGGGTAAGTGGAATCCGATGCATCATAATATTATGAAGTGGCACGCCATCTACAAGAAATGTCATCGGAACAAAAAAAGTGGCGAAAGCGAGGTTGATGTGATTGAACGGGCTCGGGTCATTTACGCGGACGAGAATAGAAATGCCTCGTTTAATCACGAAATGGCATGGAATGTTTTGAGGAAGTCCCCGAAATGGGACGCACCCGAGGTTGCCCCGGTTGATTTGACCGAGAACGAGGAAGGCGGTTCGTTTTCGATGCCGATGAACACGGACGAACTATTCCAACGAGATCAACGACCCCGCCCCGCGGGTAAAGAACGGCCCGGGAAAAAAAGCCGTTCGGAAACATCGGCGAGTACCGGAGGAAGTAACTCGTCTCGATTTGAAGACGCGGTTACCTATGACCTTCGTCTCCGTCGTGAAGCCTCGCAAAAAGCGTATGCGGCTTCGACACGCAAAGACGACACGATTGCCGAAATGGAGGAGTTGAAATTTCTCAACTATGACACCTCCAATATGGATCCCGAAACTGTCGCGTTTATAAACTTTAAAAAAGAAGAAATCAAGGCTCGTCTACGCGCAAAAATGCCGAATACCAATCAATACCGCGACGTTGAAGATTCCGAAGACTCCTCCAACTAGTAGTTTTTTTTCGTAATTTTTTTCGTAATTTTTTCGTTTTTTTTTTTTTTTTATTCGAAGTTGTATTTTTCTATTTTTTTAGGATTGTAATATTTATTTTTATTTATGAAATGAATTAATTTAGTTTGAAAATGTGAGAAAAAAAAAGTGGGACCCACAAAGGGGAGTCACTTGGAGTGATGACTCCCCTGTTTTTTCTGAGTGAGTGAGTGAGTGAGTGGGTTTCGCTAACGTGGCACCCCAAAAACCCCTCACTTGGGGTGATGACTCCTAGTCCTCTAATGGTCCATATGGTGACTACCAATACATAATAGCTGATTTCAATTTTTCCTTTTTCAAGATATGGTAAACTTCAAATAGAGAAATTATTTGTCTTTTTGAACTACATGTGATAGGTTGTTTTATATTGATGCATTGAACTACAGGTGAGGTGATAGAAATTTTAGATCAATTCAAAAAAATCTGATCTTGAACTACAGGTGATAAGTTTTCTTTAAAAATATGGTTAACTACAAAAATCTGATTTTAGAATATATACTTTACTCTCATCAAATCTGATTTTTGGTCTTTTTGCAGAACCATTTGTCTTTGAAGACGAAAACGATGATGAATCCATTGTAGCTAGAGCGTGGAATAAACTTTTGTCCAAATCATGTGCATTGATATTTTGCTTGTAAGTTAAATAATATCCTATGTTCCTTAATCATGCCATATTTATTAATATGCAGTCTGACCAACTGAATTCTGTTTTGCTTCTTAGGAAACATCATATGTATCTTGAACTAAACACTCAGTTTAGATAAAAAAAATTCCGCAGATTGGTAATGCTAAGAAGAAAGTATCATCTAATGAGCACGTATTGTCTAGAGAGTTTCTTTGGTTGGGTTGATAATCACTTCAAAACAAAATAAAACAATAAAACTTAAGACAAAGAAGTAAATCAGGTAGAATATTATTTGAAAAGGTCTTTCTATACCTCAACATTTTCTTCACAAAATCATTGGTGCTTGTCTTTACAGTACATCTATATGCCAATACCACAACAAATTGCTGGGCTACAATCCCTGATTCGTACAAATAAGTTCATCCATCAGTAAAGCCGCACCACCATGCTATGTGAGCTCCCTAAGCATCCATAGTTTTCTTTTGTCTTGTTCGTGATAATAATTGAAGAAAGATCCCCACTACGTATATAATCAGGACTGTACAACGAGTCAGGTGCAATTTGAGCATCTAGTTTGACTTTGGCCCTTGCATTACACCATGTGAGTCTTATCCATTTGTAATTTTATAGTGTTAGTGCGTTGGAAACGCTAAGATATGAAAATTTTTATGCTTCTAATCATACAAAATTTCACTTTTAAGGTGTAAATGCAGATTGTGATTGTATAATAGGTTTATATTGAAGAACTTTATGTTTATATCCGACCTTATTTTGCACAGACGTGGATGAGGTTCTTCTGCGGATCCACTTAAAATACTTCCAAACTATGGAATTAGTCCTACTGTATTAACTTGGTCAGTCATTTTGCATAAACTTATTTTTGCCGCTTTAGTTACTCGTGACACCATTTTGTAGTAAGAACATATATAGTTACATAAGACCAAGTAATTAACCCTTCTAAGCATCAAAATTATGATAAGCACATAACACAAGTTCCTGAAAAGCGAGTTTTGCTAATACACGAAGAATTTAAGCAAGAAGCACCTGAATTTTAATGACAGAGATACTCCCATTTGCCAATTGCAAGACCAAGAAAAAAAAACTTTTGATCTGAGTGTTCTATGCTATAGACTATAGAGTACCTTATGCGTTTGCGAAAGATTTTTTACATGATGGTGAAAAAATCCTTCCACTGAATCAGTACTCCGGTTTCAGCTTCAGAAGCACCGTACGAATTCCTTCCACCCGATTTTGTATTAGGTAATGGGAGTTTATAGTCGGCTGGTCTAATTTTGATAATAATTCTATAGGGACAGAAATATCTTGGTTAAGCTATCAAATACCACCATGCCTACAACAAAATGATAGTAATCGTTTATGAAATAAAACATATTAGACAAAAAATAATAAACTTGTAATACAAAAAATATCATGTTAGACAAAACTAACGAATAAAACCATATATAAGATAATTATTAGTTATTATAATTAGCGAGAGTGTCGACATTATTGTAATCTCTGCTAGGGCCTAAATGAGCTGGAGCTTTGTCACTTCCTCTAAATTTTTTCCAGAGCAGTAAGTTTTTAATAGTTCATGTTACTAAAATATACCTGAAACGTAATGTTATACCTTGTACTGTAATAAGCGTTTAACAAAACAAACCTGGATAAGTGAGCTTGATTATCCCCCGTAGTAGTCACTCATGTCCATGTGCTGAACCTGATTTCAAACACAAAGTATTAGAGGCTGTAAATCTCATAACGAAAAAGTATAAACTTGTGTCCCAAATACATACTACTTTTAATATGGTTGTCAGTTCATTAGATCACCACATGATAGTAATGGTATATGTTTATCCACTACAATCGAATCATTTTGAGCTTTATGGTAGCTCCAACACTCATTTGAAACCTTCTCACCAAGTCGATCATCGGAGTCTTTTGCCTCAAAGTAAGGCTTTTGCTTTCAGATCTTCATGCAAAACATCCAGCAAGAATGCGATAAGTTTCAACAGCATACTATCTTTTATACAACATATATTTGAACACAATATGTTTTTTAATTCTAGAAGGATATTTACCTCTAGTGGGTCAGAAGGTACATGAGCTTTAATCCGATCACGTGAGGCATGTCTTGGGAAGACTGGTTATTCTTGTTCTCATTAATTCCAACATCATCTAAGAGGCTTTCACCAGATAGTTGGGTAGTTGTTTCCCGAGCAAACCTCATCACAAAGGGAGAACTTTTCCTAAATGTAGGTACAGAACCGCTAATTGAAGATGAATGTGCTTTTTTTTAATGGAAATAGCTCTTGGAAGCTCCATGAAGAAATTTTGACTCCTGTGTTTGTATTTTACACAGCCTTAGAACAAAGAAAAGTGTAAGGTGTGTTTGGAGATGCACTTAAGGGGGTCAAATAATAAGTATCAAATAATCATATCAGTTCATGAGTATCAACATATTATTCTAGGGTTATTTTAACTTGAAGGCTGTTTGTAGTTACGATCCATAAACGTCGGCTATAAATATATCATACTCCAAACTTATTTATTTATTTATTTTTAACAGACTGTTGAGCGCCTAGAAAAGTATATATGTGGTGGTCCAGAAACCTTTATACAGGTCCGATTATTCATATTTATCTTTGTATTTAATAGCTAGATAAATTTAGCAAAATGATTGTGTAATCCGCACACGGTGCACCTCAAACTGTCACCGAACTTCCATTTCAAATAATTTTTATATACTTTTAACATATTATGTGGTTCAGCTGTTCCTCATATTCTTAGTGACACAAAAGAGAATTTTTTCAAAAAAGTGATAGTCATATTGAAGCAATCATCAGATCTTTGTTTCAAGAGACTTAAAGAGATCTTATATATCCGTTTATTCATCAGGATAAACTCTAAGACTCCATCATTTATTAAAATTATCACTTTATTCGTATTAATTCAATAAAAACACATTAAACTACCATCTTCACCATATTGGGTGTAGCATAATAGCTTTGATCCGTTTGTATCTGGTTTTGCAGCGTGAACACACTTGACTTCTCTTTATTCTTATTCATAATGAGGTCCGCAGGGGAAAGACGCAAACTACCTTTGCTTTGTCCACCATCCCAGCCACCGGCTTCTAAAACTACTTGGATCAAGAGAAGTGGTACCCAATCCTACTGTTCCATCCCGACTGAGTTCATCCAAAAGATGAACTAAAAGGGAACATGTCAAATGGAGTTGAATGTCACCTGAAGTCTATCCAACATGTAATGACTTAACTTCAAAATCATTCAAGTTATGCATTAACCCCAATCCACATGGATAATATTCAAAATGCTAATTGATCATATCTTGGTGGCTGGTGTAGTCCGGTTTGAAATGCAAAACACCGCCCTGTTAAAGTGTTGTGAAGGTATAACTAACCATAGGAAGCACCACAGAAAAACTACTTGGGTGAAGAGAAGTGGTACCCAATCCTACTGTTCCATCCCGACTGAGGTAAAGCAAAAGATGAACTAAAAGAGAACATGTCAAATGGAGTTGAATGTCACCGGAAGTCTATACAACATGTAATGACTTAACTTCAAAATCATTCAAATTATGCATCAACCCCAATCCACATGGATAATATTCAAAATGCTAATTGGTCATATCTTGGTGGCTGGTGTAGTCCGGCTTGAAATATGAAACACCAGCCTGTTAAACTGTTGTCAAGGTATAACTAACCATAGGAAGCACCACAGGAAAACTACTTGGGTCAAGAGAAGTGGTACCCAATCCTACTGTTCCATCCCAACTGAGCTAAAGCAAAAGATGAACTAAAAGGGAACATGTCAAATGGAGTTTTACTTCAAAATCGTTTAAATTAGGATTAACCCCAATCTAAATGGACGTATTCGAAATCCTAATATGTCATATCTTGGTGGCTGATGTAGTCAAATTTGAAATGTGAAACACCGACTTGTTAAAGGGTTGTGGCATTTGGTTTTCGGAATTTTGTAGTGGTGTGTTGAGATCAGTGAAGGTATTCTAAGGTACTTCATACTACACATTAAACGACGCTTCTTTTTATTCACAAATATTCACATTTTAGTTTAGATAAGCCATCTTATAGTGGGTTTGGGATTTCACATTTCAACGGCTTATCTGCTGATCTTAACAGCATATAAGTAGTTTTATGTGCTTCAATGGAACTACTTATCTGATAAAGAGTATAAGTAATTATATGCTTATCTTATAATTATCAGTAAAGCAATCCTAAATAGATATGAAATCCCAAATAAATTATGGCTATATTTTAATAGCTTATGGACTGATGTTTACGACAAATAAGCAGTTTTATGGTCGTGTACCTTTGTAGATGTGACACAAGACAATTTTTATTGCTAAGCTCATGCGTTCCAACAAATACCTTTGGTATCCACTTAACTTACTGAATTTACTGAGGGACTTTTAGCGATTTTCTTTTGTTGTTTCTTCAGCGCATAGTAAATTCATAAACATATTTTTGTTATAACATTCACTACTAAATTATTTATGAACAAAATACCTTGTGAAAGACTTTCAAATTTGGAAGAAAAGATTCCACTGCTTTTCTTATGTCATTGTCATGAACCTAAAACTCAATGTATACCGAATAATTGATGAACACGATACCTGATGAGGGAGTTCCAATGGAGTTTCTTTAACCTAATCCCACACTTTTTTAAAACATAAACAACATAAAGCTGCGCCATCTTTGCAGCTTATTAGAGCATGCAGTTTTGAAATCTAAAATCAAACATGAATGATGGTTAGCGATATAAACCTCCTAAAAAAGGAGGGCTTTACCTGGTTTGAGTATGTGTGGCGGTGGACTCAAACCCCGTGGATTAGTCGGCCAATGAGTCGGAAATCACGGTTACTAAAAAAAAGTGTAATAAAACAAACCTATGGTGAAGAGAACATATAGTAACATCATGAGCTGATAGCATTTACAGACATGGAACGGCAAAAAATCAGAGCCCTTAAATTCATATCAAAATGAAAACCGTTAACAAAATCAGAGACCTTAAACTCATATGCTATTAACCTCTCCTAATCCATAGATAAATCGACTTGTGGCCTTACACCATGGCTGGAAATCATAGTTGCAACTAAATAAAGATATACAGATCTCAAATTATCAAAAGAAAAAATGTAGTTTTAACACATTATTTTTTATAACTTCATAAATTTAGGCAAAAAGT